>QEPC01005161.1:1021434-1065781 GCA_003113815.1 Sphenodon punctatus
TCGGTAGCACTGTTCATCCAGGAATCTTGGAACACTTTGTGACAGCTCTGGGAGGCTATTTGTTTTTATGACAAGAAAGACAGAGCAATCAGCTATAGAAAAGGTAAGCAACTTGTCCAACATGACTGGGTGAGTAAGAGGCAAAGACAGAATTCCTGAATACTAGCCCCTGGACCACACTCCTTTCCACTGTAACAAACAATCCCAACCCAAACACCCAGATGAATTGAGGGTGATGAACTAGCCACCCCTAACGTAAAACTGCAGCACTGCCAACAACAAATGTTCAAAAATCATGAGTCCAGTTCAAAATCATGAGACTTTTAAACAACATGACACACTGGATTATTTTTATTTTTCTTTTGGTTTCCAAGTCTTTACGGTTCCACATGCAGTCTTGTTTTCAAACTTTCCTCTGTCACCAAGAAGGCTGGAAACATACATTTTTAAACAAAAAAGGAAACTCCTTCATTTTATCATGAGTCTCACACTTTCAAGCTTAAACTACCCTAAAATCATAAGATGTGTAATAAAATTGCACTCTTATTTTTCAAGGCCCTGAATGGCATAGGCTCTGGCTACATTCGAGACCGGATTCTTGAGCCTCGCACGGATCATCATCTGCACTCAGGAACCATCCACTGCTTACGGATCCTATCATCAGACGGCAGGTGATCGGATCTTTGCTGTGACAGGTCCCTTGGTGTGAAACTCCCTCACTCTAGATCTACATCTTAGTTCCTCCCTCCTCATCTTTAAAAAGCACCTGAAGACTTATTTATTCTTCCAAGTGCTTTTAGGATCCACTACTGGTTCTTCCTTCCTTGTTACCTTACCCTTTTAAAAACTGTTTTATACAGACTTATGTTTTAAGTTGCAAAGTAGCCAAATGACACCCAGCAGTGGGGCACTATAGAAATAAAAATTATATTATTATTATAATTATTAAAATCATAAAAGTGGCAACGCTGAAACCATCTTATGGCAACTAGGATTCATAGGGATAAAAATCAGGTAGTTCAAGATTTGACCCTATGCATCCTAGGGTATCTATTTAAGTCTTTAAAGAATGCCAGTTTCAACAATAATAAAACCATTTATTTATTTAGTAAACTTATGAGATTTTTCTCAAAAGGGAAGCATTTGATTATATGGGATGGGGAAAGAACTCTCCTTAAAGGGATCAAAGGTCTTTGCAGTTTCCTACTGAGGGACACATGTTTGTCTTTGTGTGTATTAGAGATGCCACCTGCTGGCTGTAGAAATATGGTGTTTACTAGTCTGGACTGACACAGAGGAGAAAGACAGAATAGGGTCAGGAGGGATATTTACAGCATCTTCTTTGCACAATTGGTTTGTTGCATAGTGAGGTTCTTTTATCTTTCTCCGCATCAGTTGCGGGTCCCAAGAGGACAGACTAGATAGCCGAATGGTCTGCCCTTTCATTCCAAATCCTGATGGGGTGGATTAGCTTTATTTTGTTTTGGTGACAACACCAAATCTGACTGGCCATGACAGCTCTTCCACCAAGCATAAAGGCCTTCCTCAGAGTTACTGACCAAGTTCAGGAAGGTTAGCAGTTCCTTGAAAGATATACATTGACCAGTTAGCAGCCAGAAACCTCTGGCAGCACATCCAGGGGCCTCCCCAACTGCCCTTGTTTGATTTAAATGGAGTTTCATTTTCATTAGAGGAAATACAGGCAAAGAGCAATTTCTACTGAATTTATCAGGACAAGTAGAGATGTTCTGACTATGGAGTTCATTGTGCTTCCTAAAGGGCAGACGTTGGATTAAAAGAGGCTTAAGGAGGAAAAGGAGGCCTCATTAGCTTAATTAAAATGCTCTTGCTGAAGCAAAATCTTTGCAAGAGTTTGGCATGAAGAGACAGTTTGTATTATCTGATGTCTAGGAATCAAATTACTGTTGTTCATTTTCCTGCAGCGTAAAAAGGGACTTACAGAATCAGATACCCCTCAAGGGAACCGTGGCTGCTCAGTGGCATTCGATACTCTTAACCCTCTGCAGGGTTTGGGCTTCCCCAGTGAGTCACAGCACATCAAAATTAAATGACAATTGGCAGGCATTCTCTGGCACAGCTAAAGATTTGGGTCATGATCTACAAGCCATTTACTCTGGATTATGGGGTTTGTGAATCTGGAGAATAGGTCCATTAGCAGCTATTAGTCGTGTGGGAGCTGGGAGGGTGAACAACAGGGTATGGATCACCCCATTGTGACCTGTTGGGTACTTCTTCCAAGCAAATGAGATTGGCCACTGTCGGAGACAGGTGCTGGGCCCAATGGACCATTGGTCTGCTCCAATATGGCACTATGTTCTTATGGTCTTGATTAAGCAATAGTTGCCCCTAAACAAAATCACTGGTGCAATTGCCCAGTGGGAAGCCACTTTCACTAAAGCCCCCACACAACAGAATAGTACTAAAAACAAAAAAAACAAGTTTTAAACCCCCAGAATATTTGTTTGGCTTCATTCTGAGTGACACAAAATCTGTCACTTATCTTTGGCCCCCCCCCCAAAAAAAAAAAATCACACCAAAAACTGACTGCTGTGAAATTGCACAACACACGTTACATAAAAGCACAACACTACTCATGAAGGCAACATAAGGCTGTAGCTGGTGCAGAATGTGGTGACCTGGATCCTTACGGAGTTGGGTCGCTGGGAGTAGATTACACCAGTGCTCCGTTCTCTGCACTGGCTCCCTATTTTCTTCCAGGCCCGATTCAAGGTGTTGGTTTTCACCTTTAAAGCCCTACATGGCCTCGGCCTGACCTATCTGCGGGACTGCCTTAACTCCCCGGGTCCTGGATCAGCCTCTGTGGTCCGCTGAGGACATCTTCTTGCTCTCCCAAGTAAATTGGGGGCCCACTATGGAGAGGGCGTTCTCAGTGGCCGCACCTTGGCTGTGGAACTCCCTCCCGGAGGAGGTTTGCCTGGCCCTGGACCTGCTGACTTTTCGTCAGGCTTGTAAAACCTGACTGTTCTGCCAGGCATTTGGTGGAGAGGACAGGCGAGGGAAAGATGGGAGGATGGGGGAATTTTATACTATGTTGTATTTTACTTGAATTATTATTGTAAGCCGCCCCGAACTGCCTGTGGTTGGAGAGGGTGGGGTATGAGTTTTTAATAAATAAATAATGCATAGAACATATACATGATCTCATATAGATCAAATTAGAAACCCAAACTGTCCTGGGTTTGCTAGTCTGGTGATGATGACCTAGTGCAGCTATCTTAAAA
Source organism: Sphenodon punctatus (assembly GCA_003113815.1). Lineage (NCBI taxonomy): Eukaryota > Metazoa > Chordata > Lepidosauria > Sphenodontia > Sphenodontidae > Sphenodon > Sphenodon punctatus. Next base: position 1,024,698 of record QEPC01005161.1, read on the forward strand.
GAGAAGGTGTGGTCATTTCTTACCTACTCCAATTAACTGAATAAGAGAAACCACAAAATCTTCATCAGTCTGTCGTACCAGGGTCTCTATGGTTAGTCCAATTATGCTCAACAGAGAGAGGGTAGTAACGCAGAAGTAGATCTTGACAGGAGAGGACAACTCCGACCAAGGCTTTATCTGGAATGAGAGAAAAGGTCTATAAATATTTATGGCTCTGTTTCAAATCGGAACAGTGATGCACACAATTGAATGTATTTCACAACACTGGGCAAATGACATTATCCTCATCATAGGGCAGCGCTTACAAAAATAAGGGGAAAATCTGTACAAATTTAAGAATGACCCAAAACCCAAGGAGGACTCTTTTCTTGAACGGAGATTCCCAGACCTAGAACTAGTCTTCATGGGCTTGATTCTGCAAGTTATCTGACCCTGATCCAGCAAACTGCTTTAGCCTATGTCTAACTTTAAGCATGCAAGTAGCTCCATTAACTTCAAGGGCACTAAGGGTGTGCTTCTCTACCATTAAATTCAGTGGGAGTTTTCTATTGACTTTAGTGGGTGGAGGATTGATTATGCCTTAAATTATGCATAAGTTTGAGTGACTTCCTGCATCAGGGCAGAATGCTCAGCATGCTAAAGGACTGGGCTACAATCTTCTAGCTCATTCATATGGGGAGGTAAGTTCTACCCCAAGTTGCATTATTGGTCAGTGCTGTAAAGGTCACCTTTTGACACCCAGAAGTTCACTTATTAAACCATATGGTGCGACGTTCTCCCCCCCCCACCCCACAAAAAAGTGTTTATCTATAAATTTCTGTGTTTGAAATTTCATATTATACTTCAGGTTTCTATATAATGACCACAAGCCGCAAGCAATCCTTATTACCCTTTCATTCGGGGAAACAAAAACCTGAGAGTCGGCCACCCATTAACGACTGGCACACACTGCCATACTGGCCCATCTATTTACTGCCTCATCCACAAATTAGCAATCTTCCTTCTGGTTTGCGTATCTCAGAGAAAAGGGAAGGAATTGGTTACCAGAAACAGTGAAATAACTTGTTGCTGGAGGGTGGGGTGGGGGTGGGGTCAAACCTTAAAAATAAGGAAACAAGGCAGGGACACCAAACAAAGGACCCATTACTCTGTGAACAAATCAAGGGAGATAACCACATTGGCACAATGCTCTTTGTTTTTCTCCACCAGTGGCAGCAAGGCAAAGGTTATGTCAATGCACAGACATTTGGAAGCAGGACTGAGCAAAACATGCATCTGATTTGGTTGCTGCATAGTTTCATTTAGTAGTTCTTCTCCTCCCCCCCCTAGTTTCATTTAGTAGCTCTTCCTCCCACCTCCCCCCCATCAATTGCAATAGGAGGTTATGACACTGCTTCATTTCAGTTTATGGCTGTAACCTTTATTACACCTCCTCATGTGCAATAGCTACCAGTTTTATCAACACAGACACCAATCGACAATAGCACGTAAGCATTTAAGAAATGCTTAAGTGCTTTCATAAGTTAGGGTTCACTGTGGATAAAGAAAGCAATGACTAGGTTTTAATTCGACAGATCACAGTTACACAAAGTACAAAGCCCCTAAACACACAGTCAGATAGAAGCATGAGAAGGAAGTCTGCAAGAGTTGCACCATCAGGGCATATTAACCAAGATGGTCAGGAGATAGGACGTCTAGGTGTACGCATTTCCATTGCCGTTTTGGTTTCAATGACAAAACCTCCTTCATTTTGGGTTTTTTTCCTCAATGACATGTGTCCCTAAACCACTGACCACCAGAGCCGAGAGTGAGTGAAAGGGGGTGACTCACTTCATAATCACCCCGTTTCTTGTACATTTCTGCATCATTCAGTATAATACCTCTCAAGTGTCCTGGATTTTCCAAGACATCCCTGAGTTAGCACCTCTTTTGATATCTGTCTGGCAGTCATGGAAAACTGCCGCAGAGTCTCTAGGAAGGGAGGTGTGAAAAACAGCAATTTGCAAGCCATCAATGGGACAAATCAGGGATTTTAAAGCAGGGATGTCTTGGAAAATCCAAATCCAGGACACTTAAGAGGTATGTCTAGTACTAACCACTTCAGGGCGACAAGATGCTGGGCTAATTAGACCATTAGGCTGAACACATTATTTCATGATGACACTATTTTGTGTAATTGCCTCAAGACAATTTTTTTTCTGAGCATTAATGTCTCAAATTGCTAGGTGTACTGCAAACATGTCCAGCATGTGTTCCACCCTTTTGTAAAGACAATACTTTTTATTACAGATAGTTCAAAAGCAGCTTCCTTTTAAACAGAAAAATAAATTGTAATGTGGGCATTACATTTATTGCTTCCTGCCCTTTTGCTGTGTCACAAGTTACTCTATTATATGTCAGCTCAATGAAGTCCAAGTACTTACAGGACCACAGGGAGTGGGGATAAGTTCTTGATGTCGTGGCATTAAATTTGGCAGTGGAAGGTCTGCAGCCTCGTTTAGTGAAGACGAAAGAAGTTCCCTTAAAAGTAGTAACAAAAAGAACAGAACTTAGTCACATTTTATTAACAACCATGATGTCATCTTGTGGGAGATGGGCTATGAAGGTGGGAGATGGAATATGAAAACATTTCACCAGTGCATCCCACTTGTATGATGGCAAACAAAATATTTTGCCCATTTGAAGTGTCCCATATACTTCAAACATGCCAATATCTAGCTACTACCTCACCCGAATTTTCTGGGACTGCTCATCTTTCGACAAGGTGATACCAGTGGAAGGATGTTCATGGGTCCTACATGGCATGCCAGGAGGACACTTTTGAGCAACAGGCGAGTTCATGGTGCATTTGTGCTACCTTAATGCATAACTTCCCTGATACATTTGCCTCCTGCCCTGCAGAAAGCAGTAACACAAACTTATATACATTCCAGCTCAATGTCTGGTAAGATCTGTAAAACCTAGGCCACAGAAACTAGTGTGTCCTAACTGCACCAGCCGAATGGGCACATGGCTTTATACGGATTTTGACTTTGAGTGTAACAGAACGATGCAGTTGTGAGGCAGTGCAATGAAGCAATAACATACTTCAAAAATATAGTGGGGCAAAGGTGCAATATTTCATCCGGAGACAGCACTGCAAGATACTGATGTCACATGGATGTGATGAGGCAGCACCATGGTTTAGGGGCAGTACAGCAAAGGGATATTATTTCAGTGTTATGGATTCTGAGTAGTGATGACATCATGAGTAAATATAGTGATATCACAACATCATGGACCATTCCAGTGAAGCAATGGCATTTTCACAATATCATCAGGTAACAAGATGCTCTACACTGTCATGAACAGAGGATTTATGTAGTGATGGGGGGGGGGGGGCGCCATGGCAAAATGTCATATCAGTGCACTGAAGTGATGATACTTCGTGATGTCATGGAGCAATGAAGCGACAGGATGACATGACGCAGGGCTGAAAGCAAAGCAATCCCCAGTAGGGCAGCTCCAGGCCTCCCCTCCCCCAATGGCGCTGTCTCCTCTTAGCCGGACCAGAGGGAGAACTAGAGTCGCCGGACTGTTCTCGCCCGGCGGGCACCAGCAAGAAAGGGGGCGGAGGAGAAGGTCCCCCTCCAGGGGGCAGTTGGTGTCCTCCCAACTAGAGACCCCTTTAGACCGCGAGAGCAGATACCTCGTGTCGGGCGGTTCCATAGCGGCTATAACGGTAGCAGCGACGCAGCCCGCTGCTAAGAACAACTACATGGCCAGGGTGTCTGGCTCCGCTTCCGGGTCCTCCGCTCACTTCCGGAGAAGGCAAGGCAACCGGTTATGTCACTTCCTCTTTTAACCTCCCATCTGCCAGCTGGAGGCTCCGCCCCTCAGCCGCAAACGGATACCGGCGAAGTCTTCCTACAACTGGAGAGGGGGCGCTGCCTTCCTCGCCACAGCTGGCTAGAGTGCGTCTACTCAGAGCTAGAGAGGGGGCCCTGCCTCCTTCAGCCACAGCTGCATACTGAATCCTCCTTCAGCGCTGGACAGAAGGCTCTGTCATGCTCAGCTACAGCTGGCTACTGCCCCCTTCACAGATGGAGAGAGGAGGACCTGTCCCCCTCATCCAGAGCGGGATGCTGGCTCCCCTCAGAGCTGGAGAGACAGCCGGAAAGAGGACCCTGGAAGGAAAACCCTCTTCGCAGTTTGAGAAGGAATCCTGGAAGTAGGATCAGAAGGTTGCTACCTTTTAAACAAGGTTCTTCGAGATGGCTCCGACCATTCTCACAAATGGGTTTGGGCATATACCAAGCTCATATTCAAATTCGTCGTGCGAAGACACGCCCCCAACGGTATATAAGGCACCTTCCCGCTCAAACCCAACAGTTCCTTCCAACCCCAAGGCTGTAGTAGAAAATTCCAAGCGGGCCTGGAAGGGTGGGTATTTGTGAGAATGGTCGGAGCCATCTCGAAGAACCTTGTTTACAAGGTAGCAACCTTCTGTTCTTCTTCGAGTGGCTCCTCCCATTCTCACAAATGGGAGAGTACCAAGCCTAGAGACAGGCGGTGGGGGAATTTTCCTGACAAAAGGGTACGATACGTAATATTCTTAGTAATAAACAAATTTATTGGTAAGTTGAGGTGAGAGAACAACTTACTATAACGTAAAATCATACCCTACACACAGACTGGGTAATTGAGGCACAGTTGTAAATAGCAGAAACGCTTAACAAAGTTTGGAAACTGTATCAAGTATAGCTCGTCCAGCCGATTGTAAGCTGATGTCACTGAGATGTAAAGCATAATGCTTCACAAAGGTGTTTGGGGAAGCCCAAGTGGCAGCTCTACAAATCTCCTGAGGGGACACGTTTGCAAAGGCTGCAGTCGAAGCTCCCACAGCTCTTAAAGAATGAGCTCTAAGGTTTGGAGGAGGGCAAAGGCCCTTGTCCTGGTAGGCTAGGGAGATGGCCTGCACGAGCCATTTAGATATCGTTTGAGACGAGATCTTTTTCCCCAGGGTCTTAAGCGATGGGGAGACGAAAAGGAAGTCAGAGTGTCTACAAGACTCAGTTTTGTCCAGATAAGTTATGACCGCCCGCTTGACATCAAGCGGATGGGCCGTGTAGGGGGAATCTGGGTTAACGGAGTCAGGAGAGAACACAGGTAAGACTATCTTCTGTGCAAGGTGAAAAGGGGAAACACACTTAGGAATAAAGGACGGGTGGGAAGAAATCTCTATCCTGTCCGGAAAGATTTGCAGATAGGGAGGTCTGCAGGAGATAGCAGCTATCTCGCTGACTCTACGGAGGGAGGTGATTGCGACTAGAAAACAGGTTTTCAATGTCCAATGAAATAGGTCAGCCTCCTGAGGGGGTTCAAAGGGAGGGTGTGAAAGAGAATGTAGTACCAGAGGGAGGTCCCATTGCGAGACGGGAGGTTTATGGGGAGGGAAAAGGTTCACAATCCCTTTGAGGAATTTCTTGACTGTAGGATGGGAAAACAATGAATGATTGTTATCCAGCACCATGTGTCTAGCTAGGGCTGAAAGATGAACCCTAAGGGAGGATAATGCCAGCCCCAATTCAGCCAAGTGCAATAGATATCGTAACAGGACTGGGACAGACAGGTTATCTAAAGGTATCTGGTTTTCAGACAACCAAATATTAAACATCTTCCATTTTGAAGTATAGGACTTCCTTGTAGAGGGTTTAATGTCATTAATGAGGACAAGTGCAACCCTGTCATCTAAGGAAATGGCTAAATCTGGATCCTGAAAGCCCAGAGATTGAGATTCTGGAGATTTGGGTGAAGCACCTGACCCTGAGATTGGGACAAGAGGGTGTGATTCTGAGGCAAGGGGTGAGAATCGTGAGAGAGGGACAGGAGCTCGCTGAACCATGGCTGTCGCGGCCAGTGAGGGCAAACAAGAATCAGGTTTGCGCCCTGGGTCCGAGCGTATACGAGCACTTTGTGGATTAGGGGGACGGGAGGAAAAGCGTAGCACAGATGAGACTTCCAGGGGGTGAGGAATGCATCCCCTAGAGAGGTTGGGTCGTGTCCTGCCCTGGTACAGAAGAGGGGACATTTCGTGTTGACTGCTGTGGCAAATAGGTCCACTATAGGGGTTCCCCATAGGTATGTAAGGTTCATGTATACCCGTTGGCAGAGCTGCCACTCGTGATTCTCGCTGGCCAGCCTGCTCAGTACATCGGCTCTCGTATTCAGAGACCCGGCTAGGTGTGTGGCAACAAGGGTGATGTTGTGTGCCATAGCAAATCGCCAGATCTTCATGGTGAGGAGACAAAGTTCGGGCGATCTGGTACCTCCCTGCTTGTTGACGTACCAGACCGCAGCTGTGTTGTCGGTGACCAGGTTGACAGCTGACCCCTGGAGATGGTGTCGGAAGGCTCTCAACGCATACAGAATAGTTGTGGTCTCCGACATTTATATGGATCAGTCTCTGGGAGGGAGACCACTGCCCTGACACGTTGAGATTCCGGAGATGTGCTCCCCATCCTGTGGAGGAAGCATCGGTAATAACAGTATTAGAGGGAGCTGGTCTCTCAAAGGGCATGCCACTCAAGACCAATTCCTGAGTTGACCAGAATTTCAGAGAGTGTACTACAGTCGCTGTAACCCGAAGTCTCCTGTTCGGGGCATCAGACAAAGGGTTAAATAATTTAAGAAACCATAGTTGGAGTGGCCTCATATGGAATCTGGCAAAGGGAGTCGTGGCTGTAGTGGATGCCATGAGACCCAACAGCCTCTGGAATACCCTAGCCGGCTGTGTTCTATGTAAGGAAATATTTTTAACCAAAGAAGCGATATCTAGAAACCGCTCCCACGGGGTAAACAATTTTCCCTGCGAGGAGTCCAATATCGCTCCAATAAAGGGGACCCTCTGAGTGGGAACGAGAATAGATTTCTGAAGGTTAACTGATAGCTCAAGTAAAAAGCAAATTTTTAGGGTAAACTCAATATTGCGAGATAACTCCTGTGGGGAATCAGCCACCAGGAGCCAATCGTCCAGGTACGGGTAGATGGACACTCCCTGTCTCCTGAGGAAAGCAATGACGGGGGCCAAAACCTTAGTAAATACCCTAGGGGCTGAAGAAAGGCCAAAGGGCAGAGAGCAAAACTGAAAATGGATAGATCCATGGCGGAATCTAAAAAACCTCCTGCTCCTGTGGTGCAGCCTTATGTGGAAATAGGCGTCCCTTAAGTCTAGTACGGCGTACCATTGTTTCCTATGCAGGAAATTAGTTAAACGAGGTAGGGTTAACATTTTGAACTTAAAATAATTAACAAATTCATTTAGGCCACGTAGGTCAAGGATGGGGCGGTAGCCCCCATCCTTTTTCTGTACCACAAAATGGTTGGAATAGAACCCCCCTGTAATGTCATCCTGCTGGACGAATTCAATCACGCCCTTGATATAAAGGTTAACTACTTCTTTATTTAAGGCGTGTGCCTGAGAACTAGACAAAGGGGGGCAAGTGCGAGAGTAACAGGGAGGGGGCAAAGAACTAAACGAAACAGTATATCCAAACTGAATAACCTGCAACACCCATCTATCAGTGGTGATGGCTTGCCACATAGTAAATGCATTTAACAGTGTAACGGCAAAGTCAACTTGGGAGATTGCTCCTCCCGGAGGGAGGGGGAAACAGTCAACTTCCAGTCACCTGCGCCTCTGTTGGGGAGGTGAGAAGAACTGGCGGTTACCAGGCTTAGGCTTGTAAGAAGCATACTGGGACCGAGGTTTACCCTGGTAAGGGAAGTTGGAAGGGTAATACCTCTTAGCATACGAATGGCCCTGTTGATAAAATTGCCTCTGTGGGCGTTGAAAAGGCTGCTGCTGATGCTGGTAAGGGCGGGAGTACTGGTATGAAGTAGTATGCTGTGAAAGGCGCATCCTACTAGCAGTTGTCTTCGATTTCTGAATCTTATCAAGGATATCGTCAGTATCCTTAGCAAAGAGACCTGCCTGGTCAAAAGGCAGGTTCTCAATCCTGGATTTGTGGTGCGATTCAAGCTTTGTTCCTCTTAACCAGGCAAACCTTCTTGTGACCACTGAATTGGCCACTCCTCGCGCAGCAGTGTCACATGAATGCCTTGCTGTGTGCAGTTGAAAACGAGATGTCAGAGATCCCTCTGCGCACAGGGAAAGGAAGGCCTTTTGCTTGTCCTTAGGGAGGTGCTCGGAGAATCTTTGGGCCTCCTCCCAGAGATGGTGCTGGTAAGACGCCATACCAGCGGCATAATTTGCCGTTCTCATAAGCATGGTACTAGAAGCAAAGGCACGTCTACCAAAAATGTCAATACGCCGGTTATCTTTGTCTGCCGGCGAAGTGTCCTGTGAGTTCCTTTGTGGTTTCTCGGCGGACGCAGCCACTACCAAAGAGTTGGGTAGTGGGTGTCTGAAAAATATCGAATCCTGTCTGGGAGGAAACAGATAAAATGAACTGTAGGTCGAGGAGACCGGGTGGCTCGAAGCTGGGGTAGCCCAAATTTTTGCTGCCTCTGTGGACAGGCGTTTTAGTAAGGGGAAAGTTAGTTTGGATTGAGCTGGTCGCTCAACAGTAGCAAAAGCGGGGTCTACATCGTGCTCCGCAGTGGGAACTACCTCCAACTTTAAGGTCTCGGAAAAACGTTTCACCAGACCCTGAAAATCTTTGTGCTCTTGAGAATTCGTGGAGACAGAAGTAGAACCATCGACGTCGTCGGAAGGCGGGGGAGAGAGACCCTCGACGTCGTGATGGTCAAAGGTTTCTGTTGCTTCCTGTGGAGGAAGGACGGGTGGTACCGGCGGTTCCACGCGGTCCGGGGAGTCAGACGAGTCCCTGTGATCTGGGGACTCTGGGAGCGCGGGCTCGTGAACTGTGGTGCGCTGATGGCACCGACGTCGACGTTGTGCCTTGCGTCGGTATCGCTGTTGTCGACGCAGAAAGGCAGATTTGTCTTCGTCGTCGAAGATGGGTTGTGGAAGTGCCTGGACGTCGAGCTCCTGAGACGCCGACGTCGAGGAAAGCCGAGTCGTCAGAGCAGGTTGTGCTGTCGACGTCGAGGAACTAGGCCCTGCCGACGTCGAGGAATGCCGGAGCGCGAGCTTCGTTTGTGCTCTCAGCGTCGAGGGACGAGGCCCTGCGGGCGTCGAGGGGGCCGCTGCCGACGTCGATGGCCTCCTCGACAAGTATGGTATCTTTGATGTGGAGAGTGGAGGCTATGGCCGTTGTAGGGGCGACGCTGTCTCCTCGGCCTGAGGGAGCGGAGGTCGAGACGTAGTGTCTCTGGACTTATTGGCCTTGATCAACTCTTGTAAGCAAGAGAGTACAAGTCTACTGTCCTCCCTTCTGGAGCGTTCCTGCTCCTTGAAAAAATTCCAAGGAATTGAAGGAGAAGCCGGTGGTAGGCAGGGAGGTTCAGGCTGCTGCTGTTCAGGGGCGGCGAGCCATTGTAAGGTTGGCGGCTGGAAGGGAGACCCTCTGAAGCGCTCGTCTGGGGGTTCTTCGGCCGTATATAAAGGTGACATAATAGTCACAGGTGAAACAGGAGCGAGCGGCGAGAAGCCGGCTCCAAATATAGAGGAATCGTCCTCCGAGAGTAGGGGAGACAAGGAGCGATCTGCCAGAAAGGCAGGCTCTACACTCTCCAACATTTTTGCCCTTTTTGGAGATGGCGGGCAGCTCCTCTGAAGTCCCGAAGGGCCGGGAGCTGGAGAGTCGGCAGTTGTCGACGCGGAGAGGGTGGGGGCCGCAGAAACAGTCTCTTGCGCGCCCACACTGGGAACAGTAACTGGGGACATCGGTCTTTTGGGGGAAGACCGGGACTTACTGTGTCTTTTATGTCTGTCCTCCATTTCCCTACGCAGTGCAGGAAGACTAATGGCCCGTTCCCTCAGAGACTTCGGCTTGAGGAGAGAGCATTCGTGACAGTCGTCCGGATTATGGGCAGTCCCCAAACAAACAAGGCACTGCCCATGAGGATCCTTTGTTGTCATCTTGCGATTGCAAGAGAAACAGTTTTTAAAACTATGTTTTGTCGCCATAGTGAAGATGAGAGAGATATATGCAAGTAAGCCGCAAGGCGGTTGGAAGGAACTGTTGGGTTTGAGCGGGAAGGTGCCTTATATACCGTTGGGGGCGTGTCTTTGCACGACAAATTTGAATATGAGCTTGGTATATGCCGGTAGGAGAAGGGCGCACATGCGCAAACCCATTTGTGAGAATGGGAGGAGCCACTCGAAGAAGAACCCTTTTATAGCCTCACTTTTACACACCCTTCCTGTGTGATGTAACACAAATGTCATTTGAAAAGTCAAGCACAGACAGCTTCTGCATGGGGATCTGTTCACATGCTGGTTGGAGAGCACAGATACCGTTAAACTGGGGTGATTAATGGAGGTAAAAGTACTTCAGTAGTTCTCTAGCCATGTTGTCCATACCCTGACATGATGGCAACAGTTCACTGGCAGGCACTTTGTCACCACTTGATTCTGCATTTTCAACATTAAGTAAGGCTATTAACCATCACCTCAGCCCAGGCCTCCAAACCCTAAACTTAACTTGGGAGTGTGTGCCAGTCCCAGCCTTAACATTAGCCCAGAGCTGCCTAAAGCCCCAAACCTAACCCTAGCCTGGGACCCAAACCAGCCCTAACCCAAGGAGGTCTATGGGACCATCTATGGTTCTGATTCCAGAGTTGTCTATGAACACCAATTTTAAGCCTTATCCGGGATTCCCATCCAGCTCTAATTCTAATTTGAACCCTAATTGGGATAAGACCCTAGCCCAGGGCCTCCTACTGTCCACAGTCCTAGCCATAACTCAGGTCCTTTTAACCATAGTTTAGTACTGTCTGTGGGACTTAGCTCTAGCCCAAGATTTCAGACTATTCTTCACTTTTTTGACTCAGTAGTTTATGAAAGTGAGTCTCCTTTTGGATAGGATTTGGGATACTGGTCTGTATTCACATAAACAGACATACACACTGTATAGAAATACTGGATCAGTATGAACAGCATACAAAACTACAAGGGTCTTTGTGACACCAAACTTCCTTTGTGTACTTAAAGACGATTGTTAGTTCTGAGACACATAACATCAAGTGACACCTAACTGAAATTACAGTTCCTTTCAGTGTGATGGATGTAGATGTAGTAGATACGGTGCTGGACTTGGACCTGGGAATCCGAGTTTGAATCCTGCCCTAGTCATGAACTCATGGGGTGACTTTGGGCAAGTCATAACCTCTCAGCCTCATTTCCCCATGTGTAATAAATGGGTGGGTGGGTGTGACCAGGCTTGCTAATTACTCATTCAGAAGGCTTATTATTTCTTTGAATTTCCTTGCTATTGTGTACTGCTTATGTGACATGGTTGTGTGCTGTTTGTGTAAACTGTGCATGGAGCTAACTTCCCTATGTGGACATCCCTCCTTATGCCCTTTTGGCTGGCAGGGCTGTTCCCAGGAGTTGTTGTGTGCGCATGCACACACACACAATTTGTGATCCCAGGGATGTTAGCAAGGAAAGACTGTAGTTTCTAGTTGCTTCCTTTAGGCTGGGTTCAGATTCCTCTGTCTGTGACCCTTATGTGCCCCTGGCTCAGCACCCCAAGACCAAATGACTGTGTGAATCCACAGGGCTCACAGCACTTTCCAACGGCTACCCTTTATAAGTTCAGTTCCATGTAAACTATGTGCGCGTGTACACACACACACACACACACACAGGGCTATCCCCTCTTCAGGCAATTCCCACCTCCCTTGGGCAGAAGTCTGATTTCTGGAAATATTAGTAGTCCCTTTGAACGAGTAGTTTAAGCAAGCTGTAACATTCCAGGATCTTTGTCTTAGGTAATGGAGCGTTGCTGCAGGGAAAACTGAGGAAAAGCATAGAGGGTAAAAGAGCAGAGCAGTCAGGAGTTATTCTAATACTAAGAGATTTATTTAAACGGCAAAACAATACAATTATGGAGAGTACAAGTCAGCAACACATATACTTATAACTATACACTTATCAATGTAGCTTGTGTTAAATCTAGTAAGGGATTGGATATAGGAGAGAGCGAGAGAGAGAGAAAAGTGGGGTCTCACCCTTCCACAGTGGCAGTAACTTATTCCATCATGTGTGCAGATCTTACCCTAACACCAGGGGAGTACAGGTGGGGCCATGATTGAGTCAAATACTGTGTTCCCAAGTTTCAATAGCTACAACAATGGGAATACAAGTAGAGTTATACAAATTCAAATGTTTGTTTACAGTTTTTCCATAGGACAGGGAATTCATGAAGTGGGAGGTGTTCCCAGGGATGATTGCCTCAATGCAGCTAGGTGGATGTTTAACTTTGGGTGGGCCGAATTGTGATTGATTTGCTCAACTGTGGCTGAGTAGGATTTCATTAACATTTGAGGCATAGAAGTCCCAAAATGCTTTATTCTTTGCTTAATCAATCCCAGCATTCATTGTGTCCTGGATTCTCTCCATCTGGTTGACACCCCTTCCTCTCTGCATTTCCTGCTTTTGGCTTTCTTGGCTTCCTATCTCCTATGCAGATGGGGGCACGCCTTTTAGTCAGATGATCAAGTGAGGCATTAGGGCAAGGATCAAGGCGTGTTTAGAGACCCTTCAGCTCCGTGATTCCCCACTGGGATGAGTCACTGTCTTATCCCTGCAGGCTGTGGTGGAGTGAAAATCTGCTTGCCTTACTGCACCAGAAGTTCCTCTATGTGTCTGCTGTAGAGTTTTGGGGAGAACTAAGCATGGGCCCAAGAGTGTCTCCCTGTATTCCCCTCACCCTTGTCCATCTTAGATTGTAAACCCACTGGGAAGGGACCTGTCTCTAATAATAACAATTGTAAAGCACCAGGTATACTGCTGTCACTATATAAATGGTTAAGAATAAAATAATAATAATAAATAATATAATATGCCATGCCAGGTCAGCATAATACTTGAGATGCTGAATGTAGTAGCTTGATGTGGAGGATGTGTGTCAAATAATGTTACAGACCTTAATCCTGAAAACACTTATGTTTGCAGGCTCATTGGATTAAATGGGATTACACGTATGTGTTTGTAGGATCAGAGTCACAAATAATGCTTCAGAGCTAACTAATTAAATAGGTTCTGCATGTGTAAGTAACTTTAATCTTTATTTTCTGTCTGAAATTGACTTGTTCCTTTTCATAGGCCCAACGTTTGCCTTTGCCCTTTATTTAAAAATCACACTTTCTTGTCTAAATGGTACTCTGAAAACGAACAATCTTCTAAAAATAAAATAAATCAAAAACCCTCTTAGGAAGAAATTCTGCAGGTTCTAACTCTAATGGCTACTGTTACAAAAGTAAACAATTTCCAAATGCCTATGTAACACACTAGGAGGCAGTGTTACATTCATGACAGATAATAGCTAATACCTGAAATTTGATTCTGCCAACTCCAGCAGTTTGAATAGAGTTATTTAGGATTTGAGAGCAGATTTAGTTCACACTTAGCAGGACTACCAATAATGCCAGGTTCCTCCATTTAACCTCAGAAATATTTGTACATGTGTTCATTTATTAAGCGCTGATTACATCTGGCATGTTAGCATTGTTTCCGAAATCACGCTCAGTTTCACTTGCTGAGAACTCAGCATAATAAAATTAATAGAATCTTAATAATAAAATTTATTTTATAGTGTCCCTCTGCCAAATGGTACCCAGAGCGCTTCACAAAATTAAAAATACAATAAAACACCATATCTTAAAATCCATATAAAATCAATTTCAAACAATTTAAAAGGGGAAGGTAAAGGGGAAGCCGCCCGGAGCTGTTTCTAGGAGGGGCGGGGTAAAAAAATCAAATAAATAAATAAATAAAAAGACGAGGGAAAATACATTAACGGGAACCAGTAGTAAATCCTCTAAAAGCAACTGGAGAACAAAAAAGTTTTCAGGTGCTTTTTGAAGGCGAGGAAGGAGGAACTGAGACAAACATCTTGAGGGACTTGCCACACAGCAAAGCCCTGACCACCTGCCAACCTAAGGTGTGATGGCAGGATCCCCTGACATGGTAACAAGTTATATGGGTGGGTTTGTGAGGCTATGTCCAATAGGAAATAAGGTCCACAAAAACATTTTGTGTAGGGGCCACCTAACAGTGGTTGTCTTAGGCTGCCTGAATGTCAAAACCCATTAAAAGAGAGACAGAGAGTTTTTATAGCAGTGCCTTGAATTTCACACTGTATCCAAGCATCTGTAAAATGTCATGATGGCATGAGATGGTAATCTGTTCCCAGTGGAGGTTTTGAATATTAAATAAAACTTTGATCATTTCTCCCCTATAGAGGCTTTGCTCACCTTCACTCTGGTTCGACCCCCATTTATCATAAGAGCTCTACCTGGCTTCTCTTTGGGATGACTCTAGGACAGGGATTCTCAACCTGGTGCTCGGGCAATGTGTGAAAGTGCTTCCCGAGCCCGTTCATGCAAATTATGCAGTGCTCCCCAAGTAGTCATTTACGTTACTCCAGTGTTTGTGACTGGGAAAAGATTGAGAACTAGTGCTCTAGGATATAGGCAGATTCTGCCTCTCTCAGAAGGGGGTTGCTTGTGGTAGGGCCTATCTGGGAAATGGTCAGGTGTGGGAGGGCCAGACCTTGCAGTGATGGGGGAATGGTTAATCTGCCTATGGAAGTACCTACTACTACTACTACTACTTACCATTTCTATAGAACTGCTAGTCGTACATCTCTTCTGACCTTTGATCAGGATGTCATACTTCAGTGTCCCAAAAATGGGGAAGTGTGAGAAAGATACTTCAGATTTTCAAAGCTAAGAATCAGACCTCTCATTCATCAACAAATCATGATAAAAATAGGCCTGACTTTCGGAAGGGGAAATAACATAACACTACAGAGCCACCTGCCATTTGATCAGGAATTAACAGTAGTTGCAAATGGATGCAAATGATCAAAGCCCAAACATGGGATCTGGCATGATTGTGTGGATCACACTAGCTGCTGGCAGAGACCTGTGGGGTCTGTCCCATTCCTTGATGGCACTGCTTTAGCTCATTATGCCAATGTAATTGGATTGAGTGAGCAAGTAGGTTGTGAACTTCTCCCCCTGTGGCAGTTTTGTGTGTGTGTGTGTGTGGTGTGAGGCCACGGGGGCTCAGATTTCCTTGCATGAGAATGGGGGCTGTTCCCCTGGAAGGATTAGGATAGCTCAGGTCTTTTCTGGAGGAGCTGGGATTGGGATGGCGTGAAGCAAAGTCTGTTTAGGTTGGGGGGGAGGGGGGCTTTCCGAGAGGGAAGCAAGAGATTTCTTCCCCTGGGAGTAGGGGGTTTGAGTCAGCTCAAATCTGGGGTGGGGAGATTATGGTTTGCAGTGGCTCTAATCTCTTTGAGATTAGAAAAGTGCCCTTTGCTTTGGGAAGGAGCCCCTGGAGGTGGATTTGTTGAGGGGTTGGGGTAGTGTCTAGATTCTCCTTGGTGGGTTGATTGAAGTCTATTTTCCTAGGGTGCTAGCAGGGCTGGCCTTAAAATTTAGGGGGCCCAGGGTGAAGATAAAATGTGGGGCTGTGGTGGCCCTACCCATTTCCCTGTGGCCTTGCCACTTTTGGGTCATTCTGGGGGGGAGGGGGTAGAGGTGGTTGTGTTTGGGACCCTGCTAGGAAGGACTGGGGCTCACTCTGCCATGATGAAAACGGGGGGATCCCAGAAGTAGAGAAAATAGTATGGTCTGGGGCAGTCGCCCCTGGTCACCCCATGGTACAGCCAGCCCTTGGTGCCAGTTTGTGGCAGCTCAGGTAAGTCTCCTGGATTTAGGGTTGTCGCTTCTTGCAGTTTGACCCCGAGGGTTCCATTTTGGCCTATGGGAGTCTCTGGATCAAATCTTGCGAGGTGGCAAGTGCGTGTGGAACTAGGGTTAGGCAAGATCGGGAGGAGGTGTATGAGGGTTTCTCCCCTGAGCAATGCGGGTCTTGAGGCAGCTCAGATCTCCTGGAGGGGGTGAGATTAGGGTTAGGAACCACGCTAGGCTCTCTTTCTGAGGGTGGGATTGGGGACTTTTTCCCAGAGAGGAGGGTTTGTGGGTGTCAGTGCCCCTTGGCTGGGTGGTGATTGAGCAGGGGTGTCGGTTTGGGGGCAGCTCAGGACGGTCTGTGTGTGTGTGAATTTGGGGCGGGCGGGCACGGGACGGAGATAGCTCTCCCCCCGCCTGGGCCTCACTCCGAGGTGGCAGTTTGTCGGCCAGTACGGCTGATGGGAGGAGCGGAGACTGGGTTGGCCTAGGCAGCTGGGAGGAGCGGAGCCAAGCGGGAGCTGCCGAGGGAGGGAAGCGAGTGGGCCTCTTCCCTTGCAGCAGCAGCAGCTGCGGCGGCGTCGGGCAACCGGCATGGCTGAGATCGGGGCTGCTGTGGGAGCGGGAGGTGGTGACTACAGGAGGAGGAACAGCAGCAGAGGGGCTGGGCCCGGCTGAGAGAGACCCCGCGGGGGAGACTGAGAGAGGCAGGTGGAGAGCGAGGGCGGCGGGCGCTGCTGAGAGGCAGGTGGTGGGGGTGTCCGGGGCGAGGTCTCTAGGGAAGTGCTTTTTAATTATTAATTATTATGATTATAAGGCGGGGGCATCTGGGGGGCTGTGCTGAGGGAAAGGGCCAATAGGGGTGCTTAAGGGTTTTACTGGGGGGAGGGGCAGGTGGGGTGCTTGGGGGGGCTTTGCTGAGGCGAGGGGGGTAAGTGCAGGCATCATTTGGAGAGGGATCTGTGGGCTAGTAGATGGGGAGCAGGGTATGATTTTTCGGGGGGCAGGTGGGGATGATTGGGACAAGTGGGGCTTTGCTGAGAGGAGGGGGCAGGTGGCTGTGCTTGGGGGTCTCTGAGGGAGCTAAGAAAAGAGGAAAGGATCTCGGAGGGGAAGAGGGGCCGACTGAGGGGAGAGGGCAGGTGCAGGCAACATTTGGAGAGAGGTTTCTGGGGTCAGATTAGGGAGCAAGAAAATGAGCCCCCTGCTGGAAGAGGGGACAAGTGAGGTATTTGCGAGGGGCGCTGAGGGGAGGAGGCAGGCAAGAGACATTTGAGGAGCTTTGGAAGCTTACTTTTATTTAGATGTATACCCAGCCCATTGGGTCACGGCACCTTACAACAAATAACATACATTGCATGGAGGGGTGTGTGTGTGACAAACCAGCCCATTCACCCACCCCTGCCCTCTTACAAATCCTCTCCACTAATAGCCCTTCCCCCATCTCATCAATCCAGCCACTGCACCACCACATCCACCAGAGTGATCACCCTCCCCTCAAACCCAGCCCAACTCAACCACCATATGGGGAGTGAGGGGAGGAGTCCCTGCTGAAGAAGGGAGCAGACAGGGTGGGGGAGAATTGTTTGGGGGAAGAGATTGGTGAGGGGGAAGAAGACAGATAGTGTGTGTTTGCTTGGGGAGGGGGCATCTGGTGTATATGGCTCCTCGTTGGGCATAGAAGTCTGCAGAGATGTAGTTGACGTTATTCCTAGGAGAAGGCCCTGTATTGGATGTTTAATTGAGGAAGGGTGTCTGTGGGGTAGGTGGTTGGTTGTCTGGGAAGTGTCTCTTGTGGGCTATTTGGGGAAGAGGTGTCTCAGAGGGCTTAGTGGAGGGAGTTATTTGGGGAGATAGTGTTGTGGGGGAAGGGCATTTGGGGGGTGTTTTTGAGGATGGTTTTGTATGGGGAAAGTGGGGACAGATTCATTATCTCCTCAGAAGACCCTACAGAAGCAGGCCAGTGTGGTTCAGCAGGCACAGAGCTGGGAGTGAGGAGACTAAGGGTGCTTTCTGATGAGATATGATGCATGCTGTTTGCCTCTGCGAGAAACTCCAAGGCAAATGATGCACAGCTTTTGTCATGTGGGAAAACAAAGCCACGCAGCTTCACTTTTCCCACATAACAAAGCCATGCTTCATTTGCCTCCCTAAGTTTTCCCCAGAGGCAAATAGTGTGCATTATGCCTCATCGAAAGCACCCTAGGGATGTAACTCTGAGGTCCCCAAACTGTCGGCCAGGACCCAGCTGGGTTCCCACCTTCTGTGGATAGGGTTGTGATCCTGTTGACATATACCTTGCATGCGTTTGTTGCTGTCTGGGGTTGCACAATTATATTCAAGTCTCAAAATGGCAAAATAGGAACCACGGATCTAATCTCTGCCACATATACAGTACATGTAAATGTATGGACCGCAGCTACAGAGGCGGCGGCACCAGCCCACTTTACCCCCGGACTGGCCAGTCCGAGGCTGAGCCTGCTCCAGTTCCAGTGAAGCACTACTTGTGGTACATCCTGGAGTGGGACAGCTAAACCTGGGGCACTAGCCCAGAGTGGAGCTGCTGTTTGTCTGCTTGGCCACTCCTGCAGCTCCACTCCTGACTGACTGTTGCCCTGGCAGCACCATAGAGCTGTGAGCACCAGCCTAAAGTGTCAGACAATCTGCCCGCAATTCAATGGGAGGGGGGGTGGCGGGGAGCGGTGTGTGGGCGAACCTTGGCCAAGGGAACCTGCTGGATCCGTCTAAAGCAAACCCAGGTGGAGTTGGGAGCAGGTGGATGCGGGAGTGCATCCTCAGAGCAGCTCCAGTGGCGAGCTGACACCAGTGTCCGTCTAAACCACCCCACTGTAACCTTAGGCGAGTCTGCCACAAATTCTCCCACAGTAAAATTCAGTTAATGACAACCCGTGCTCCTTTGAGCTCTGCAGCTGAAAGGGACTTGTCTGAATGCTGGTTATTAAAGGTTGATCGTAACTTTTCTGGGTTTCTTTAGATGGTAGCAGAAAGCTCACTCAAGTGTTGATTGTCTTTCTCCCTAACATAGCAGTCGCAAACTCATTTACTGGCATGACCCATCAAGCAAAATAATTAACGTTACTGCAACCGATGATGTTAGCCTGCCTCAAGACAACCATGATTTCAGAGCCTTAACAATCATAATAGTTTTATTGGTGTAGTTCCCCAATGGTGCAGTTAGTTAGAAGAATATGGTAGCAACAAACAAGAGTCTGAGTGTTTTATGTTTGATTCACAAATGATTGCACATCCACGAGTAGGGTCATATAATAATATTTCACAATTAATCATACAAACAGAATATAAACCTGGGAATTGCAAGACCAGACATTTCCCCCAATTAGTGGGATGTGGTGAGGGAGGACTTCTGAAATGCCTGCTTTCTAGATTTTGTGGATGCATTCTGTTTCTTTTGTGGGGTTTGGAGCTGCTCTGGGAGGGGACAGGGGAGAAAGATTGGAGAGGGTCTAGTACCCTCCTTGCTTTAGTGTCAGTGCCAGGCCCATCCAGGGACAGGCTGCAGCTCTGAACACTGTTTAGTGGTGCTGACTGATGGAGCTCAAGTCTCTCCCTTGCTAGGGTGGTACTGGTACTGCTACAAATTGTCTGGTTTTTTATTACTAAAACGAAGGAAGCCCTATTTGTTTTAGTACTTAAAAAATGAAAACGGTTAAATAAGCAAATGATTATTGTTTGCTTTCATGTTTTTACTTAATTTAAAAAAAAACAACACCAGTGTATAGAATAGCCCCATGGTGGCCATTTTGTGCATGCACAGTGATTTTTTTTTTAAAATTAAAAAAGCACAGTTCATGCGGAAAATTGCTACTAGACCATTCTGTACATTTGCAGTGATTTAAAAAAAATAATCATTTTTAATACAATTGGAAAAAAACAACGACAGTAGGGTTGTTTACGAACCCCCTCCTCTCTCCCCCCCTCCAAAACAAAGGAGCTTTTGTAAACAAAAACTAAAATGAAAATTGTAGGGGTTACGTCTGCACCCCCCCGACTTCATAGGGGTAGGGGTGGTGTTTATTGTATTTTTAAATTGTTTTAAGTTTTTTTTAATTGTTTTATTGATTATTGTTCGCCGCCCCGGGCTGCCCTGTGGGCAGGAGGGGCGGGATATAAATTTTAAAATAAATAAATAAATATGCTTCCACTGATTGATTCTGCATTTGTTTTAGAAGCTCCATTTATAGGGCAATGGTGAACTTAAATCCGATTTAGCACTCCGAAAGCTCCCATTCTTAGATACTTTTGTGTACTGTCCATTGTTTTACATTTGTAACTAATATACTGTCTTGTAAAAGCTCATGAATACTGAGATCTGTGTAGGAAGCAATAAATGCTCATGAATACTAAGAACTGTGTAGGAAGAAATGCAGCCTTCCTTTATGTTTAGAATTATGTTTTATACATGTCTGTCACTGTAAGCAGTGCCTAAGTGACCTGTGCTATGTGCGAGATTAAACTGAGAGGCGTATACAGACCTTCTGTCTGAAATGTACTCTGTTTGGAGGGGGAGGGGGCTTGAGGCTCTGTTTCTCACTAGATTAGCTTTAGTCACTGAGTTAAATAGTCTGCAGCTGTCTTTCTCTGCTGTCTTAGGATGAAAAACGCTTCTGTTTGCAGGATTTTATGCAAGAAGTATGCAAGAAGAACATCTCATTTCATGTAAATGATGTAGGTAAGAATGAGAGAGAGAATGTGAGGTGCTGGTAGTTCTAGTTTCTCTGGGTAGTGTTCTTTGTCTTGAGATCTCTCTATAGACTGCTCACTGTCTTTTCAGAGTGGAGACTAAGGGGCAAAGTCTCCTACCCACAGGGCATATCTTGCGTTTCGGAGCCTGTTTGATGGATGAGAGTCTAGGCCAGGATCATAAAGCATTTGATTAGAGTCATATGAGCAGAATCCTGTCTTAAACATTAAGTGAACAACCTAATAATGTCAAAATAAGGAATAAAAATGTCCAGAAGAAACTATGGAACCATTCAGACAAGAAGCTCTTGCATGAAAATTACTCATTATCCTCCCAAAGAAATTCTTCCAGAATAAAAATACTTGATATTTTGAATGACTTACCCATGAGTGTTAAAAATAACAATATATACAGCATGCTTAAAATTTTTGAATATTTTTTCTCTACTATTCATGTCTTTCTATATGATGATAGCATATTTTTGAAAAGGTCCAATACATCTTATTACATGATGATTTTGGTGTTCTCTGCATCTTGTTATGCATGTTTTTACTGAACATATTCTCATTCAATTTTAAATCCTGAATAGTTTATGATTGCAGTAGCCTATTTCATATGTGTGTGTGTGTGTGCATCTGTATGTGAATATTGCTTATTTAGGTTTTGGTCTTTACAGACACCGTACATAATCTTATAGAGTGCACACTTATGAAATACAGTCAAAGCTGCTGTTTCCCCATACCAGGTTAGTATGAATTATCACTGTCATGAGGACTTTGGCTGTGCTAGATAGAAAAACAATCTGTTATGGAGCAAGGTTCAATACCCAAGTCTGTTTTGAATCTGTAGTTTCTTTTATCTTTATTGCTCTTTTGTATATCCAAACCTGGTTCTGCACAGCCTATTGACTTTTTCACTTCACACTCCCTTTGTAAATGAGTATGAGTGTTCTTAGACACAGTAGGGAGGAATCAGTCCAGTGGCTGCTTTTACCATCTGTAGCTGTGCCATGGAGAAACGTGAAAGGATCATGCAATGAACTTTTCAGGTCATTGTTGTCATTTCTGCTCTGTGCCTGCTGCTGATTTTCCACCAGCTGCCTCTTGTCTCTTTGTCTAAAGTGTGGTGTCCATGTTGGTTCTAAGTAGGTAAAAGACAAGAGGCTAAGCCATTGGTATGATACCTTTTATTAGATCAACCAAGAAACCTTTGATGGTTGATTGTCTCTTGTTTCTTTGACATCTCTGTTGCATTTTTAGAGGTCGTTCACAGACCACACTCCTGTTGCAAACTTGCCACTCTTCCTTAACCTTTATTTGTTCTGTCCGTAGCATTGAATTCACACAGCTGCTGATTTTTTTTGCATTTTTGAGAACTTGCAAATCACAATATGTACTGAAAGGATTTCAATCCCCAAATATTAAGGCTCTCGAATCGATTCAGCCCCCCCTCTTTCCCCTTGTTTTCTGAGCTTTTAGAGTATATTGCAGATATATTTTCAAGCTTTTCTCTGCAGCTGTGAGAGATAGAAACTGATCAGAAATGATACTGGGGATTCTCAGGTTTATCACTAGTCTCATAACTTTAGTCTTTAACGAACTCTTCAAATATCAAGAATCAAGATAAACTTGTGAGAGCTGGCAGCCCTGCACTGAACTGCTTTTATGAGGTCTTGGGCTATTAGAAGTGACAGGTCAACTCCTTTCCCCCTTTACAACAGATAGCCCCATTGATATAATTCCTCCAGTTGTACAGTTGCTGTTTGCCACCAGGGACTCTGTAATTATGCAGTCTGTTTTTGTGTTGACAGAATGGTTACAATAGTTTTGCTAATCAACCTAGGAGATTCAGAGTTGTCTTGCATAACAGGTCAACTTTTATGCATAGAAAAACATCTTTAAAAATCTTCATGTCTAATCTGTTCTGTTTCCTCATTCTTAAACTCACCTCATTTTTCTTACCAGTTTCTTGTAGAAAATGTTACTACTTTTGTAGTCTACGGTGAATATTTATTATCATCAAGCTGTGTGTTTCTAAAAACTGGGAGTCATGGGGAAAGGAATGCAGGCAGTCCCTTTAAATCTCACAAAAGGCTTGTTTTAAAATCTGTTGACGAGGTGGCAGTCTCCATTGAATTTTAACTTAGTTCCCCTTCTTACTCTCTGTATTGATCAAAGTCTAGGCTTTCAGTCTATTTAGTTTAATTCTAATTTTTAACTTGGTACACTATATTTTTAAGCACTTACAATGTCAGGGTGGATCAAGGAAGTAGCATAAAGTATGCTGCTTGTTCTTATGAGCCAGAAGATTCAATTTATATATATAACTCAACAGGAGGAGTCTCCCAACTGCTGCCACGTTTCAGCTGTCTATAAACATCCGTTTCTGGCTGGTATCTGGGGGGAAGGGAACCTGTTTAGGATAGCAGCTCTATAAGTTCTGGGTGTGTGTGTTAACACTCTGTCAATCCAATGTCATGCTGTTATCAAAAGTGACATAAAATACGATATGGCAATGCTACTGAGGGGTGTGCTGGCTGGATGGTTGAGGTACCTTGCTGCATCCCTGGTGGTCATTGCTTCAAGGCCTCCTTCCCACACTGAAGAGCTGCTTGCGGTTGTAATCCGCTTGCATCCAAGCAGGGCAGTTGGATTAGATAAGCCTTGAGATTCCGTCCAACTTGGACATTCTATGATTCCAGTCCAGCCACTTGTAAATAAGTAGGTGTCCCATTGGTTGGGGAAGGTCAAAGACAAGTGAACATAGTTCTGGCCACATCAGCCCTTGCATATCAGGGGTCACAAAAATGGCATGGCTTGACAGGTCGGATGAGCCAAAGTGGCCATGCCACAAGGCTTGGGAATTGACTTTGACAGGGTTTGAGAGCTGTGTTTATTGTGTTTCACTGTCTTTTCACTTCAAACCAGTTGCTTCAATGGTTTATTTGTTTTTTGTTTCCTCCCCACACACTGGAAAACAGAATTCAAAATTTTTGATAAACTTCCTTTGGCCACTCACTGTCTCTGCATGTTGTTAGATGCTTAGGGCAGTATTTTACTGGGTGTCAAGGGAACTGCAAAATACTGATCACCTGTTGGATTTGTTCTGCCTATTGAGCAAATGCATGTGGTTCACAGCCAGCCAAACCCCCTTTCAGATGTTAGGAGGGTTTGGCCAAACCAGTAATTTGACGTAACTGTGAAGCAAATCTCTGGAACTATCAAGTGGTATTGCTTACTTAATAGTTGGTAGCCTTTGATTTGGTGGTTGTTCTTAATCAATCTACAATGGAACAAAAGTGTTGTGTTCTTGGTCTGTGACCCTTTTTCGTCACTAAACACCCCCCCCCAATCGCCTGGCTGAATTCTGAATGGGATAACTACACTCTGCCAACCTAACCTCTGTGCAGGTTTCCTATTCCTGTCTGAAACTGTTAAATGGTGCTACTTTCTTTGAGTTTTTTGTTTCCTGAGCCATTCTATGGGAACCATGGTGTGCTAATTCTCTTCCCTGAACTGGAATCCAAATGACCCTGCAGTATAACAGACAATCCTAATCAAGTCATCCTATGGCTAACGCTTTCATGGCTGCCAGTCATTGCTCTAAATCCTCAGGTAGAAGAATCCCCTGAAATGAAACTAAATCTACCTTCCAGGACAGACAGTGAGAATCTTCTTAGAGTGCAAGCAGTGTGGTGCAAGACAGGGTTATGTGTAAAAGTACAGTGTAATTGCTTTATGCCAAATAGCAAGAATGTCCCATTCTCTCAGCGATCCTCGGACACATAACGCATGTGAGTACAGTGCCAGGTACGTTGGTAGAGCTATATAAAAACAACAATAGTAGTAGTCAACATTCATGAATCTCATTCATCTCAGTGAGAGTGGCATGTATGCTGACTGCCATTGTGTGCATTATCTGCAAAAGAATTCCACTGATAGACTCACATTCTCTGAACAAAGACAATCTCTAGCAATTTGAGGTTAAAAAAAAATTGAGTCAGAAATTTTTCCTGGATCAAAAACCTGCTTGCTGCCTCTGAAAAATAGATATCTGCTTTGCGATATCTATGCTTTGCCTGTCACCCTGAGCCAGATTGTTTGTTTCTTTTAAAAACAAACTCTGGAATGGAGAGTGTAGTTTCATGAGACGTGGCATGAAGTCACCAGCCTGGCTTTCTTAACTTCAATAACCGTTCAATAAACAGATCAATGATCTTAAGGCAGGAGATTCATTCCAGCTCAGCAGTACATTAAATGGCTATGAATGTTAAAGATAAATATTTTATGACCGTGTTTAAATATCTCTCCTGGCATGGCACTTACTTTGGTCTTACTTAATTTACTCATCTTGACATTAGTGTGGTTTAATGTAAGTGCTTCACTGGATATCCTGTTCTGTGTAAACTTAAGGTACAGTTCTGCAAACACTTAAGCACATAACTGTGCTTGTGTGAGTAATTTCACTTACTTCCAAAATATTAATACCAGAAAACTTGATTATCTTGGAACACCTGGGACTGCTCCGCCCCCACCCATGACCCTCTGGTTTATAAAGCCTCTGCAGACCCTGGGGCAGGTATCGAAGGCCAGCACTAAAGGCTAATTGCTGTTTGGTATGTGTTCAGCAGCTGGAGGTTGGGTCAAGTCAGGGCTAGGACTGCCCCAATTTTTATTTTATTTTAAATGGTTTTTAGAGAGAGATTGGATGGAGGAGTTTTAATGGGAGAGAGTAGATATGGGCTGCTGGTGGTGCCATACCCCCCCCCCCATGAGGGGAGGGTTGTTCCATGGCCTCCTGGTGATGGGGGGGTACAGGCATGGGGAGTTAGGGGTGGGGGATGGTGCCATGGACCAGTGAGAGGAGGGGGTACAGGCATGGGGGTCGGGGTGGTGCCATGCCCCTCCCATCAGTTTGGGGTGGGTGGGGTTTCCTGCCTGACTCCCATGCCAATTATTTTCTCGGGATGTAAGATACAGGAGGTGCCCTCTGGCTTCTTTTGGAGTTGAGGAAGGGGGTCTCCTTGTGGGGGAGTTGCTGGGGCAGTTTGCTGAATCAAATGGGGTCATACTGGGCATGGGGAGGTATGGTCAGGGGGGAGGGAAGGAAAAGTCACCATGGGTACAAGGGCAGACATTTAGTTTTGTTAATGTCCTCCCTCTGTCTTAGAATATTTGGGGGCTGAGGTCAGTGGTACCTGTAATCTGTCACTGATGCTGCTTAAAACAGCTACAATCCATGATCTTATTCAGAATGAGGCCTGTTGACCTCGTATGCATTACCAAGACCTGGCTGGATGAAGCTTCTGGGCGTAGTTGGCTCAGAGAGTGCTAACAAGGTACTCATTGGGGGAGGGGGGGGAGCGAGAGTGTGTAAATTCATATTTACTGAGAACTAAACTGCTAGATAACTGAACTTCAGCTGTATCATCTCCCTTCTCCACCTCCAGTGTTTCAGTGTGCCTCTGAATAGAGGTAGCAGCATAGATCTGCCACTCTACCATCCACTGTGCCAAATCACAGCAAAGCAGGGAGATGCTTCCTTTCTACTTTTGAGGGTGTTTTAGAACTAGCGGTGGTGCGCCTCCTAGGGTATCAGGGGCAATGGCCCCCCAGCCACTGAGTGACCCGGCACCGCCGGCAGAAAAAAAACAAAAACGTGCCGGCCCGAGCCTGGGCTCATGTGTGGAGCCAGCTCGAAGAACCTTGTTTGAAGTAGCAACCTTCAGAAGGTTGCTACTTCAACAAGGTTCTTTGAGCTGGCTCCGCACATTGTCACTGGTTTGTGTGCACGTGCGTGTGCGCACACAAACCAGTGAGTCAAGCATGACCACCCCTGAAGGTTTCCTAAGGTCCTGGGTTCTTGGGGAGGAGAGTGGGGACTAGTGGGTTAGAGCAGGAGGGCTGGGAGCCAGGACTCCTGGGTTCTTGGGCAGGGAAGTGGGGGCTAGTGGGTTAGTGCAGGGGGACTGTGTTTGGTAAAATGGAGGTTTGGAAATCCTGAGATGTCACTGCAAGTCATGTGATTTCAGCTGTGTTCAAAATCCTGGAAATGGAATGTGCGTGGTAAAATTGGACTCAGGCTGTGACTGGGGTGCTTTACAAGGATGGGTCTCTGTGTTTTGCGTTTATAAATTATTTATTTTAAGCTTGATGTGCATGTAGACTGTTTTCTTCCATCCGATGTTAACCCTGGGAACTCCTTGCTGCTGGGTTATGCCATGCCACTGGCCTACCGTCCCCCTGGCTCTGCCTACCATCCCCCTTGCTCCACCCCTAGGCCCGCCAGCCTGGCCTTACTACCCCAGTGCCCCTCCAACGTCAAAACCCACCAGACGCCCCTGTTTAGAATGTTGGATAACCGGTTGCCTAATAAGTGTACTCCAGGTTTGGAGTAGGTGGAGTGCAGCTGTTCTTTTGAAGCTTGCTGTTCAGTTGCTTTCATTTGACTTTTTCCCCAGCTGTGTTAGTCTTCATGTCCACTGTGCAGCATAAACCAGAAGGGAGTGTTCAATGTTTTCTTGGGAGATGTTAAACACTTTCAGTTTTCACCTTATAGCGACACGGACCGGTCATGCTTTGAGCATGTAATCATAAATGCTCATAGTTTTGTTTTGTAAGAGCATTTGAAGGCACAATCCAGTGAAAAGTGGTTGCTTCTGAGTGAAGAACAAGTGAATTACTATATGAATTATTACTATTCATATAGTAATAATGAAACCTGAGTGAAGGCTGGTTTCATTATTACTATATGTTTTAGAATTAAAAACTTGCATTATGCTTCAAAATGTTGGAGAAGGAGTTTGTCTCAAAATTCCACATCAGCATTCTTAAGCACTTTTTTCTTTTGATAAGAAATGTGTACCTGGATCACTGCTTGAGTTAACTATCATAAAAGCATTTTTTTACATCTGCACAAATGTATAGATGATTTACTGGAATCAACAAAGGGAGAGCCAGCACCATAGCAAACTTTTATAATAGTGATGTTTGCTTCTAAAGTAAAAGGGCGTATTGAGGGAAAGTCTCTTTTAAAATAGTGTTGCTGTAGAGTTATCTGAGAGTAGCGAGTTGCTTGGACACAGAAGTTGTGAAGCAGTGAAACTTTGTATTAAGCTATCTATTAAAAGTATCCATGTTCAGTCAGGTTGAAAAAAAGAATATTAAAGAAAGTAAGTTTGTGCACCTACCATTTTATTTACAAAATGTTTTAATTGATAAAATCTGTGCAGATGCACTGGCTCTTACATAGTCGTGTGTCTTATTTTTTACTTGTATTATGATGTTTGCCTCCTTGCCATTGTTCCAATGAACTGTGGTACAACGACCTCTTTATAGACAGTGGCAGATGGTCATGGTTCAGCTGCTACCAAATAATGGTGTGTTTTAAACTTGCTAACTCAGCGGGTACTGTCACTAGTCCTCTCGCATGCCTTGTTTGCTTCTTATAGGAATTGCTTTAGAATCAATGAGCCTTACAGAAAAACAGACCCATATAGTCTCTTTCTACTCTATTTCTGACTTAGTCCATGTTTGAGCAAGGGTCTTTTGTGGCCTGAAAGTTTGCATACTCTCTCCAACAGAAGTTAGTCCAATAAAAGATATCATCTGTACTACTTTGTCTCTTTTTCTTACATTTGGGATCAACACAGCAACCACACTCCCTGATCCACTCTCCTTGGTCATTTGCTCTTCCTCCATACCCCAGAAATATGGGCCAAAGTCTCTATAGTTCTAAATCTAGGTAGCTAAAGTTGGTGCAGAATAGCTTAGCTCTTAAAAACTTTGGGCCCATGTAAATGCAAACCGATTAACTACATCAGTGATTGTGTCATTTAGCTTATATGAAAGAACAGAGGGCCACAGAATGTTACTTCCTCTGGTCCCCACGCAACCCACATCAGTCTCCTGTAGTTCATCAGACTTTCTGTAGAGGTGAAGTTCTAGTGGAGAGAAAAGATCACATGGAACTATGAGAAAATGATACCTTTGCAGGAATTTTTCAGATGTGTAGCCTACGTTTACTACGGTGGTGGTTTGTCTATGTTAAGGTGCTGGGCGTAGTTGCAGGGCAATACCAAAATGAGTCATGCTGCAGTCATGACATTCTGTGCACTGCTTCAGTTCTTTTATGTGCTGTTCGGAAGCTTTAGGTTCTTAGACACAACTATACAGTTACCACTGCATTTACATAGCTCTTGTGTATGTTGAAATACATTTACAACGTGTTACACTGCTGAAACAGTACTGAGGGACAGACACTCTGTTATTTGTAACTCTGATTTGGAAATCCTTGACTTTTATAAAGATACTGTGCTCTCAATTGGTTATAAATAAGCAGAAAATAGAATAGCAGATTGAATGAGAATAAGCTGACTAACAAAGTGGATACATTTGCTTGTCTAAATTTAGATGGAGAGACATTTAAATGGGTTTCATCTTGTCGTTTTCAGCAGCATCCAAGCTGTGCTAAGACCAGTTTTTAGTTTCTAATGCTTGGCATCATACTGGTGGGGAGAAATCCAATTTTTAAAAATTGCCAGTCTAATATCCTTTGTTAAATGCAGCTGGAGCATGGTTTTTTTTGTGATGTGAAGTATTGTAAACTAATTAAATTGTACTTGTATATCTAAGCAATCTTTTTTTTTCTCCTCTCTCCCTCTTTTTAAAAATCTTCATGCAGAAAATAAAATTGCCCCCAAGAGGAAGCATCTGAAGTTATTTGCAAACATGAGTATCTTTGCAGGACCAAGCAAATGTTCCAGACCATTGGAGCTGAAGGATTAATTACACTGTAGTGTCATACCATTCCATACTAGGTCAATGTTGCATTGTATTGCAACAAAACTGACATAAACATGTCATCTGTAACAAACTCTGCAATTCTGGAGGACTCTGCTCCTCCCTTCTCTGAAGAAAAGGGGAAGAGTAAAACCTTACTTCACCAGAGCCCCCTTTTTTCTAATCGGAGTGAGAAATTTGTAATTGCCAGGAGTGACAGTGTGCCAGAGGAGAACGTGCTGAAAATAACGATTACTGAGACCACAGTCATTGAGTCAGACTTGGGCATCTGGAACTCCCATGCTCTCATCTACCTCACCTTATGGTTTTTCTTCAGCTTTTGCACCCTCTTTCTTAATAAATACATTCTTTCCCTGCTGGAAGGAGAGCCCAGCATGCTAGGTAATCATGGCTTTCATTTTAAACTTTTACTCTGACATGATATTCACAGAATGTCAAATTTATATTCTGTACATTTGACAATATGAGAATAGTTTGTTTGTGGAGAGAGACTTGGTCAAGCAGCCTGAGCCCAGAAATTTTGTTCTTGACACGGGCACCGTCCACGCTAGTTAATCTTTGAGCAGTGTGTGTGTTGAATTCCCTATATGTGAATAAGGAGACACTACGTGGGGATGTTGAGAATTAATTAATTAGTAAAGCACTTCATAGGTACGTAAGTGTAATATAGATGATTGCCAGTAGAATAAATATTAAAAATAATATGTAAATAAAGTCTGCTTTCCTAAGCAGTTAATAGCTTCCAGCCTTATTGTCTCTAGGGGATGAAACGTTTCTGTCTCAGTAAATTGCAAATATGTGCTCTTCACATGAGCATTAATTGTTTTAACCATACACAGGTTCAGAGAAGAAAAGTAGGCCAGTGTGGTTATACGTTAGTATGCACTGCTGGTTCGTCACCTTTTCCTTTTTTCCTCCTGGGAACTGGAGGAGGAAAGGGCTTTTATTAATTGCATGAAGGTCAATGGTAAAATCTTCTATTTATTATCAAAGTGGAAAGGCCTCTGAAAAACGATTACTCTAATTAATTTCTGGGATAACATTTGAAATTAAAGCTATATTGTATTTTCTAACATCCTAATTTCCCTTCTTCCTTTAGGTGCTGTTCAAATGCTTTCCACCACCTTCATTGGCTGCATAAAGATGTTTGTTCCATGCTGTTTGTATCAGCACAAAACACGTATCTTATTCCCCCCCAACTTCATCATGATCATGCTGTTTGTTGGGCTGATGAGGTAAATAGCTCAAGTATTTTCAGAGAGCTATGTAAGTGGTAGCACTGTGCACTGCAGAGCAGCAGACCCAAGTTCATTTCTTCTCACTTCTCCTTCTCCAGCAGAGGCTGAAGATACTGTCAACACACAACATACACCCTCTAAAAATCTTCTAATAATTAATTCTTTAATGTTTTCAGAGATTGCCCTTTCTGATGCCAACTCTTTAATAAAAAAAAACCTTTCCTGTTCATTTTAAATCCCATTCCAAAACCCACATTTCTTGATTCATTTATTTATTTCGTACATTGTTTTTTTTTAGAGGTCTCCTCTTGAAGATGAACATTTTGTTCTCAGGATGCCAGTTTTGAGGACTGTTGCTGCTGGGTTGTTTTTTTCTTTAACCTTTGCCAGCAGTTTATATCAGAGTGTGAAATATACATTAATATGTTTATTTTTAAATGTACACCTTTTAAAAGGGAGGATTATTGCTACAGCCTTGAGCAGACTCTAAAATGTTTAAGGATACTAACAGAGTGATTCCTGGTTTTGTGCTGTTCATATCATTGAGATGTGTGCCCCCAAACACAGTTTTGCATGGCAAAGCTAAATTTTTCTAGCTGATCTGAGGGGCAAGCATATTCCACGTCCTTTATTTATTTATTTATTTATTTTATTTTATTTTTAAAATTTATTAGTCGCCCCATATGCCTGCGGCATCCCAGGGCGATGTACAATCAAATAAAAAAATTCATAAAAATAAAAACAATTTTTAAAAAACCAACGCACAATTTAAAAACTCAAAAGAGGGTTAGGAAAAATAAATAAAAATAAAGATAGGGATAGGGAAGAGCTAAAAACCCTACCCCCACCCCCCCAAGGCCTGGGCGAGCAGCCAGGTTTTACAAGCCCGTCGAAATGTTAAAAGGCTTGGGGCCAGGCGAGCTTCCTCCAGGAGGGAATTCCAAACGGCCCGGCCACAGAGAATGCCATCTCCATTGTGGCCCCCCGCTTAACCCGAGGGACCTCCAAGAAGGCACCCCCGGTAGACTGAAGGAGCTGCTCTGGGGTGCGGAGAGCGAGGCGGTCCCTGAGGTACGAGGGGCTGAGACCGTGAAAGGCCTTATAGATCCAGTGAAAGTACCCCAGATGACCAATACCTTGAACCTGGCTCAGCATGCTATTGGCAACCAGTGCAGAGTCCGGAGCGCAGGTGTTATGTGCTCCCGACGACCCGTCACCATCAGGAGATGGGCCACCGCATTCTGCATTAGCTGCAGCCTCCGGACCAGGAACAAGGGCAACCCCACGTAGAGCACATTTATTTATTATTATATATATTTATGAGTCGCCCCATATGCCTACGGCATCCCGGGGCAACGTACAACTAAAAGCATTCATAAAACAATTTTAAAACATCAACAATATAAAAACATCATTAGGGCAGGAGAAACAATAAAATAAGGGCAGGGAAAAGCTAAAAATCCCCCCCCCCCCCAAAGGCCTGGGCGAACAGCCAGGTTGTACAAGCCCGACGGAATGTTAAAAGGCTTGGGGCGAGGCGAGCTTCCTCCAGGAGGGAATTCCAAAAACGCGGCCCGGCCACCGAGAATGTCCTCTCCATTGTGGCCCCCCACTTAACACAGGGGACCTCCAGGAAGGCACCCCCGGCAGACCGAAGGAGCCGTTCTGGGGCACGGCGGGCGAGGCGGTCCCTGAGGTACGAGGGGCCAAGAGGTCCCTGAGGTACGAGGGGCCAAGACCGTGAAGGGCCTTATAGATCATTACTAATACCTTGAACCTGGCTCAGCACGCTATTGGCAACCAGTGCAGAGTCCGGAGCACAAGTGTTATATTCTCTCGACGATCCGGAGACGGGTCGCCACATTCTGCACTAACTGCAGCCTCCAAACCAGAAACAAGGGCAGCCCCACGTAGAGCGCATTGCAGTAGTCCAGCCTTGAGGTGACAAAGGCATGGATGAGGGAGGCCAGGTCCGGCCTGGAGACGTACGGACGCAGCCTCCACACCAGATACAACTGGCGGAAGGCGGCCTTCGCCTCCACCTCCACCTGTCTCCAGGCGGAGATCTGAGTCCAATATCACCCCCAGACTCCAAACCTGCTGAGCTATAGGAGGGCAAACCCACCCAATCAGGGGGGGCAACACCTCCCTCCCTCTACTCACCATCATCACCTCTGTCGTATCGGGGTTGAGCTTCAGTCTGCTCTGCCACATCCACTCCGCCATGGCCTCTAAACACTGGGATAGCAATGAGACGGCAGGGTCTGGGTCAGCTGAAAAAGAGAGGTACAGCTGAGTATCATCAGCATATTGGTGACATCGCACCCCAAACCCTCTCACGACCTCCCCCAAGGGCTGCATATACACATTAAATAATAATGGAGACAGAAAAGAACCCTACGGAACACCGCAGGACAAGGCGCGGGGGGCAAAATGTTTCAGCTCCCAACACCACCCGCTGGCTTCTACCCGAGAGGAATGGGCAGAACCATTCAAGAACAGTCCTGTCCAGACCCCCCAGGTCATGCAGATGTCTCAACAGCAGCCCATGGTCCACGGTATCAAAAGCAGCCGAGAGATCTAGCAGGATAAGAAATGTAGAACATCCTGTGTCCCTCTCCCGGCAGAGATCGTCGACCTAGGCCACCAACACTGTCTCAGTGCCATAGCAAGGACGGAACCCCGATTGAAACGGGTCTAGGAAACCAATGCTGTCTAGATGCGCCTGGAGCTGGATCGCCACCGCCCGCTCAATAATCTTCCTTAAAAAGGGAAGGTTAGAGACAGGTCGGTAGCTGGCGAGTACATCCACATCCAGTGATGGTTTCTTCAGCAGGGGGTGCACCACAGCCTCTTTGAGGCTAGGCAACAATCTCCCCTGCTGCAGGGACGCGTTAACCATTCTCGCCATCACTGTCCCTAATGTCTCCCTGGAGACTTTCACCAACCAGGACGGGCAAGGATCAAGTTCACAACTGGTGGCTCTCACAGACCGCAGGACATCCACCGCATCGGCTGACATCACTTCCTGAAACTCCCCCCACAAAGTTGGACCAGACGGGGCCTCCATCACCTCGCGCTTTTCACCTACTGCCCCCAACCCGAAACTTTACCTTCATTGTTTCTTAAGATTAAAACAAACATATGGCCAGTGAGACTCCCTGGGGCAGAAAATCACAGGCAACACAGCCTGGGTCAGGTCGGAGCACTGACCTGAGATGCCTATGGCCGGGGAGCCGTCCCAATGGCTGCACAGCACAGATATGGCCGGGAACACAACAAGTGTGTGGGCGGCTGGCCCCACCTGTGCTTTGCTCCCAGCTCCCCTCCATGATGGGCAGCCATGGCATCCAATGAGGCACAGCTATGGCTGCCGGCCATTGCAGCCCCCGGACCAGGAAAGCTACAGCCATGGAGATGTGCTTACCTGCTTTGTACCAGCACTGCCCAGGTCAACATCTGGCGGCACGTGTTCACACATGCCACCAGGTCCCAGGCCAAAACCGGCCCAAATCACATCTGTTTTTATCCTTCGTCTTAATGAAACAAAAGAGAGGTTGACCTTTGCTCTGCAATAGGAACCTCAACATATGGCACTGAGTTACTGTACCATGTCTGGAGACAAAGTAACTTGGATGATATCTTTTCTTGGACCAACTTCTGTGTTGGTGAGGTTATGTAAGCCTTTAGTCCACAGAAGGCCCTTCCTTTATTTTCTTTCATTTCTAGGCTGCCCCTCTCTGAAAAAGTGACTCAGGGCAGTGTACAATATAAATAGTAAAACAACAATGGTAATAACAACATTAAAAGGTATAAAACACATTTTAAAACACTCCTATCCCATACAGTCTGTCACAGAAACATTCTCACTCATCCCATTAACCCATCCCTCCCTCAATCCCCCCCCCCCCCACCAACGTTTGGCGGAATAACCAGGTCTTACATTGCTGCCAGAAAGCGAGGAGATCCGGGCTAAGGCGGATCTCCACCGGGAGCGCATTCCACAGCGATGGTGCGGCCGCCGAGAATGCCCTCCTGCCTGTACGGACCTGCTGAAACCGTGGGACCTCCAGAAGGGCGCTCCCAGACAACCGCAGGGATCGCTCAAGAGCCATGGGACTGAGGCGGCCCCTCAGATAAGCAGGGCCCAGGCCGTGTAGGGCTTTAAAGGTCAAAACCAGCATTTTGACTCGGGCCCAGAATACAGTAGGCAGCCAGTGTGATGCCTGGAGCACCAGCTTAATGTGCTCCCTTGGGTTTGTAAAAAGTCAGAATTATGTGCTACGTATTTCATATAGGCATAAAAATATAAATAAGAGCTGCTGTTTGAAGCATGAGTTTATTTTTCTCTTCTTGACTTGGCATGCATCCTCTCTTCTCAGGTTTGCAACTGTGGTTTTAGGTCTGGTCAGCTTGAAAAATGTGGCAGTTTCATTTGCTGAAACAGTTAAAAGCTCTGCACCCATTTTTACTGTCATCATGTCCCGAATGATTTTAGGAGAATACACTGGTAAGTGTTATTGAAAAGTAATCAATTTTGTTAAATAACAAGGGCTAAATAACAAGGGTTTTGTGACTGACAAGACAATTTTGAGTGTCTAGTAACAGATGTAATTGGTGAAGATCATCCTAATTCAGTAAGCAAATAACACTTTTTGAAGTAGTTTGTCAGCATTTTTTCTGACACATTAAATTTGTTTCGCCCATTTTTAAAAGGATAATTGCCATATACACCTTCCTTAAGGACAAATTATTATTTCTACCAGCTTTGCATATTTATTTATTTAAAATCTGGGGTACTTTCACTGCGTCCAACATGAGGCAAAGAATAAAATTGGACTTCCCCAGATT
Organism: Sphenodon punctatus; assembly: GCA_003113815.1. Lineage (NCBI taxonomy): Eukaryota > Metazoa > Chordata > Lepidosauria > Sphenodontia > Sphenodontidae > Sphenodon > Sphenodon punctatus. The sequence continues at coordinate 1,060,085 of QEPC01005161.1, forward strand.
TCCTTGTAATTCCCTTGACAACTTCAAGGATATGTTCTATCTACAAAGTTATGTCAAGGTTACCACAGCCTCCATGTCAAAGAGCCATAAGCACTCATTTTGACATGGAAGCTGTGGTTCAGGGGGATTGTACCAGAGGAGGAATTGGCACAATTGCAGAACAGTTAAGCAAAACTTGAGAAGAAAATTCAGTTGCAAGGTAAGTTTTCATCTTCCTCTGGGCAGGTGTGGCAATGGGATCCAGTTCATCAAGGATCTTTGAGTGCAAGTAAATAGCTAGAGTGGCTTAAATTTTTATTGCTTGAAGTTAAAATGCTGAATTTTCACATAAGTAGTAGTAATTTTTTTTTTACATCACTTAAAAGAAGAATGTTTTACAAATTACTTAAACATTCATGATGTTCAAAAGGAATAGAAGATCTAAAGTCTATTTTTTACATTGCATCTCTCTCATCTTTATAGAACAATAAAAGTCCATTTTTACATTGTTTCTCTTATCCCTTTGCAGGATTGTTAGTAAATCTGTCTCTCATTCCTGTCATGGGAGGATTAGCTCTGTGTACTGCCACTGAAATCAGTTTCAACTTCCTGGGTTTTTCAGCAGCTTTGTCTACTAACATCATGGACTGGTAGGTACAAGGAAGGCTGCGGATGGACAGCAGAAAGTGGTTCTTAGTTTATTTGTGATCTGAGCCATGTCGTAGCTTTAAAAAGATGAAGTGTGCAGCTGTAAACCAAGTATTTTAATCCTTGGTGTTTTGGAGGATTAAACATTAGTAGAAAATAATTTTTTTAAACATGAGACCTCATATCTTTTTAACAGACGAAACCAAGAATAGAACAGAATTTTTCCTGTGCTATAAAAATCATGATAAAAGCCATTTATTGGGAAGCAAACTATTTTGCTTCCCAGAATATTCCCAGAATATTCTTCTGGGAAGCAAACTACTGGGCTAAATACTACCGGGGATGTTGCAAACAGCAACCTGTAGAAGTTCTTTCCCTTTAATTTCAGCAGGGAATTTGGAAAGAGCTGATGAACTGAAGTTTTTTGTTGCCAGAAAATTTGTTGCTGAAGTTTTGTTTATATTTTTGAAAAGAAAGAAAAAACAACAATTGGAAAAGGAGCAAAGAAATATGCAAGGGTTCTGTGATAAATATCTGTATACTTAATGATGCTAATCAGAACAATGAAAATGCTGCACATCAGGTTCTTGAGATAGGATTTAAATAGGACAGTTATCAATGAACTGAAGTTGGACTGAGACCTGAAAAATGAAAACTGCCTGGTTAATCATTACTGAGTAGAGCTAGACTCGGGGTAGTTGTAAAGCTGCAATGCTTTTGATGGACTCTTTGCTCTAATTGTAGGCTTTTCAGTATCTTATTGTTTGAATTTAGTGTTTATAGTGGAGCTTACATGCCTATTGTTCAAGGGACTGAACAGATACACAGTAAGTGACTTCCCTTGCCCTAAAGAGCGTATGGTGCAAATACACAAGACAGGGGAAAGTTATGCAAGTACAGAGAGGTGGTGTGACTTGCCCAAGGTGCCTCAGCAGAGGTCAGTGGCAGAGATGGGAACAGACCACAAGTCCTCAGAATCCCTCGTCGGGTGTCCTAACGACGGAAACATTCTGGCTAAAGAAAGGAATTAAATGTGAACATACTGATATATTTCTGGTTTACTTGCCCGAAAAATGACATTGGGTAATTTCAGACGTTACGTGATCACAGTCAATCACACTGAATCACAGTGGATTCGGTGTGGTGGCTGTGATCACGTGAACGTCTGTTTGAGCCTCGCCAGATGTTCACCATGGTGAATTCCTGGTGGGGTTTAAAGCCGGCCTCACCTCCAGAATCGTAGTTAACTGAACCATGATCAGCAACGGAGCGAAGGTAACATCTGTTACCTTGCCCTGGTCCTAACCGTGGTCCAGCCTGATTGGCCGCAGCGCCCACCTGTCACCCCGAGGGCGGCCAGCCAGTGGAGCACAGAGGGGGCGGGGCCGAGCGGTCACACCGTGTAGCCCTGCCCCTTCTCCGATCCCCCTCAGAGATCAGGCCGTCACATCTAAAGGACAGCCGGCTTGATCACGGACCAGGATCCGAGACAGATCCCGGTCCAGGGTTCAGCGTGGCAGGCCAGGAGGCCCGTCACGTCTGAAATTACCCCTAGAAGAGAGATTTCCCCCCCCACAAGTTTTTCAGTTGTGTGTCCACACTGATACACTTGGTGAATTCTGAAGTAATCACCATTTAATCACCTCTTTTTCGTCAGACCCAGGCCCGGCAGTCTTAGTGCTTGTGTCTGTCAGCTGTGGGGGACTGGATGAGGGCAAATTGCCTGAAGTTGAATCCCGACAAGACAGAGGTGGTGGTTGTGGGAAAAGCCGGGGGAGTGATGACTCCCATCATTGATGGGGTCCGTCCCCCCTGGTGTCTCAGGTCCATAGTCTGGGGTTGCTCCTATACCCCCTCGCTCCACCTGGATGTTCAGGTGGCAGCTGTAGTGAAGAGTGCATTTTGCCAATTATATCTGGTGTGATGGCTTAAACTGTATGTCTTGGACACAGACCTGGCCACTATCATCTATAATTTCATTACCTCAAAATTGCATTATTGTAACGTGCCAAGCTGTCTTTAGACCTCCCCTGTTTCCGTAGATGGTGTAAGACCTGGCTGTTCTGCTGGGCCTTTTGTGAGGAAGACTGGTGGGAGGTTGGAGATGTGAGGGGGGTGGGTGGGTTTTTAGTTTTGCCATGGGATATGTTTTGTATTTTTTCTATTTTTATTGTTACTGGTATTTTATTATTTATTGTTGTATTTAACTTATATTTTATGATTTTGCTTGTTGTGAGTTGCCTCGAGCTGCTGTGGCAGGAGGGGGCAGCCAAGAAATCTAACAAATAAATAAATAAATAAATAAAATAAAGTGCGAGACAGTTTTGTGGGTGTGTGAGTGCATCGGAGCTAGAAATGTGTGTCCACCACCTATGATCATCCTCAATTTCATGCCATAGAACCCTGATCAAAACAAAATTGCTAGATTAGTTTATTGTAGTATTACTAGCACTCTTAACTTTACATATTTATTTGTTTTGATTTCTATCCTACCCTATCCCTGAAGACTAAGGGCAGCTAACATCATCCTAAAAAAATATAAAACATAAGGTAAAAAGATGTAAATGATTGTGAAAGATGCAGAGTACTGAAGGAACTAGGCCTCTCTCATGCTACCTCTGTTCACCACAGAAGATGTAAATGTGAGGATAAGAGAGCTTTAGTTTGTGTTGTGTTTAAATTAATTTTTTTATGCAAATCATGTGTCACCCTTGGGCTTCTGTTAAACTGCCACTGTGGCCGTTGATGGTGCAGATCACATTGGATACCCATGAACTAGTCTATTTTAAAAATTCTACCCAAGCATGCACTGATTCGTAACACTTTCCTAATCTGCAGTTGAACAACAACAGAATCAGTTGTCCAATTCAATTCTGTAATGAAGTGATTTGGAAATTGGAAGATCTGAACAGTTCATATTTTGCAGTTAACACTTTAAAAGGAACAGATACTCTGTCAAAATTTAATGAGGTAACTCAGAAATGTAAATTAGCTTTTTCACACTCCATATATGCCAACATTTCTTCAGGAGGTGTGCAGAACTGAAGGGGTGTTTTCTACACATTATTCCAAATAATAAAATATAAACCTGGAACTTAATCAGGTGGTGCTCTTACTCCATTATACGTTATAGTAATACACTTTCCATTTTTATTGTGAGGTACTTCTCGTATATCACTGTTGATATAGTTTCATAATTCTAGGAAAATGTGCTCCATATAGCATTGTTAATTGCCCCTTGAATTTATGCAAACTTAAATGTACTCATTAAAATTTTTCTTAATAAATTCAGTTTTAAATGAGAAATTACAACAAATTAAATTTAAAACCATTTATAAAAGCATTATGCAGTACATTATAGGAAAGTAAGCTACTGTTCTTACAAAAGACTCTTTCTGAATGCATCTTTGTTTAGTTATATAAAGTGTTATCTGTATAAATCATGAAGTAGTCAGAAGAAAATAGTTGAGTTCTAAAGTTGTATGGAACTCTTTCAGCAGGAATTTTATTGAAAGATTTTTCTTGTTGTTGTTCTAAGGAAATTAATCACAACTATGAAAACAAGCTACTTCCGAATAGTTCCACTGACTTCAATGAACTACTTTGGAGTAAATGGTAGTGGTCACAGTCTGAAACCACTACGTTAATTGTGTCCTCTTTGCACTGTAAGTGGTGACTACTGAGAAAATTTTGAATAAATTAATAAATAATAAATGTGTTGTTTTTTTTTGTAGCTTGCAAAATGTTTTCTCCAAAAAGCTGCTTAGTGGAGACAAATACAGGTTTTCGTAAGTATTTACCATATTCAAATATCTAGATTGAAGCAATGTTCCAAGAAAAAAATGTTGATGATGCTGTAGGAGCAGAGCAAGACCATAGCTTTCTGATAACATCTGTATTTGCTTATGGGGTGGGCTGTGGCTTAGGTGGTAGAGTGCATGCTTTGCATGTCCCGGCCACTCCGATTCAGGAACTCTGATAGCACACCTGGATGAGGCCTCTGCTGGAGACCCTGGAGAGCTGGATTTGAAACCCTGCTGTCATGTTAGGTTGTGACAATACTGGGCTAAGATGCACCATTGGTCTGACTCAGTTAAGTAGCTCCTTATAAGTAACTATGTGTCAAGAAGGAGAAACACTTCCATTCACAAAAAGACACCAAAACCCAAAACAAACAACCCTCCGCCACTGCCCATAACTATTTGGTGGGACATGGAGACAGTAGAATAGGTCTAACATTCAGTGAAAGCTACATTCTTCCAAACAGGTAAATGATTCATAGCTTTGTAGGCTGCACACCTGCAAACCTTCCATCTGTAGAAATCCCACTGCAGTTGTTAGGAGTCCTAGGAAATGCTTGCTGAATTGGACCCTTACACAGTTAAATTGAACCCGTACACAGTTAAATTCTAATGCCTGTTTGAAGCAGAGTGCATATCTTTCTGCTTAAAAACTGCAGCAAACTCTGACTCTCCAAAATTACATTATCTAATAAAACAAAACAAAATGTGTATAAACTTAAAACGAATAGTACATTATTCAGCAGTAATGTCCAGGCTCATAAGCAGACTTTTAAAAAAAATAAAAAAATAATATTGATAAACAGCCTACCTTTTAAGTTTGAAGACCAAATGTGGAAACCAAGTGGTTTAAACAAAAAAACAATTATTTGTTTTTTTCCTTATAGTGCCCCAGAGCTTCAGTTCTACACAAGTGCTGCTGCAGTTATCATGCTCATTCCAGCTTGGATATTTTTCATGGTAAGAACTGTGGTTATTTGTGTGTGTGTGTTTGCGTGCTTTGTTTTTTAAAGAAATAACTATTTATTCAATGAAAGCCTATAAAACAATTTGTATCTGCCTTAATACACTAAGAATAATCCATGATAGCATAAACAGTATTTAACAGTGTAAAGAACTCTTTATTTTCTCCTCATACCCCTGTCATACTCCTCCGGCTGGGTAGTTCCACCGTTGACCGCCAGGAGGCAGATGAGCTTTTTTCTTCTCTGCGCCTGCGTCACGGTGCTACCCGGCTCCAGCGCCAGTCCTTCATCTGCCTCCGAGACCG
>QEPC01005161.1:1065881-1091894 GCA_003113815.1 Sphenodon punctatus
GCTCTCCCTACGCATGCCCAGTCGAAAGTCAGTGCTGCCTCCTACTGGACGGAAGGGAGAACGCTCCCTGGGTCCGAATAAACTCCCTGGAGGGCCACAGAAGGGCAATTCACCAGTAAGAATCCCAATTGCCCTTTCTCCTGGTTCACCTCCATGTGGTTGATGACGAGGAGGTCCATGCACTGGTGAAATTGAGACCGCTACCTGTGCCTCCGACCCATACCCATGCTGCTATTGAGGGCAAGTGGTTGGGTGGTGGTACCTTTTAACAGGCATTGTTTATGGTGGAGGGGAGGGTGCAAGCCACATTCAAACATCCGCCCCCTCCTCAAGAAATTATCTCTTGACGTTGGAGTGCTTGCCAATTATCAACGGGTCTCCAACTTACCTTTCTTGGGGAAGGTGACTGAGAAGGCTGTGGCAGTGCGGCTGCAGAGGCACCTAGACTCCCAACAATATTTTGGGGAAATTCCAGTCTGGGTTCCGGCCTTCCCACGGGATAGAGACTACACTTGTCAGGGTAATGAATGATCTGCTGCTGATTTTTAGATCAAGGACAGCTGACCATTTGGGTCATGCTGGACCCTAATGGCAACATTCAATACAGTTATGGGTTGCTGCTTTGGTGGCTGGGGGTGTCACTGGTATAATGGGAGCTGCTGGCCATTGGTTTCAGTCATATCTGGAAGGGTAGAGTCAGTTGATGATGGATGGATATGCGTCATCCCTGAGAGACTTGAACTGTGGCAGTCCTCAAGGTTCTGTTCTCTTGCTCATGTTGTTCAGTGTATGCATGTAACCCTTCAGAGATGTTATGACCAACCACAGGGTTGAGTATGCTGATCCGTATGCTGATGATACATAACTGTATATCTTTCCCTGGGAGCCTTGCCATCTTGGCCTCTGCCTTGGAAGAATGCTTGAATAAGATAGCCGGCTGGATGTGTCTGAGCTACCTCGTGCTCAATCTGGGGAAGATGCTGGTGGGGAGGGGTAGCAGATATGAGGATGTCGCTGCCTCCCTCGGACCCATGCAGGTGGATGGGGTCTGGGTAGAGGTAGTTGGCCAAGAACTTGTGTGTCATTTTTGATCATGCTCTGTCCATGAAAGCTTAGGTGTCAGACATGGTTTGGTGATGTTTCTTTCAGCTATGCAATTTGCATAAGCTATGCCCTTATTTATCCCAGGCTGACCTTGCCAGAGTGACCCATGCCCTGGTGACCACGAGATTTGATTTTTGTAACTCCCTTTTCTATGGGCTGCCAGCAGTGCTTATCCATCCTTGCAGCTTGTTCAGAATGCAGTAGCATGGGGGCTCACTGGTTTAGGCAGCCATGATGATATTTTGCCTGCCCTGCGTTCTCTACATTGGCTGTCTGTAGAATGACGAATTGAGCTTAAGAGTGTGCTGCTGGTTTTCACCCTGAATGGTGTAATCCCTCGCTGCCTATATTCAAGACTGCCTCCTGGAGCCTCACACTGATGGGTATTTGTGCTCAGGATCCCACTATCATGTCTTAAATTAGCAGGCCATCGGGCCCTTCTGTGGCGGGCTCCTTAATTTAGAAATCACTTCCTATGGATCTTACTTACTTTTAAAAAGCACCTGAAAGCTTATTTTCTAGGTACTTTTAGGATCCACTGCAAGTTCTCCTTAATATAGTCAGTCCTTCCTCTTTACCTTCCCCTTTTAAATTGTTTATTTTATATTGTTTTATATGGTTTTTATATTCGTATGATTATAAATTGCTCCAAGTGTCATTTAATAAAAGCAGGGGAGTGCTATAAAAGTAAAATTATTATTGATAAAGGACCTCTTCTTCCCCTCTGTCCCATCGGGACTTCTAAGGTGAGCTGAAAATGACATCTTAGTAATTCCATCAGCATGCCAAGTCCTTATGGCGAAGGTGCACAGAAAGGCATTCTCTGTGACTGCCCCACAAGTTTGGATCTCCTTTCCCTAGAGCAGGGCTGGGGAACCTTGGGTTCTGGGGGTGGGGCAGATGATTTCATTTGACCCCTTTCCAGTTTCTGGATCTGGCCCCTAGATCCATTGCCTAGCCCCCCCCCCCCCGCCCCCCCTCCCCAAGCACTGAAAGAATGAGTTCAGGGTAAGGGAGCAGAGATGAGGACATGCACACAAGAATAGAGAACAGATTCATGGTTCAGATCCATGATCTGGACCTTCCTCTTCCTGAGTGCATCCCTTAAGCCCCCCATCTCCAACTTCTATGCAGCTCTCAGAGTTATTTTATTTATTTTGAGGTGCTTTTATCCCACTCCCTCCTACCCACATGGGAGCTCGGGATGGCGCTCAGCCAAAATACAATATGTATTGCAATAATATAAAAACAGTTCAGAAAAGTTTTAAAAACAAAAGTATAAAATTCATAAAACTACCAAAGAGCAGAACCAGATCCCCCCACCCTCCCCAACCCTTCCCACCCTCCCTGTCTCCCTCCCCAAAGGCCTGGCAGAACAGCCAGGTCTTACACTGCCTCCAGAACGAGGGAAAGTCCAGGGCTAGGCAGACCTCCATCAGGAGAGAATTCCACAGCCTAGGAGCGGCCACCGAGAACGTCCTCCCCATCGTTGCCACCGGGATACCCAAGGGACTTCAAGTCAGGCGTCCCCAGCCGACTGTTTAGGGCTTTATAGGTTAATACCAACACCTTGAATCGGGCCCGGAAGACAATAGACAGCCAGTGCAGAGAACGGAGCACCAGTGTAATGTAATTGCGACGACGGAGACGGGCCGCCGCATTCTGCACCAGCTGCAGCTTCCAGACAGTCACCAAGGGTAGCCCCATGTAGAGTGCATTGTAATAGTCCAGTCTAGAGGTGATGAAGGCATGGATGATGGTGGCCAGGTCAGCATCCGAGACATACGGCCGCAGCTGTCGCACCAGATGTAACTAGCGAAAGACGCTCCTTGCCACATCTGCCATCTAGAGTTCCAGGCAAAGCTCCGAATCGAGAAGCACCCCCAGACTATGGACCTGGGAAGCTAACGGGGGGAAAATCCCATCAACAACAGGGGCCGCCACCCCCTCAGCCCTACCCACCAGCATCACCTCCATCTTGTTGGGATTCAGCTTCAGATGGCTCGCCCTTATCCAGTCCCGCACAGCCGCCAAACACCGGGTAAGCACTGAGACTGCCGGGTTTGGGTCTTCTGAAAAAGAAAGGTAAAGCTGTGTATCTTCGGCATACTGATGACAGCATACGCCGAACCCTCTCACGACCTCGCCCAAAGACTGCATATACACGTTGAACAAGAGAGGGGACAAAATAGAACCCTGCGGGACTCCACACATGAGGTTCCAGGGAGATTATGAACACTCCCCAAGCACCACCCGCTGAGTTCTCCCAGCCAGGAAAGAGCAGAACCATTCAAGAACAACTCCGTCCACCCTGGCCCGGTATTGCAGACGGGCCACCAACATCTCATGGTTGACAGTATCAAACACTGCCAGCAGGTATAATAGAATCAAAAGGGACGATCTACCCTGATCCAGTTCACAGTGCAGGTCATTGACCAAACCCAGAAGTGCGGTCTCGGTGCCAAACCCAGGGCGAAAGTTGGACTGCGAAGGATCAAGAAAACTGACCTGATCCAGATGCCCCTGAAGCTGCCAGGCCACCACCTGTTCAGTAACCTTCCCTAAAAAGGGAAGGTTAGAGACTGGCTGATAGCTGGCTAGGGAGTCAATGTCAAGAGATGGTTTCTTGAGCAGAGACCACATCACTGCCTCTTTGAGGTGACCCAGCACTCTGCCCTCCCTAAAGGAGGCATTGATAACCCCAGTCAGCAATGGCCCAAATGTCTCCCAGCAGGCCTTAACCAGCCAGGACGGACATGAATCTAATTCACAACAAGTGGCCCTGACTGTCCCAAGGACATCTGCTGCCTCAGCAGGCGACACCCACTGAAACTGATTCCAGGAAATCGGACAAGGTGGGGCCTCCATTACCTCAGGTTCTCCCATTGCTACAAGTGCAGTGTCGAAGTCATGGTGAATCCGGGCGATTTTATCCATGAAAAAGTCGACATATGTCACAGCAAGCACTGGAAAATTCCAGTTCCAGGCGGAGAGAGGCCAGACTGACCAGCCCCTGCACCACCTGGAAAAGCTTAGCTGGACACAACTTGGCAAATGCTATGAGGGTAGCAAAGAACACCTTCTTTGCTGCCCACACAGCCACAGCATAGGCTCTTAAACTAACTCATTGCTGCAATCGATTGGCTTCAGTACGCATATGATGCCACCTCTGTCCCTCCCGCTTCATCCATCACAGGTCCTCTGTAAACCAAGTGGACCTGCGTTGTCAGTGTTCAGGAAGTGGATGCCTAGGAGCCGTTCGATCGATGGGCTCAATCAGCAGAGTGTTCCAAAAAGCTACGAGGTCATTGAGCGAACGGTCATCAAGATTGGGGGGTATTTCCCCAAGAGCAGTCTGGAACCTTTCTGGTTCCGTAAGTGTCCGAGGACGAACCAACCTAACTGGTTCAGCACCTTTCCAGGGGCAGACATGCACCAGGAGAGCTTGTACTAATTTTCAAAATGACCCCTGCAAGGGGGAAGGTTCCCCACCCCTGCCCTTAGAGTCTCACAGAGGCCAACCCTGATCATCTATTGGAGAAAATGCAAAACATTTTTATTTAGCAGACAGATAGGTTTTTAGGTTTTAAAAACATATTTTTATGTTTTATAGTATATATTTATTTTAATTGAATATGTTTTATGTTACCCACCCTGAGTCCTTGGGATAAGGTGGTTATAAATTTAAACAAATAATGAAGATGGCGTTTACTCTTGATTTACTCTTAGTTTCTATGTAAGAAACAATTATGTAGGCTAATGTTCAACTTACCTTTCCTGTTCAATACTACCATACAGGCAGGCACGTCATCCTTTGTTTACTTGTAGTTTTAGCCCACAAAGTTAGAAAACATGATATAAGAAGCTGCTTACTGTAGATGACTCAAATGAAGGAATTAAAAAGCTCAAGATCTCTTTAAGACCATAGAGAAAAAGATGTCACTTAGTCGGAATAAATAAAAGGTCAATCATATGAGTTATGAATTATGTGGAGTGGGGATTATGGACAACCAGACTTTGTATTCACATAGCACTTGAAATTCTTGTTATAGAAGAGATCAGTTGTTATGAGCACTAGATCACAACTAGCCTACTGTAGCAAAAATAGCTGGCTTAATTAAGATGCATTCAAGAGTGGTACACTATGAAGGAAAATATTTACAGAATAGCAATAGGTCTATCTCATTATCTTTAGCAAGAGAGGTGATGAGGGAAACTGCTGTACCATGCAGGCTAGACAGTAGCTGAATTCATTAGCATTTGATTCATATAACACAGAGATGGGATCTCTTTTTCAATTTTTTTGTGTGGGGATGGCAGGACAGCACACACATCCTTTTAAAGAGGGTTTGGGAATGTAGACAGAAACAGTAGCTTTTAATCTCAGTACAAACAGGACAAGGCAAGGAACAGACCAGCAACAGTGAGAGAACATATGTCCTGACTAGCTTTCTGTCACAGGGAGTGTACCAGATTGCAGGGTAGGAATACTGGGCTCTTCCACTTCATTAACTCTTTATTCATTATCCATGTTCTGGTAGAGGCTATCCCCAACCATGGATTTTGGAATATTTTAAGCAGGTGTATTCCAGCATATGAATGTGATTGGAGAGCTCTGTTTGGGCCACAGGGGACTGAAGGAAGGAAGAAAGAAAACAGTAAGCATGCTCAAGTTTAGGACAGAAGGAGCTATGCTGTGAAGTTTAGGATCTATACTGTGTTGTTTTGTTTTGGCTTTATTGGAAATTCAATGAGGGCAAGTTTGGGCACAAACACAGGCCTGCTCTCAGTGTGCTAAGTCATCTAATTCCTGCCAAATTACACTGACAGTTATAAATGACATCATCTGTCATAGTCACTTTGCAGGAGTCTGGACTGCAGATGTATTTATTTATTTATCAAACTTATTACCCCACCCCACCTGCCAGAGGCAGCCTGGGGCAGCTTACCAATATGGGAAATACTTGAGTGAGAAGCTTCTTGTTGTTGAATGTTAGCATTCCTGGGAAGAAATATCTCTGAGGGTAAGTGACAAATATTAGAAAATTCAGACCGATAAGTCTCAAGCCTCCTTGCTTTGTCTTGGGAAGAAAATAAAGTACGGAAGATAGGAGCATTCTAGCTCTTACTCCTGACAATTGGATTAAACATTATTGTTGGGGCACCTTCTCTAGGGGAAGATGCTTTTGCCCAGTCTAGATTTGTTTGTAAAAGAAAATAGGATTATTATTTATACAATGCCAGCAATGTGCCTGGCACTGAATAATCATTAATTAGTGACAGGCCCCTGTCCCAGGGACTTAGAATCTAGGAAGGACAAGGAAGGTGAGACAAGGAAGAGGGGAACGTAGGGAGAGACAGGGATACATTCATGTAGTTGAGAGGTCGCAGGTGCACATGTTAGCTTAGTTACAGGGTAGGAGACACTGAATGCAAGATAGTAGAAGGAACATTACTGAGCAGTGGTTGCGGGGTGAGGAACTAGGGAAAGCCTCTTATTTTATTTTTTGTCCCTTCGGTTTCAGGATGTGCCAGTGATTGGGAAAAGCGGAAGGAGCTTCAGTTACAACCAAGATGTCATTGTTTTGCTCCTAATAGATGGGGTCTTGTTCCATCTTCAGAGTGTCACAGCATATGCCTTGATGGGAAAGATTTCTCCTGTAACTTTCAGGTAAAACTGGGTTTTCTGTATCCGCAGTGCTAGTCTTGTCCTACTAGGCCATCTTTAAATTGTGAAGTGGCTGAAAATGCTGCTTTGCAGTGGAATAAATAAATGAAGCATGCAAGGACTCAACACAAGGATGTCTTCCAATGCATGATGTGCAAACGTAAGGCCAAATGCTGGTACTTTCTTTATGCAAGTAGTTCTTTTGCAGCCAGTGAGACTGCTGTGGTAAGGAGAATAGGATTTGACCTACAAAGTTAATTTATGCATAGTTCTTAGCCTCCACTTACGTTAGCAGCCACAACATAGGGATACAGATACAAATGTAATTGTTTACATACATTTACAGTGGGTAAAACCAGACATGACGATGGCCTGCTTTTCCATGCTTTGGCCTGCAAACCACCAGCACATTTGTTGAGGGGCCACCAGATGTTAACCTGGGATTCCCAGGGCTGTACCAAAGGCTAGCCCAAGTTCTGACCCTGGATTAAGTTCAGGTCACAGTCCAGGTTAGGCTCTGCCTGATCGGGGCAAAGCAGTCGACAGCAGGCTATCACGTGTAGTGTGGCCTGCCGTGACCTGGCCTTAATTGGGTCTGTCATGTCGGCGTGTCATGGCAGGGCACTGGGAGTGGGGCCAGCCAGCCGCGCATGTTCCCGCATCTCCTTGCCCTTCTCAGCGGCCCTGCTGCAGGAATGTGTGGTGAGCAGCCCAACCCAATCTGGACCATGTCCGCCAAGCTTCCCGTCCTGACTCAGGTTGCCGCTGTGGCGTGGTCACTTCTGTTTCCATACAATGTAATCGAGCTTTAGCAACCTGCTAATCGAGCTTTACCAACCTGACTCTCACTTACAAATCTTTGAAAATGCTGATCAGTTGGGAATATGTAGGTATGCAGATAAGCCACAGGGGAGTGGAGTAACTTTAAACAGTCAAACAAGTTCTCATCATAGGGCTATTACAGAAAGTCTACTGTCACTTTATTCGTCTGGTCAGGAAAGGTGTGGAGTCTGACTTTTTCCAAAATCAAGCAATGAGATCCTGACATGCTGGAGCATGCTCAATAAAATTTAAGCCCACGTGTGGGAAGTATTAAAGCCTTTCAGTCCTTAACATTTGTGTTTTGTTGTTTCAGTGTTGCTAGTACCGTGAAGCACGCATTGTCAATCTGGCTAAGTATTATTGTGTTCGGTAACAAGATCACAAGCCTCTCAGCCATTGGGACATTTATAGTAACCATTGGGGTTCTACTCTACAAAAAGGCAAAGCAACATCAGCAAGCAACTATACAGAGCCTGGCAGCAGCAGCCCCACGCTTTACACAGAGCACAAATGAAGATACTGAGCCACTAATTCCCAAGGACCTAAAGCCATACGAATGATATGGCTCTTAATTCTTCCAGCACCCCGTCATAATTCGGAAGAACTTGCTCTGAAAAGGTCGCAACCCCAGCAATTGACAGTGGTGGGGTTAACTGACTTTGCAGCAGGTGATAGGATCGACTTTTAGCCAAGAGAAAAAGATGATGACCCAATAAGCTTTTGTTTGCTGAGAAAGTAATAGACAAGATGGACGATTTGTAATAGCACAGCCACGCAAATATTGGCATTCATACACTCTTCTCCGCTCTGCAAACAAACTACAGGACTATGTTATTGTAGTTGAAACTTCAGTTTCACTTAAGAAGGCCTCGTGTAGCCCATCCCCTCCAAAGTAATGTGAAGAAGGGACCCATCACTGTCTTCTGTTTGCATGCAGAGGGATGAAACTTGAGCCTAGAAGAAAATTTCTAGTTGGAACTCTTTAAACATCCTGAACTTTGTGCATCGTCAATCTGGAGATAAAATTTAATTTTTTTTTCTAAATGTTGCTTTGATTTGCATACCTGCTGGTGGAAACTGTGGAAAGGCGTGACAAGTCCAGTAAAGACAAACAGCAGCTAGATGAAGTGAGCAAAGCGGATCTGTGGAACTTTGCTGGAATTCTCCAACAACTGGAGAACTGCACCTTGTCTGAGTGCCCACCACAACAGTATGTCCGTAAAACTGAAACCCAAGTACAGGCACTTGGTTGAAACTAGGAGCTGACTGAGAAACTCAATTGCAATTGGGCAAAAACCACTGAAAGCCTCCAATTATTAATGAGAAGGCAAGAACATTTCTATAGTTTTTCCCCATTCTGACTGTAAATACAAATTCCCTTTGGATTGTCTTTTACTATATATTTGGGGAAATCAAGGGATAGGATGGTACCAGCTTGGTTTGTTTTTTTAATTTATAGGAGTGCAATAAATAATTGTAGCCTTGTAACTCAGGTTTACTACTCTGTCCTTGGCCTACTGCCTTGAGCTCCTGTATATAAAGATGTTAGCTGGAAATAGCTGTAAAGTAGAGCCAGAGAGGGCAACGGTTTTAGAATGGAGTTTGAATCTTACAGAGAATTTCCTGGCTTCTGTTCTCTTTAACAGTTTTTAAACTCAGCACAAGGTATTTAAAAACAACAAACTGATCCTTCTGGGGCTGTATGTTGATCAACAGCTGTGTTGTGGTTCTTCCATACTTGGAGCAAACGCACAGTACTGCCAGATACGTACAGCTTCGCTACGCAATGGGGTTTTCGCCACAGGGTTATGCAGAAAGTGTAAAGCAAGAGTGGGGAACCTTTTCCCACCATGGGGCCACTTTGAAAATTAGTACAAGTTCTGAGGGCTGCATAGACGTTGGGCACAGCAGTGCACCTAGGAAGAGGAGGGTTCAGATCATGGATCTGTGCCACGGATCCATCCCCTATCTTTAGGTACGTGTCTTCATCTCTGCTCCCTTACCCTGAGCCCAGTCTTTCAGGGTTTGGGAGTAGGAAGAGAGACCGCATCCAGAAACTGGAAGGAGCCAATAAATAAATAAATAAAATAAAATAAAAATAGCTGTGGACTGCATTTGACCTCTGAATCTGAGGTTCCCCACCCCTGGTAATAAGGGATGAAGTTAGGGTGACTCCAATACCACCTGCTGCTGAATGATCTAGTAGCCTGATGGATGTGCAGAGCATACTTTTTGCCCCTCTATGGAAAGTTTGCCCCAGACCTGCCTGTACTATGGAGAAGAGCCCTGAATCTGCTTTCCCTTTGCCAGGTGCTGCACGATTACTCACAGGTCTCCATGTACACGGAAGAGCCCTGGTTTCCAAGCAGCAGCAAGATTGAGGCCTGTGGGAAGAAGTTAGAAGGCTGCAGCTTTCATCCATTCTCATTTGCATGTCACCTTTTAAAAAAAAATCTTAAGTCTTTTTCCTTTATGAAGAAAGGAAATGTTTCCATTTAATAAAAAAAAATAAAAAAGCAGCAGCAAACGTACCTGAATGATACAACTGTCAAGACTTCTGTCTAAACCTGAAATGGGATTTTGGGGAGCAAAAATCACCTAGCAGATTGTTTTCATTTCAAAAACTTGCCTGTCACCCAAAAGACCACAGGCTGGTGGCACAGCTGTGGGTTAAGCAATCCTCCAGGAGAGGATGTAAAAATGGCCTCTGAGCAAGCGGCCCATCTTAGATGCTGCTCCTACAAATTCCTGTGTAGTTGCATAACTTTATGCACTGTTAGTATTCTCATTGGCATTAATGGGTGTGAACTTAAGCACAAGTTTAAGGCTTTGTAGGATCCAGAGTTTTATTCTTTTTGCACTCTGGGCTGAATCTATACTAGGAAATAACCCACACTTAGGAGGGATGAGAGGGTGCTGCTGTCTTTTTCTCCCTAGAATCAGATATGTACTCCAAAGCAGGTGCTGTTCACACTAGTGGCTCACACTGACATGGGAAATACATGGCAGGGAGAGGGGTGACTCCCTACACCTTGCTAAACATAAGGCGCGTCCCTATGGTCTTGATGTCTACTGTAGACTCTGTTGTTATATAGTTAATACAGTTTGGATTTCTAGCACAGGGATTGGGGCCCCATTGAGGTGGGAGTCGCTGAGTATATAACGGGTGACAAGAGGGACTTTGCAGCAGAGAAAAAAGGAAGACCACTGAATGAGCAATTGTTATTCTGACTAGAAAGGGATGGTTACCGTGTTGGTCCTAGTGCAAGAGGTGAAGACAAAGTAGTACAGATGATCATTTTTATTGGACCAACTGCTGTTGGTGAGAATGTGGCCTAAAAGCTTGCATACTCTTTTATTGGACCAGATACTGTTGGCAAGAGATCATCTGAACTGCTTTGTCTCCATCTCTGTTTGCTGAGAAACTGATGTGCAGAACAAAAGACTTGTAGCATAGCCTAGCAAGCATTTCCCTTTTTGTCTGTTTGTTATTGTAGTTACTGTTTTTATTTTAAAATGTAGTTGTTGTGAGCCGCCCTGAGCCGTCTGTTGACAGGAGGGGGTGGGATATAAATTTTAATAAATAAATTTCTCCCCACCCACACAAGGGATGCACAAATTTCTAGTCCCATTTGCCTTGTGACAGCTTAGAATCTTTGTCCCCTTTTCTACTACCCCAAGCTTAATAGGGTACAGGGATTGGCCAAAATGTCTGATATATATGCCAGACACAAACAAAGAAATTGATAGTTTGGAAGGTGGTGAGCCATTCACAATCCTTTCTTTTTTCCAAAACCTATGTCCAGGTCTTGGCTTCTCTGGCATTTTTTTTTAAACACTCCTGTTGCATCCTGGTTTGTGAAAAGATGTAAAGTCTCTGGCTAACAGTTGTACAGATATTCCATATTTTATTAACTTTGTCTAGTGAACACTCTTTATCGACTATGCACCCCCTTCCCAACCTGTCATTTTGAATACTTGCATAATTGATTTGAGCTGTCTCAATGTAAATTACTCACTATGTTGTTTCAGTCTCTCTGGTTAGGTGCCTTTGACTGAAAAAGAAAACACTTTGAACGGTGTTGCAAGGTTTGCTTGGATTTAGCTTGTTTATCTGGTTCAGATGCCTGATAAGTCCATTAAGCTCCATGAACACTTGAACAGTGTTCTCTAAAAGTTTCTCTTGGAGGAAGCAAGATTAATTTCCTGTTGACTAAGAGAATAGTGTGCTTGTTGTTTGGAAAACCAAAGATTTGTTTTTATATGTATGATTCTCCTACATCAAAATGAAAAGCGATTGCTTTGCTTTTTTGGGGGATGCAATGGGATGTGCCGCTAAAGCCCTATATAAAATACTCAGTTAAAATTTGGAAAGGTTAGTGGTGGTGATGACTGACACGACAATGGGGGTTTTCAGATGGACGTGGGAGGGAAGAGGCTGTTGGAGCCTGGAGCTACTCCGGGGGCCCACCCTCATGGCCACCAGCTACGAGTTCCCTCTAGGGTCACATCGGTCAGACTGGCGGTGTCCCCAAGCCATGGGCCACCAGCGTGGTGCCCCCCTGCCCCATAAAAGTTGTGGGCGCTCAACCAATGCTCTAGGCTGGCATCTGTGACACCATGATGCTGAATGTGACAACAGACAGCTGGGTGCAGAGGTGCACTGTGGGTTCCAAGAGACAGGCAGCAGCGTCACATTTGACCTTTGCCCTGGGCTTGGCCAGCCTGCTCTGCACAGTGTGCTCTGGGAGCTTGCGGAGCATGCCATGCTGGGCCACCCCATCCCACTCCATTTTACACATCTGGTGGGCACCCTTCAAACGGACTGATTAAACAGGGGTGATGGGCGCATCCGTGGGCACCTCCAGGGCTGCTGTCCGTCTGTTTACACCTGATGTAAATAATAAGGCAGATGTAGGAAACCTCATACCTGGGGGTCCAAATATGGCCTGCGGCTAATTTTATTTGGCCCCTTTCCTATTCTTGGATCCAGTTTCTATCCCCAAGCACTGAAAGAATGAGCTCAGGGTAAGGGAGCAGAGATGAGGCCAATACGCAGAAGGATAGGGCAAAGATCCATGACACAGATCCATGGTCTGGACCCTCCTCTTCCCAAGCGTGCCCCTAAGCACCCCTGCCCCCAATTTCTATGTGGACCGTGTTGCTTTCTACTAATTTTCAAAGTGGCCCCAAGAAGGGAAAAGGTTCCCCATCCCTGTTATAAAGGCTTGATTTTGCCACACCCACCATTTTGCCTTCTCTTGACAGATTCTAGGGGTATTGGAGGAAAGGCACACAGCATCAGGGGACATGGCATCATGGCTCAGACTCTACCTTCCTTGTGCATTCTGTTCTTGGCACTTATCCTATCCTGTCAGCAAGGGAGGGAAGAGCAGGAGACCAGATATAGTCACCAGCATCTGTTTCAAAAGAGATCATTTAATCTTTTGAATTCCAGTAGGACAGGGCTTTCTTGAAGCCAAGGGCTTGTTCACACAAGGAACTTCTACCCCAGGGTTGTTACCCTCTTTGGAATGTATGTACAAATTGGGCAAATCTTGGACTATATGCCCCTCTCTGGGTTCAGAGATTACCACTATCCAAAGCAGCATAGTTTATCCATTGGTAACTGGTGAGTTATCCCTAAGGATGTTGTGTGAATAGTCTGGGGTTTATCCCATAGTAAAGGGGAGTTGCTAAGAAATTGCCGTGGTTCAACACCCCCAGAGTTACCAGAGTCCAAGCTGTTATCAGGATGAAGGCACAATGAAATGAAGTTCCAGTGCAGGCAGGTGGTCAGTCTTTTGCTGAAAACCTGTAAATAACCTTGTTGCAAAAGAGAGGGGATTTATAAACTGGAGCGGGGAAGGGAAGGTATTTGCCTTGTAGGCAATTGTACGGCATTCCTTTACATGGCAAACATTTTTATTTCTGAGAAACTTGAAGACACAGAAGCTCTGAGCTATTTCATTTGTGTCGGGGCCAAATCTTTATGTATTTTATACCAAACAATGAGCGTGGGGACTGACAAACATTGTAAGTAGTATTTTGTAGCTTCACTGTTCCAGTATCTATGTAAAGTAGCAAGTTTGAGTGCTTTTCCATCTTTCATACATAATCAAGTACCTGTCACTCTTAAACTGTTTGCAATAAATCCAACATAATCCTGTGAATGTTTTTCTCCCTGTGTAAGATGCAAACAGACACGATATGGAGTCTGCTTGTGTTGCTAATGTTTAGAGGATAAATCTGACCATGTAGCCCTGTTTTTATTCACTTGTTTCATCTGAGGATCAGTTTCTTGGGGGGGGGGGACGGGGGGAATAAAAGCAGTTCAATCATATAAGTTTAGAGCTCTGTGTGTGTGGTCATTTAAGTACTTATTAAAACTTTTTTTTTTACAGTGGTTTGTGTGCAGGCACAGCTGTCATTTACAATGATGGAATGTGGCAAAGCAGGCTTGCCTCCTTGTGATTAAAGGAGGGAAGTGAAAATAGTAATGTCATAGAGGGGGCTGAGTTAGGAGGAAGAAAGATATATATTTTTTAAAAAGCTGTTTTATGAACTGCTAATCTGGACTAGGATTGTGGATTATTTCACCCAGTATCCTGTGTCTGGCTATTTTTTAAATGGGCATAGCCAGGGGGCGGGTTCATGTGCGCTCGGTGGAACACACATGCACTTCCGTTTGAGGTGGGTGGGAGAGGCATCAGACCACCTGGGACAGGTGTGTACTGCTGGGTGTGTGCCCCTACCCATGCACCACCCGCTCTTATCCCCGCATGGAGCATCCTGGGTTTTCCCCCAAACGTGGGCATAAGTGTGTGGTGCACACCCACACACACCTCTTCAGACAGGCGGTCGGGTGGGTGGGCACATCCTGTTTAAAAAGGGCCTCTGACACTGGCAGCTTCCATTGACGCATGGGTTGCTGACAAGATCTCATCTTCCTAAAGGCCTTATCCTAACCTTATATGCTCGGAGTGGCTTTAACCCTGAAGCATGAGGTTTCATTATTATTTATAAGCATTTATATGAAGGAGGAGCAGAGTGCTCAAGTAGGGGTTCGGAGGGAGATCAGGGCAGAGAGGTAGGGGGAAGTGAGGTTGTGAAGGGCTTTGTAGGTGAAAACTTGTGCAGAATACGCTCAGGTGAAAGCTTGTGCAGAATACGCTCAGGAAGAGGGAGCCAGTGGCGAGAAGAGGAGAGGTTTCACGAGCAACAGGCTAGGTGGATGATCCTGGAAGCAGAGTTTTGAACAGAAATGAGGGAAGAAAGGTGAGAGCAGGGAAGGCCAGCGAGGAGGTTAAAATAGTCAAGGAATGAGATGACTAGGGCATGGATGAGAGTTTTGGCAGAGGAGACAGACAGAAAAGGGCGGATCTGGGCAATGTTGTGGGGGGAGAAGCGGCAGGATTTGGCAACGGAGTCAATGTAGGGTTTGAAGGTAAGGTGCGAGTTGAAGATGAAGCCCAAGCTGCGAGCTTGGGGTACAGGGAGGATGGAGACCCCGTCAATGGCAATTGACAGGGAAGAGGGAGAGGAAGGATTGGGAGAGAAGATAAGTTCAGTTTTTGCCATGTTCAGTTTGAGTTGGCGTTGAGACATCCAGGCGGAGATATCGGAGACAGTTGGTGAGACGAGCTTGAACAGGGGGAGAGGGAAGGAGTGGAGAGTTAGGAGTTGAGTGTCAGCGTATAGGTGGTATTGGAAGGCAATGAGTTTGCCTAGGGATTGGGTGTAGATAAAGAAGAGGAGCGGGCCTTGGGGAACCCCGACCGAGAGGGGTAGGGAGGAGGAGAGGGGGGAGGAGTTAGGAAGAGAGACATTGAAGGAGCGATCAGAGAGGTAGGAGGAGAACCAGTCAAGGACAGAGTCCCGGAATCCAAGGAAGTGGAGCAAATCAAGCAGGAGCAAGTGGTCAACAGTGTCGAAGGCAGCAGAGAGATCAAGGAGGACCAGAATAAAGGCAGTTGGATTTAGCCACAAGAAGATCGTTGGTGATTTTAGCCAGAGCGGTTTTAGTGAGTGAAGGGGGCGGAAGCCAGATTGGAGGGGGTCAAGGGAGGAGTTGGCAGAGAGGAGGTCGAAGGAATGGGAATAGACAACCCTTTTAAGGAGCTTGGAAGCAAAAGGTATTTATATTCCTTCCCTTTAGCAGTGGAAAATAGTCTAGCTCTGGATATTCTGGCTATCTCTATTAAAATTGATGAAGTACTGTCCCCAAGTTGTCTAGCTAAATTGTATGAAAAATACTTCCAACTCCATATACACAGAATTGCAGTCCTCTGCCACTGAAAGTGAATGGCTTGGGTCCCAGTGGCATTAATGGTGGAGGACCGTACCTATAGTCTTGGGTTCTAAATTAGTTGTTCATACTTAGGAAAGAGATCTTAGATTCCTAAGGATAGTTTTTTGAAAACATCAGCTCAGGTTGTAGCAGCAGTGGGTGGTAAAAAGCATCCAGGATGTTAGGAACTGGTAGTTAAGGGACAGACTACAATACAGAAAATATGCATTTATCGAGGAAATACAATTGGCCATCTGGTTCTACACGGGGCGGGGAGGGTGTGTCATATTATTGAGCTCAATGATCTAGTCTGACATTACAATATATACATCTATGAATGTCCAATTGCTTTTTGAAGTTTTGTAGAGCTGGGATAAGAGATAAGGGCCAGCCTGCAACTATGGTCCTTTTAAAATGGGCCATGGCAGAGGAGGCGGTCTGTGGGCGCACCGCTGTGGGGGCAGGTGCACACAGGCACACACCCATCCCCTACTCATCCCCATGCATCCATTGTTGCCAGTTGCCCTGGGGGGGGGGATGTGTGGGTTGCAGAAGCATGCACCCATGCACCCCAACGGTTACATGAGATGCTCCTGCATGGCCAATTGGTTAAAGCTGAAGCTTCCAAACTTGGTGGGTGCACTATGATTAGATGGGGTCATAATCCTAACTTTCATAGACTGCATGTCTGTCTTGCTCTCTGAGATCACAAGATTAGATTTAAGTAAAATGAAATGAGGCAAAAGGTTGTGAACTGCTGGGCTGGAGCAAAAAGAGCCTGTGCAAGCCTCATGGATCTTGGAGAACAGGGTTCAAATCCTGTCTTAGTTATGAACTCACTGGGTTTGACAGTTCATGGTTCTTCTCAACCTATCTCAGTCACTATCTCTGCCTCAATTTCCAATTGGTAAAATGGGAATAATAAATTATAATCTGCCTCAGAGGGTTTTTGATAAAAATTGTAAAGCCCTCATAATATTGAAATCCCTATATAAATGGTTGATGACAAAAGGAAAGGAACAAAATGAGGCCTCGTAGGGACAGAACTAGGATACAATTGTACAGGGCCTAGGATCGCATCCCTTTTGTCGCAGGTTTTCATCCAGAGTTCTGGGCTCTGTCGGTAAACTCTGATTTTAAAGGAGTAGAGTTAAGTGAAAAAGGAGTGTGCTGGCTCTTTTGCTCTGTCCTTATCAACATGCTCGCCCCCGCCCCCGTTGAAATCCTGGAAGCAGACGGCAACCTAGTCTCTTCATTCAGAAGCTGGCACTGAACAATGAGGATGGGACTGGGGATTAGTCAGCTCCCGAGATATTTCGGGGACATACATTTCCTCGATGGAACGAAGAATGAGGAAATTTAGTTTGAACAGCAGGAACAAATTTTAGCTGCATGGCTACGGCGTGTCTGGGAAGCCCAGTGTAGAGTCAAGGCTATGCAGTTGCGTAGCCCCGAGTGAAAGAGGTTGCAATAGCACAAGAGTGTATTTAGACAAGCGCCTCCCTCCCCACCCGTCACCCACCTATCATGCATGTAGCATGTTCCAGGGCTGCATACGGCGCCAATGCGGCCCTGCAACATGCATGACAGGTGGGGAGGGCCTTGTCTAAAAATACCCAATGTTGCAAGCCTCATCCCGCAGCACCACTGGCCTCAGCGGGAGAACACCCAATACCCAGTGCAGCGATAGCTCATGTTCCCAGGCTCTTCCAAGGGTGGAACTCAGTCCGCACAGCTATGGACGCAGGCGCACACACGCTTCACTCTCCCGCGTGAAACCAGCCGTGGGCGCTCTTCTCCCTCCGAGGACTCTATCCGCGCGTCATCAAGCCGCGACGGAGAGCGGAAGTGACGCGTTTGCCTCATGCCCGGTTTCCTGGTGGTCTCCGGTAGCGGCTGGTGGCGGCGGTAGAAGTAGCGGTGAGTGAGGCGCACGCGGGTAGTTGGGCTCTTGGGGGGGTTCCCGGCGTGGCGGGGACGTCCGGGTCTGGTTTCTGAGGGAGCTTGTGGTGGTGGGGTTAAGCCATGTGGGTCCTGAGGCGGAGGAATGGCTTGGTCCTTTGGGCCCTGAGGAGGATGTGTGTGTCTGAGACTGGGGGTGGCTTGGCTCTCTGGGGCCTAGGGTAGAGTGGGTCTGAGGCTTGTGTGTCCGGGGCTAGGGGAGCTGAGCTGAACTTTCTTGGCCTAAGGGGTGTGGGAGAGATTGAAGGTTACCCTTGGGGTCTCTGGGAGCTGGGACTGCTAGAGCTTCCTGGGATTGTGGGCTGTGCAGGGTTGTAGCTTGGGATCTCGAGGGTGGAAAGGGGACTAGGTTAGTGTGGGGCCCCAGGAAATTGGGAAACATGAGCTTTAGGTCTCCTGGGACTAGTGGAAAGGAGGATTAGAATTGGGACTTGGGGGCTAGTGTATGGAGTTGAAATTAGGTATATTGGGGGATTGATGGTCCTGAATGTTGGGGATTCTTAAAAGGAGATGTGGAGAGATGGGGAGAAGCAAGCACAGAGTGGTGTGTATGAAGAATCCTCAAGAATAGGGGTGAAGTTGGGGGGCAGGGCATGGGGGATCTGTAGTGGTTGGAGAATAGGCTTATGGGGTCTTTGTTGGGGGTTCTGGAGTTTGGTGTGTGGTTCTGAATGTCAAAGACTCCAAGGGCTAGTATGTGATGCTTGTGTGAGAGAGGACTTGAAGGGGGGAGGGAATGGGTATGTAGGGCTTAGTAAAGATAATGGGGTGTGAGCAGGCAAAAATTTTGAGAACAGGATCTGAGATTAGGATGGGTTTGTATGTTGACTGTCTCAAGGGGGAGAGGCAAGGATGGGGGGGGTGGGTAACAAAGGATTGCGTGTTTGGAAATGTAGTGGGTTCAATTTGCAGAGGTGCATGGAGTGACAAATCGTTGACGGGGGTGGCTTGGCATAATATGGACCACTTTTTTTGCTTAAACCACCTAAAAAGCTCCTGTATTTTAGCAGTTCCTATTTCCTTATTTCACTGATGAACATACTTGCATATTACTATTTGAATATAGTATATGAATATACTACAGTTTAATAAATATAACCATGTCCGTTCAAAATAGCTTCCAAGATTTATTCACAAGATCTCTTGGGGATTTTGCAACGAATTGGTGTACAAAGGGCATTGATATCACCAGACTCCTTACGTGAGTTGTGTGAAGATACAAAATGTATTTTGTGACACTGTTTTCATTTGATCAATTTTAATACCGCCTCAGAAATTCAAGTAATATTTGTTATGTAGTTCTCAGTGATGACGGAAGACACTGCTGATAGAGTTCTGCAATAAATTCCAAAAATGGTCAAGCTTTTTGTTTAACACACATCTGAGTTTTGTTGTGAACATTTTACCTCTCCACCTGCTACCCTTCCCTATCCACTCCCACTTATTCCATGCCCTTTAGCTCATTTTATATATTTCTACTGGCTATGCTACATGCCCGAGGAAGGACCCTGTGTGGCCTGAAAACTTGTTTATTTCCACCAACAACGGTTGGTCCAATAAAAGATATCATTCAAACCACTTTGTCTATCTTCTAGTGACATTGGTTTATGGATTCGAAACTATATTCAGCAAGTACTTGCCTCTCGCAATGGTTTTCTTTTTTTGTATCCAATCCAGTGATACTCTAATCAGTTTTAATCTAGGTCAGTGGCTCTCAAATCTTTTACCTGCGTGACCCATTGGGAGATTATATATAAAATCCCATGACACTAGTCAAACATGACACAAACATTTGGGGTTGTTGCCTTAGTGGTAGATGGCATGGCCTCATCTGGAAGAACATCTGTTTAGCTAAAGATTATAGCCAGGACTCTTAAATAATAATGATGTAAACTAATATTTTTAAAGCAAGAAATATGGATATCACAAAAGTCTAGCACAGGGTCTAGAAGGCTTCCTAGACTACTGTGGAAAAAGACTTTCTGACTTTGTGCTATGATGGTGCTTTCTGGGTTTCTTGCTTTTAAAATGTTAGTTTACATTAATATTATTTAAGGGCACAATCATTTGTCCAGGTGTGCACAAGAGGTGATGTGTGTGTAAGTTACATGCCAAAATGCTGTGCTAGACTTAAATGAGTACCAAATCCTTATTCACAGCAAGTGTGGGGAATATGGGCTAGCAAGGGGAAACAGGACTGAAGAAGGAAGCACACAACACAAGGACAAACTCCACTCACAGGTGCACACTATTAGCGTTAAAGGAGTCCTCCGTATGGTGTATCACTGTGTGATCAATTGTATGCGAAAAGGCACCTGACCCAGCCACCATTCATCAGGGGGCCTACCGGAGATGTCATGTCCTGGATCATAGTGATCCTCCACACCCACAGGACCCAGGAGGGGAAACAAATGAGGAGGGGGTAGGGACCCCAGGCCTTGGGAACCCCAGAGGGGAGCAGGGAGGGATTAGGGCAACCACACACAGGAAGGTCAACGGTAAGGAAGACACCGGTCAACGGTAGGAAGGTCAACGGTAAGGAAGACACACCACTTGAACACACTCACCGCACACACCACTCGAACACAGGAACAGGGAAAGGATTCTAACAAACCAGTTTCTCCAAATACAGACTCACAGGCCAGATCACAGGAACTAAGAAGCTCTAATCACCAGCAAAGGAGGAAGCTTAATGATCCTCCTTTTATGTGCCTTGCTCCAGACCAGCACTCCCGTCAGCTTCAGGCACTCAGAGTGCCGCAGCTGCCTCTCATCAGGTAATCGCTGGCCCAGCAGACTGCAAGCCGTGGAAGGCAGCTGTCTCTCATCCTGTACTTGCTGGCCCAGCAGACTGCAAGCAGGGGAAGCCTCTACAGCCACAGGTACTAGGGGTGTGGGGAGCATGGCCTCCTGGGCACCCCGAGCCGCCCCCTCCTCCGCGGGCCCGACCCCCTCCATACCCTGACAGCAAGATGCATCCTTGCCCATTCACACTGGCAGTGTCGCATCTCCAGAGCCCAGCACAGCTCCTTTGCATGGTCTGCATTCAAATGTGGTCTGGCCATACATAAATATGCCCCAGGTATAGAGATCCATTCCATGCTCCCACATTACAGGCTGATCATGAGTATGCTGTACATATGGCTATGCCCCCTGCTGTAAATGAGGATTTGACAATTGCTTAACTCTGGTGAGGCACTTCACTACACAACTTATGCATGTGCAACTCCCTTATGTGCCTGATTAAGTGAGAACTGTGCAACTCTTGGCCAGGACTGGTCTTGGCCCTGCAGTGCTTTAATGGGCTTGTCTATCTGTCTGTCTTATTGCACCCAAGTCTCAGATGAACTGCTACTGCTCCTCAGAATTTGCACAATCGTGCCTCATGTGAATTTTGATTTGGCACTTGCTTATATCTAGCAAGGTGCTTCACTGCACAACGTATGCACACACGCACAACTCCTTACACACTTGACCAAGTGAGGATTGTGCACTAAGTGTATGAATATAGCAGGGATGGTCAAACTCTGGTTTGAGAGTTGCATGCAGCTCTTGGCCAGGGCTGGTTCTGGGCCCCACCCTTGCTTCATTGCATGCAAGCCTTGGCAGCTGAAACTTAGCTGCTCCTTAGAATCTCAGCAACCTGGACCACAAAGCATGGGCTACGCCAGCCAATCATGAAGCAGGAGAAGAAAGGAACTCTTGGCCATGTGAAGATTTTGGTATGTGGCTTTTGAGTTTGGAAACTTTGGCCACTCCTGAAATATAATCACGCTCGCTCTATGTGTATTGTATAAATAATAGTGCAGACGGGATCTTCTTTGTGCTGTAATGTGGGATTAATACTTGCAACAGATTAGCCTCCTATAGAGGAATTAATCGGGTTGATAACCAATAAGCTGCTAAAGAACTGAAGTTTATTGCTGCTATTTCATGATCATTGTGTAGTCTATATGAAAGCCCTGGCTCTCAGATCTAACACCTAAATCAACAGAGCCCTCATGATCTGGGTTAAGCGGGCCAGGAACCCTAGTGTCTCCATGAAAATGACTAGAATTCTGGCCACTTGCATGCAGCTGGCCTATGTGTTAATTGCTGACTCCTCTACAGACATTCTGTGCTGGGCGGCGAGGGCAGCAGCTTCCAACGTGGCTGCATGTTGCCATCTTTGGCTCTGATCCTGGAAGGGGGACAACACCGGAAAGAACACCCTGGTAGGGGGTTCCTTCCAGGGGGTGAAACTATTTGGGGTCTGCTTAGACAAAGTCCTCACTGATGCTTCTGATAAATCCAGGAAGCAGACCCTGCAGAGTCTGGGCATCATTAGGAAGCCTTTTTGTCACTTCAGTTCAGGCTACTCACCAGCAGGTGGCATCAAGAGACCATACTACTCTCATAGATACTATTCCCAGAAAAGCAAGCCACGTTGCTACAGACAGAAGGGTGCAGGAGGTCCCAGATCTAAGCATACCTGGGACGCCTGCCCCAAATCGGATACATCACTATGAGGCATGGCCTCTACAGGACCCGTCTGCCCTAGGAGGCAGGTTGCAACTGTTTCCAGAGCAATGACAGGCTGCAACATCAGACAAATGGGTCCTTCGCACAATCCAGAGGGGGTATTCGATTGAATTCTCCCAATCTCCTCTAACCTCCTTCTGTGTTTCTCAAGTATCCCGAAACCCAGAAAAGCATGCAGCAATACAGGTGGAGACTCACAGACTCCTGTCCATATGATTCATAGAACTGGTTTCAAGCGAAGAGGAAGGATCTGGCCTTTGATCCATCCTCTTCCTAGTTCCGAAGAAATCGGACGAATGACATGTGGTGCTGGATCTCAAGAACCTCAATCTCACCATCTGAGTCCAGAAGTTCAAAATGGAGACTGTCCAGTCAATTCAGCTTGCAATTTCAAGGACAGGTAGCTAACCTCCCTTGACCTCAAGAAAGTGTGCTTGCACATTCCCATCCTTCAGTCTCACAGACGGTGGCTCAGATTCGCCTATGCCCAGCATCATTGACAATACGCAGCCCTCCTATTCGGGCTCGACACCTCTCTCAGGACGTTTACCAAGATCCTGATTCCTCTCATTGCCAACCTCCAAAAGGAAGGGATCAATCTCCATCCTTACCTCGATGACATACTCATCAGGTCATCCTCCAGGGACAAGGCCCTAACAGATGTGCACAGGACCATCCAGTACCTGCAGAATCATGGGTTCATTATCAACCTGACAAAGAGTCACCTGACCTCATCTCAGTCCCTCGAGCACCTAAAGGTTGTCCTGAATACCGAATCCTACAGGGTGTTCCTCACCACCCAGAGACATGAGAAGCTGAGGGACTTGATCTGACACGTCAGCCGACAGTGCAAGGCCCACTTGAAGTCTCTTGCCAGCCTGCTAGGGCTCATGATACCTTGCCTGGTTATCTTGCAATGGACCAGACTCCACACCAGGACCATACAGCGTGTGGAGGAATTTTTATAAGGGACCCTATGGAATTAAGCTACAAATAGCCAGAGTAAAATGGAAGACAGATGAATGCTGGGTAAAAACCATTCTTTGCTGAAGTGAGCTTAGCCTGCTAGATAAATGTCAGCATTAGACTAGTTTGGGTTTTGTTTCACACTCCCAAGGTCTGGAAAACAGCTCCATATATGATAAACAATTGGACAGAGGAAGGCCGCGCTGTTCTTTCCTACAGCAGATAGCAAACAACGGCCTTGCAGATGTGTTAGTTAATTGGCTTTGTTTAGACACCTTACTTTATAAACAGTCTGGCTTATTTTGTTTTGGAAATAAGTTGCTGAGTATGTAAACAATTGCTGTAACCTTTTACCTTTGTATGACGTTGCTTTGAGTAACATGCCTGTATCTCTCTGCTTGAATTGTAACCTATAAAATACCTATGTAATCTGCAATCCAGCAGACCAGGCTGTCTCCTTGCATGGGGTCAGTTCTGCTCTCTCTCTCTGCGCTTTGAGATCAATAAAGAAACTCTGAGAGTTTTCACCAACAGCAGTTTGTGAGTATAAAATATTCCTCGACAGTTTGGTGCGTTGACCGGGAAGCCTCTTAGCCCGGCTGGTTCCAGGGGGGGCTGTGGACTGTCTGTCTCCCACCTTCAGGCGCCAGATAAGGAAAGGGGCCTTTTGAAACCCCTATGAAGGTGTGGGTGAGGGGCTGCCTGTAGGCTCTGGGAATCAGACCATTGGGCAGACGCCTTCCAGAACTGGGTGGTCAGATCTGTCAGAAATTCTTAGTAGGGTAGTGTAGTTATCAATAAAGAAACTCTGACCGTTTTCACCAACAGCAGTTTGCGAGTATAAAATATTCCTCGACAAGCGCTTCCTCCGACCCTGGCAGGATGATCTCGCAGAGGGCAGGAACCCATGGATCGAGGTCCCCTCACAACTGAAAGGTGAATGGCGGAAGACTACTTTGTTCCGGGATTCTCTCTGTCAGACCCGGACAGAGTCACGCTTATGACGGATGCAAGCCTACAGGGTTGGGGTTCTCTCACCCAACGAAACACTGTCCAGGGCAAGTGGTTCCTGTGGGAACACAAGCACCACATCAGTTGGCTAGAACTCCGGGCCATCTACCTAACCCTGAAGAAACTGACCTCAGAACTCTGAGGCAAATGTGCTTGTCTACACAGACAACACGGTGGTGAAGGCATACATGAACCACCAAGGGGGCTCCCACTCAGAATTCCAACATCGCCAAGCAACCTTTCTGATCACCTGGGCGGAACGCACCCTGGCCTCCATAATTGTGGTCCTCATCAAGGGCGTTGCAAATGTGCAGGCAGATTGACTGAGCCGAGAGATGATTGATCCGGGGGAGTGGTCCCTCAGCCAAGAGGCCTTTCAGTAGATCATTAGGACCTTCGGCCCCCCGCTGATGGACACGTTTGCTGCAGCTCACAACGCAAAGACGAAACACTTCATGTCCAGGCTCCCAGATTGCCAGGCAGTAGACTTCGATGCCCTGAACATCCCCTGGCCCCCAAGGCCTCATGTATGCCTTCCCTCCATCACTGCTTCTTGGCAAGACAGTGGCAAAAATCAGATGGGAGAGAGCGGCAGCAATCCTGGTAGCTCCATACTGGCTGAGACATCCATGGTTTGTAGACCTGCAACACCTGAGCTCAGCGCCTCCTTTCCATCTTCCAGAGGACCTCAGTTTCCTTTCACAAGGCCCTCTCTGTCACGACAACCCAGGCCTCCTGAAACAAACTGCCTGGAGATTGAATGAAGGGTCCTGAGGAAGTGGGATTCTCAAAATAGGTCCTTGATACCATGCTGCAATCCAGATGATCGGCCACAAACCGCATATATCGGTGGACCTGGGCCACTTTTGCCCGATGTTGTTGGGCTAGAGTTATTAGGCCAAACAAAGCCCCCCTGAAAGCTGTCCTAGAGTTCCTCCAGGAGCTTCAAAACCCAACACCCTTCAACATCAGGTAGTGGCCCTCGATAGTGTCCTCTCCACTGTACAGGGAGTGAGAGTAGCTAAGTCCCCATGTGGTACGCTTTCTAAAGGCTGCGAAGGTTCTCTCCTGTAGTGCACTGATTCCTCTCATGGAATCTTAACCTGGTGTTGAGGGCCCTTACCAAAGTCCCCTTTGAACCTCGTTGCAAGGTCTCCCTTTACTACTTGTCCTTAAATCTGGCCTTCCTTGTAGGGATCACCTCTACTTATTTATTTAAATAATGTATTAAATAAATAATTGCAGATGAATTGCAATGGAAAGATTGTGTGCTGGTGAGAGCAGTAGCGTATCTGAGACAGTAGGGTGTTCAAGCCTCCACTGTGACTGTGTTATTATTATTATTATTTTATTATAAACATTTATATAGCACCGGTCATGTATTTGGCGCTGTACAGAACATAGAAATAAATGTGGTCCCTGCCTGTGGCTTACAATCTAAAAGACGAGGGGGAGACAGGGAGAGGGGACAATGGGAGAGACAGGGGAGAAGACAAACAAACATTCAAGCGGATGTGAAGTCTCAGGTGCGTGTGCTTGGCTTGGTTACAATCAGGTTGGTTGCAGCAGTCTGCAGAGGAGGGCAGACAGTAAGTATATGGGGAACGACTAGCAGGCATTGGGAAAGGCGGTGAGGAAAAAGTGGGTCTTGAGGAGGGATTTGAAGGAG
>QEPC01005161.1:1091994-1200334 GCA_003113815.1 Sphenodon punctatus
TGGAGTAGGGCAGGGAGGTTTAAGAAGGGAGTCGAAAGTAGAGAGGCGAGGGTTGCGAGAGAAAGATTAGATCCTGGAGGCATAGTAGCGTTGTCTAGCTAGGGAGATAGTCAAGGAGAGGGAGAATTTGTAGTGGAGGAAGTCAGGGAGGGAGCGGAATTTGCGCCAGACGCGTTCGGCAGCTTGGGTGCAGGAGCGGAGGTAGTGAATGTTAGGAGTGAGCCAGGGATGGGGGTTTTGGGGCCGGACTGGGCGGGAAGAGAGGGGGGCAAGAGAGTCAAGGGTTGAGGAGAGAGAGGTGTTGAGAGCGGAGATGGCAGAGTCGGGAGGAGGGGGGATAGAGAGGAGGCAAACTCCATGGGGGTAATGGCCTGCATGTTGCGGAAGGGGCGCGGAGAGGAGGAAGAGGGGGGGGTTGGTGGGAGAGGCTGAAGGAGGTGAGAAAGTGATCAGATTTATGGCAGGGATCAAAGGAGAGGTCAGCAAGAGAGTAATTTTGTGAGAAGATGAGGTAGAGGGAGTGGCCGTCAGTATGGGTGGGGGAATTGCTCCAGAGTCGGAGATCAAAGGAGGAGGTCGGGGAGAGAAAGCGGGAGATAGAGGGCGTGGAAGGTGTGTCGACGTGAATGTTGAAATCACCAAGAATGAGAGCGGGGGTGTCAGAGAGGAAGAAGGTGAGCCAGGATTCAAAGTCTGGGAGAAAAGAGGAGAGGGAACCCCGGGGGGCGGTAGATGACAGCAACACAAAGGTGTAGATGGGAGTATAAACGCACAGAATGGGCCTCAAAGGAAGGGAAGGAGAGGGAGGGAGGAGGGGAAAGGGTTTGGAATTGACAGGGATTGGCAAGGAGGAAACCCACGCCATCCCTCTGGCCCTCAGGGCGGGATCGGTAAGAGAACGAAAGGCCCCCTGAGCATAGAGCGGCTGGGGTAACAGTTGGAGGGTGAGATCCAGGTTTCTGTAAGAGCAAGGAGTTGAAAGGGGCGAGAGAGGAAGAGAATCATGTATGAAGGGGGCTTTAGTCACAGAAGAGCAGAAGTTCCAGAGGGAGCAGGAGAAAGGTAATTGGTTTCGGGGAAGGCATGGGATGTGGATGAGATTGGGGAATGTGGAGCGGCCGGATTTGGGTCTCGCACCGGCCACAATGGACTGTGGAGTATCTGGGTGTGCAAGGTTTGGATGAGGGGAGGCGGGGGGGCTTACAGGTAATGGGCAAGGGGGGATGAGGGTGAGGAGGGGGAATGGGCATGGGTGAGAATAAGGGGTAGGTTGGTTGGAGAAAGGCCATTGGAGGAGGGAGGGGGAGAAGGAGGGGAACCATGAGTAGGGCGAGAAGGAGGGGGGAAATAGAGGGCAAGGAGGGTGTTAATAATTGAAATGGCCTTTCTCTTCACATCCTCATACTAATGAAGTAATAAACTTGGGAAACACTGTAAACATAGCCTGAAAACACTTACGTTCAAGTACTCTCATAATTTATGGGATTAGATGTATACAAGTATTTGCGGGATTGGGGCCTGTGAGACTAGCATAATTAGATACAGTTGTATATTTCTGGATGGCAAGATATGAGAAGCTAAATGCTAGCAACATCAGAAATCTGTTTCTATTTTGTTTCATCTGAAATAAATTAAAAGGATGAAAGTCAATTATGACCAATTTTTATTCATTGTTGATACAGACTGTGAACATACTTTGGACAAGCCAAATTTGTCCATTGCATATATCTGACAAACAAAATCTCATCTATTCTGCCATCTGTGGTACCCTGGAGATTTGGAGCATTTCTTTATAAGGCTGTTTTGGGATGCTCATTTTGAATGACATTGAGACAAACTTTTTTGTGGACAAATAACCTGTTCTTTTATGTGGTTCTGCAAAAATGAACATATTAGTAGAGTTTTGAAAATGTTTTCCTATCAAAGTTCATTCAAACAAACCTAAAGCACTGATGTAAGCAGTAGTAGCATCTGTATGATTCAGCTACCTCCATTAATTAAATGTTGTCTTTTAGTGCGTTTTAACTCAAATGGGTGATGAAAAGGAATCTTGGAAAGTGAAGACTTTAGATGAAATTCTTCAGGAAAAAAAACGCAGGAAGGAGCAAGAGGAGAAGGCAGAGATAAAACGCCTGAAAAACGTAAGCTTCTCTTTGTAAATTAGTGGTTTTGATTAAAGAAAGGGGGTGGCTTAATTTCTTTCCCCTCATTAGAACAAGGATTCATTTAGCACTATCACGTTATTTTGTGCTTAACAGATGAGCAGTTTAGTATTAAAGGTTTTAGAAAATAATGTGCTATCTAAGGGTGTAAACAAACGAGACGCTAGCCCGCTGGAGTCTGTGTTCGATCTGTGCAGCACCCAGTCACATGTTTAGTATATGGACCCTAATAAATGGGAAGCCTCTGCGTGTATTTCTTGTCCATTTGGGCAGAGCCTACTCACAGGTTTAGCAGGACAAACCTAATTCACGGGCAGGCGTTTTTCCCAACCATGCTTGGCCCACCCCTCCTCCCCTTCCCAGTTCCCCACCCCCATCATGACTTATAGCTGCTGCAAATTATGGGAACAAGAAACCGCTCCAGCTGTTTCTTTCTTCTGAGATATTACTCCAGGAGGCATTCCAACCCCTGCTATCCCCACCCACGGAAGCTGCATTTGGTGGCTGGAAATAATCTTTTGCTATGTACAGAATGCTGATTTTATTGAGCAAATCGCATACTTTATTGAGTGCCTATAGCGAACTTTGAAAGCAAAAGTAAAAGTTCAAAGTGAAAGTAATTAGTCTTTGTATGTTGTCACCACCCGATTTCTTGCATCCATAGCTAAAAGCACAGTCACGGCTCACTTGCAGGTAGCACGCAGTTTTATTGGTGTCTCACCTACCGTGGAGTTGGAAATTCCTCCTGGTTCTCATAAAACCCCCAGTAAAACATGCACCTCTTGTACCCCTACTCCAGCATCTTCTGTATCACCATACAGTTGCACCCTAACTGTGCAAGACTGCAGCAGTCCCCTTTTATCTGTTATTTATATAAACTCTAGCAACATACCTTGTGCTATACAAGCATAATTAGAGACGGGTGCCTACCCAAAGGGGCTTAGAAACTAGGAAAGACACAGGGAGAGGTACAACCCCAATGTAATTAGCGCCCAGGAAAGATCAGATTCTGAGAAAGGTTTAAATGTTTTGTTAGATAATGTGTACTGGCCAGTGAGCTAGGCAGGCAAGCAGAAATATTTCCAGAGCACTGAAGCTGTCTTTGATGCATCTCCAAGTTAATAGTCCTCAATAGTCCCCATGCCTTGGGCTGTTAACTAGCTGACTATAAAAGCCTATTAAGTTTGCGGGACCATAGTCCCAAACAATATCTCACTAATGGCTATTGAGGGCTATTAGTCCACTGCTACTTCAAAGGCAACTTTTGGACTTGACAGGCTGCCTGAGCGTAATTGTTTGCAGATTGTGGCCACTGAGTGAAGGCTAGCACTGAAGGTACCTAATGAGCTGCAAAACCTAACTAGCAATGAAAACAACAACCAAGCTGCCAATGTCCCTGCAATTGAGGTGAAAGAGGAAATGGGGAGAGGAGGCACAGCAGCTGGAGAGGAAGAGAACATCCAGCCCACTATACACACAGTCACCCCCTCCCCTGTACCTGGCAGCTCTGGGCTACCCCGGCAGCTTTGCAAGGGGAATGGGGCAGGAGAGCTGCCCCTAGGTGTTTCTCTTCTCCCCCGAACCAGCTAAGGAACTTGGTGGCTGGACTGGGAGAGGAGAGGAGAGCTCTCCACCCTTGAACTTGCCGACCTAGGCCGCCTTGTCCCTAATTCAGCCACGAGGCTTGGTGGCAACAGCAGTGGCAGGGATGGGGCTCCCTCCGCCTGCAATTCAGCTGCTGTTACCAAGCTCTGTGGCTGGAGAGGGAGGCAGCCACCTAGGGCTGCCTAGGTGCTACCTAGGGCTGCCTAGGGCAGCAAAAATGGTGGCACCGCCTCTGCCTATACCCCAAGTCACTTGTTTCCCCGAAGAAATTAACCTCTGCCACATGTGTTCTCCACAACATCTTTGAGACCAGTGGGACTGTGTTGGAGACACCCCACCCCTCCATTATCAGCAAGCCGTTGCCCATTCCAGGACCAGCTAAACAGAGGAGCACATAGCACAGTACAAGTGCGTGTCCAGCTTCCCTGTTTTTGGTGAACCCACCTCCCCTTTTCTTCCCTTCCAACCTCCAGCCTTCAAAGCAGTTTATAGCTATGCCATACGCCATTCTCCACTGCTCCCACTCCCCCCCCCCACAAATAAGTACAGAAACAATGGATTGTGAAAAATATAGCAACTTTCTTTAACAATATAAACTTTAACTTTAAACAAATAATAGATAAATAATATATTTGCAAAGTCTGTTTATTCTTTTTCCACCTGAGAAGATTACTCGGGAAAACAGGGCAGGCAGTGAATAATTCTGAAGCAGAAGAATTATTCTTTGAATTCACCGCCATGCTTTATTTAGGTTTGTTTTTATTTTTGTTAGGTTTGTTTTATTTTATTTAGATGTTTGTAGCATGTTTCCTTTTACCAATCCTGTAGAGGAGTAAACAACATACAGAAATAAAGCACTGCCATTCATGCCCTCCCCCCCCCGGCTGCCATTTTGTATTCCACCTCCCACGCCATCCCACCATGGTTTCTCTCATCCCAGAACACCATCTGTCCCGTGGTGCATCTCCCCCGCCCCTCCTCAGCTCTCCAGCCTGCCCACCATCGTTCCTTGTATGGCTCTTTTCACAAATAAAAGAGCTTGTCAGCCAGTGTCTGTGAATGCCTTTGCCGCATCAGGAAAGTCACCTGGTTTACATACTGACATTCCACTATGTCACAAGGATTGCAATCCTTGCCTGAACCTGGAATGGTCCAGGCAAGGTCTGATCATCTTTGTGTGGAATGGTCCAGGCAGGCCTCGGCATGGCAAGACAAGATGCTTGAATGGCGTAGGTCCTAATTCTGCTTGTTGCTGGGGGATCAGTCCATGTCCATTGCAGTGGCAGTCCTGGAGCAAGACAACAAGGACTGCTATTAGTTCAGACTGCCCCGGTGTTTCAGCCCCCACCATAGTGCCTTTCCCTTCACCCCACCGTCCTGCCATGGTGCCTTTCCCCCATTATGCCATACCGCCATTCTCCACTGCTCCCACTCCCCTCCCCCACAAATAAGTACAGAAACAATGGATTGTGAAAAATANCCCCCCCCCCCCCACGCCACCTTTCCAAGAATAAGTACAGAAACAATGGATTGTGAAAAGCACACGGGTTCCCAGGAGAGAGGGAGCTATATTAGTACAAAAGTGCCACCATGGTGCCTTTCCCTTTGCCCACCACTCCACTCATAGTGCCTCTCCCTTCGCTTCCAACCTGCTGTCCTGCCATGGTGCCTCTTTGCCCTGCTATCCTGCCATAGTACCTCTCCACCCCCCACAGCCAGTACGTAATTCTCCTCCCGTGATCACTGCCTACTACGGTTCCTTTCCTCACCCACACCCACACTAATGTGCCCTGTGCAGTATCATACTGCTCCCCAGCACTCCGAGATTAATACATGTGAAAAGATCAAGTTTCGATCATTGATTTTCTTCAGGGACAAATCTGACAGAAACAAATCTGGAATAAGATCAAAAAGGCATTCAAAAAAACATTAGTTTTCTAGATGTATGTCTCTCTCTATATACACATGAAAATAAAATATTAAACCCTAGTGTTCCAAAGAAAAAAGGAGGAAAAAGAATGGTCAGATATTACAAAGTCTCTTTGAAGAATATTTTTTTAAATTCATATTACCACAGGTAAAAATTATCTGTAAATTCTGTTGTACTTTACTAGCAACTTCTAATAAACAATTGTCTCAGTGTACTCATGCAAAAATCAAGACTGCTATATGCGGACCTCTTGATATCTTTTTCTGCTACTTTTCATCTGCAGGAATTTTTATTAGTTTGAGACAAGATATATTTATATATCTTTTATGTAGGAGATATATTTATATATATTCTTTAATGTATATATCTCTTTACATTGTTTCTGATACCTCAAGAATTTCTTGACTTTTGCATGAGCACATTGAGACAACTGTTTATTAGAAGTTGCTAGCAAAGTTCAACAGAATTTCCAGATAGTTTTTACCTGTGCTATTAGTTATATATATATTATATGAATTAACATGTCCTTAAAAGAGACTTTGTAATATTTGCCTATTCTTTTTCCTCCTCTTTTCTTTGGAACACTAGAGTTTAATATTTTATTTTCATGTGGGTATATGTATACAGACATACATTAGGAAAACTAATGGTTTTTGAATGCCTTTTTGATCTTATTCCAGATTTGTCTCTGTCAAATTTGTCCCTGAAGAAGATCAATGATCGAAACATGTTGGACATGGACATTGTTGATATTTGATCTTTTCACATGTATTAATCTCAGATTGATGATTTGACAACTGTGTTAGAACACACTATTTGATATTTGATCTATTTTACATATATTATATTTTCTTGTAACTTTATGGTATCCCGTGTACTCTATTGTTTTGCTCTGTGATTTTGACATTCTGCGGCAGATACCGTTATCCCCACTTGTTGCCAGATTAGCTCCCCAGCACTCTCCTGGCCACCTATGAAAACAGTAAAGATAAAACCCCACATAATTTGATAGCAATAAACAGTACCTTTCCCTCCCGAAAACAGTGCATCCCCCACCCCCGCAGATGCATAAACTTACCACAGTTGCCTGTCTGTTGTTTTGAGCCATGTGGAAGTCGCTCCTTAAAACGTAACGGCTCGTGAAGGGAGAGTGTCGGACACGTGCTGCAAACCAGGAGGAGCTGGGACAACACATGTCTGAATTTTGGCTCGCGTTGGGCTTTTAAGGCGGAGAGTGAGAGCAAGAGCAGAGAGGGGCAGGAAGTGGTCGCTTCTTGGAGCGCTCTAGGCTTTTCACCTGCAACTCTATCGTGTTGGCGGACCTGTGTGTATGTGCTGCTGCACGCACCCTAATTGATGGGCCATGGACATGTGGGCACAATTAGCCAGGATTCACCCGCACGGAGGCCTCTGCATTCTCCAAGATCCCACTGTGAGTGAGGGCTGCGTGTCTGGTGAGTGGGGGCCACGTGGCCGGTGGGGGTGAACATCTGGCGAACACTTAATAAACAAACAGGTGGACACCCACCTGGTGTGGGTTAATGTGGGCTAACATCTCGTTTGTTAACACCCTAAGAATCTGACTGGCCCTGATCCTGCACTGCTAAAGTCAGCGTGAGCTTTACTTTTGACTTCAGGGAGTACAAGATCAAGCTTTAGGACCACACACATTCTCACACTGCATGAGACCTGTGGTCTGTCTTGTCCAGTATCCTGTCTCTGACAGGTGCTGATCTCTGGTCTTCCAGAGGAAATTGCAGGACCTGAGCATAGACGTGTAGAATAATCTGCCTCCAAGAAGGTCTCATCCTAATTTCTAATAGAGACCAGCTTTAGCCCTGAAGCAAGAGCTTTGTATCCTTTACAAAATTTGTTAGCATTTGACCTTTCATTTTGCTTCAGAGCAATCAAAATGTTTTTTGGGAAAAATTGTATGAATGTATGGAAGCCTTAGCTGCAGTATCATAGACTAGTTTATCAGCTTTTTCATAATTTTATCATTGTACAGAAGTCATTCACACACACACACACACACACACACACACACATATATATATATATATATATATATATATATATATATATAAATACATACATACATACATACACACACACACACACACACAAAGTAATGTGGTCGTTTTTATATAATCTATTTGTAAGTTGTGCCACCTCTTTTGAGTACATGTGTATTCTTTCAGACAACACAGCATGTTATCTGCCTTTGAATTGGTATAGCTAGACAGCTGTGTGCTTGTTAGTGTTGTCTATATCAATTATTTCTACGAAGACCACTTTGTCATGCCCCCCCCCCCACGCATATTCTGTCTGCGTTGGGAAGTGCACAGCCAGGATCGGCCGGTCTGAAAGCCCCCCAGTGCTGCTTTGGCAGCAGAGACGTGCAAGGATGCAGAGCTCGATTTCCTGCTCTGCATTGGTGCGTCTCTCTGCCAGGAAGGGGGGTGGGGAGAGCTTTCAGACCAGCTGATCCCCACGCATATCCTGACTGCGCTTTTTCCCCACAGCCAGAATATGCATGCGGGGGGGAGGAGGGGGCATGTCTGAAAGTGGCCTAAGTTATCAAGCTAAAAACAAATAAAAAATAATGCAACTTGTTAGAAGAAAAACTAACTGCAATTGTGTTTTATCCTCCGCTCCACTGTAGTCTGATGATCGGGATTCAAAACGTGATTCCCTCGAAGAGGGGGAGTTGAGAGATCATCGCATGGAGATAACAATTAGGAATTCACCTTACAGGAGAGAAGATTCTATGGAAGACAGGTAAGACCAGAGGATGGGCCAGTGAATAGGGTGCTACCCTGTGATTCAGGAGACCCATGTTCAGTTACCTGATCTGCTACAGATTTACCATGTGACAGACAAGTTAATTAGGCCAGTGTCCACCAACAATTGCTCTGGAGTAGTCCTGTTGAAGCCCTACGGACCCCCAAAAGGCTACTCTGTGGACTTCAATGGGATTACTCCAGAGTAAGTAGCGGTTGGTTCATGCCAGAGTCTCCCTTGTGCTTCAGTTCCATATATATAAAAATGAAACTAGGCCTTAAAGAGGTTAAATTAAAGATACTGTGTTAATGGTGTTCCTTAGGTAGACAGAAAATGCTCTGTGATGAACATTTCACCTTAAAAGTAATATAATCGGACAATTCTGAAAGTGTGTATCCTAGTTAGAATGTGTTCTGCTGGGCTCTGTCCCTGACTTTGACGCAGGCTCCTGTTTATGTCAATTTCATTTTAGAGGCGAAGAGGATGAATCCTTGGCTATCAAACCACCACAGCAAATGTCACGGAAGGAAAAGGCTCATCACAGGAAAGATGAGAAGAGGAAAGAGAAGCGCAGACACCGCAGCCATTCAGCTGAAGGTGGCCCCTACTCCTTTGTAACATGTATAGTGTGCCTTTGTTCCCTGCTGTCCTCCCTGTTCATCTGTCCCATTCACCTGTTGTCTCCTGTCCTACAGCTAGACGGTGGACCCTTTGTGGCTGGGGCTCTCTCTCTGCTTTGTGTTTGTGCACGATGGCAGTTTGGGCCTTGACTGGGGTTCCTACGTGCTACCATAATCAGCGACAATTGTGGCCGTGCTCAGAGCTCCAGCTGTTTGCAGCTCATTGTGGTAAATAGTGTAAAGACAAACAGCAGATGGCAGCCCCTGCACAAGCAACTAGAGAAGACTTAGCATGTGGATGAAACAAATAAGGGTATTGGAAGGAGAGGGTGCAGCTAAAAATTAATAAAGACAAGGACAGTTTGTAGTCCAGAATAATTCCCACTCCTTGTTCCTTTGTGTTCAAGTATTGTTTGTTTCTATTGTTACAATGAATGGAATTAATGTGTGTGTGTATGAGAGTGGGGGGTGCCTTCCCCTCTTTTCGCCAAAGAGGGAAACCACTTTGGGAATGAAACTGAATCTGAGCATAAAGCGCACACACACCCCCCCCGTACTAACCCACCTTCCATTTCTATTTTACACGATACGATGGTAAAACCTTACGTGTATCATTCCTGTAATGATAGTTACAGCACACAATCCAGGTTAGGATTTTGTTGGCATGGAACAACAAAACACTCAGGAATAGTCTCTCTCCCATTTCTACTCTTGTTTGTTCCTTTGATTTTTAAAACTCCAAATGCTGGGCATCTTGAGTAACGGCCTGGCGTCTGTTTGTATCTTTATTAGGGAAGCATGCCAGGGTGAAAGAGAAGGAACGAGAGCATGAACGTAGGAAAAGGCATCGAGAAGAGCAGGATAAGGCTCGGCGTGAATGGGAAAGGCAGAAAAGGAGGGAAATGGCTAGGGAGCATTCAAGGAGAGAGAGGTAAAGATAAAAACCCTGGAATTGTTTCTGCAAGAGATTAAGAAATTCAGGTAGAACAGAATCTAGGGCAGTTCTTGACTGTTCCTGGGCTGTCAACAGCAGTTAGCCACTTTTCAAATGATGTTATTTTATAAAGGGTTTCTGTAACTTGGCTTGCTATGTTATGCCAGAATAGGGAGGGAGGGAGTGAACAGACCAGTTTTACAGAATGCAGTGGGTTTCCAAGACGCATGGAAAATTTCAACCCTTTAGCAGCATGCTCAATTTTTATTCAGATTATTCAGGTTGTGTTTATGTTAAGGTGCTCCTGCAATCTGTCCCCAACAAAACGAATGGCCAGTGAGGAGACGCTGAAGGAACTGGGCATGTTTAGCCTAGAGAAGAGAAGAATGAGGGGAGACCGAAGAGCAGTTTTCAAACATGTTAAAAGGCTGGTAACCAGTTATTCCCCATGGCCACTAAAGATAGGACAAGAGGGAGCAGGCTTAAGTAGACAAAGGAATGATTAGGTGAAAATAGCAGGAGGAATTTTTCAACAATAAGAGTAGTTAGGACTGGAGGCAATGGAGTAAACTTTCAGGGGACTCTGAGGAGTCCCCAGTACTGGACATATAACAAATAGGTTAGATAAACATCTCTCAGGGATAGTTTAAGTATAATTGGCCCTGCTTATATGCAGAGAGTGGACTAGATCAGTGGGTCAGGGCCCACTGGTGGGTCCCAGGAAGGTCTTAAGTGGGTTATAGAGGCAGGAGCAGAGCTGGAGGAGGCAGCAGCGGCTGAGGTTGCGGCAGGGATGGGGAGATGGCAGGCCAAAGCTTGCCCAGGCAATCTTGCTCTTGACCCCTCCCCAGTGTTTGTGTGGGGCCATCTTGCCCTCTAAGCTGGTAGGGGAGTCCAAGCTCTGGGAGAGTATAAGACTGCTCTTGGTGCCTCTCTTGGCCCTGCATAGCCTGCTGCATCCAGGCTGTGTAGCAGCTGCTCCCCTAGCACCAGTCT
Organism: Sphenodon punctatus; assembly: GCA_003113815.1. NCBI lineage: Eukaryota > Metazoa > Chordata > Lepidosauria > Sphenodontia > Sphenodontidae > Sphenodon > Sphenodon punctatus. The sequence continues at coordinate 1,103,026 of QEPC01005161.1, forward strand.
GCGAACCTCAAGAGCCATTTATCCCTGATGTGCTCTCAGCTCAGGTGGGTCCTGGACTTTTAAAACATGTTCTGGTGGGTCCTTCCCAGAAAAAAAGTTCAGAACTACTGGACTAGATGGCCTCTACCAATCCTATGATTCTATTGAATGGTGGATGTATTTGCCATAGAGTAGGTTGATGCTGGCATCAACAGTTTTGCTGCTGGTTTGCGTTGAAAGTCAAATTAACGCTGGAGTCTGTTCTTGTAACAGTAGCCAGCAGTTTAGAATAAGAAATCAAGAGACCACACTTTCTAATTGTAGCAAAGATGAAATAACAAAGGCAAATGACTGTCCCTAGGGATCGTCTGGAGCAGCTTGAGCGAAAACGAGAACGAGAGAGGAAATTGAGAGAGCAGCAAAAAGAGCAAAGGGAACTAAAAGAGCGAGAAAGGCGAGCTGAGGAGAGGCGCAAGGAACGGGAAGCCAGAAGAGAAAGTAAGTAGCTCAGTGTCCAATTAGGACAAGGGTGAACGATCTAAAGGAGCTACAGTCGGATTTAGAGAAAAACAGCTAGTTTTATATGGGCCAACCACCAGAATAGCCTTAGTATCTCTTTCTCATCAGTCATGAGCCAGGAGACACAATCTCATGTGGGAAAAAGAATGCAAGGTCTTTGGGCTTGTTGAGCATCTTCTGCATTGTAGAGCCTGAATCTGTCAATTTTGAATCGAGCCCTTGGTCATGATTTACTAAACACTGGGTGCAATCTTATTCCATTAAAGTCAATTCAGTAGGTTTAGGAGTGCAACCGCTGTGGTAGAAATCCTGACTCTGTTGACGTTTATGGCAAAATTTCTTTTGAGTTCAGTGGATTTTCCATTGTGTTGTTATGATATAACCATTCTTTGTTTAACTGAAAGACAAGTTAACTTATTTGTAATGCTCATTGGTTGTCTCTTAGAGTGGCTTAATTAGACTTGAGATTGTAGTTTGCAAAATATTTTGTATCCCTTGGAGCTTGGCATCTCATACCTACAGGTAGCAGTTGATTAAAAGAATAAATATTTGGATGTCTAGCTCCGGGAAGTTGCCAGTGCGTAGGGTGTGGGCCAAGAAGAACTCCAGCTGGCAAATGCCTAACTTTACACTCTTAAGGCTTAATGAACTATGGGGAATCTCCAAAATAATGAGATGACAAGAGGGAAAGCAACAGGAAGATAGGAAGAGGGAGCAAGATGTGTGTGTGTGTGTGTATGTATGTATGAGTGGTAGGGGGAGGGATCATAACTACCACAGACCAGTGGAAAGGGTGGGTTCAAACATGTTTGAGAACCACTGTGATAATGGTCTTGGATGCCAAGTTAATCTACCTTTTGACTCTCTTTTAATAGTCAACAATTGAAAGGCTGTTTGTCTGGTGTAAGCTACTCAGCTTGGGTGACTCCATCAAGAGATGCTTTGCCAAAAGATGCAAATATTGAAAAAATGGTGCAACGTGGTGTGGAAGTTTCCACTGTGGATGTATGAGAGACTAGTGTACTTATTGCCTAGGCAAACGTGGGCTTTTGCAGCATTGCCTTTTCCCCTCTGGAATAAGACACCTGGATTTTATTGTAACTGCTCTTTTTCAATGCTTGTTTCTTTGCATTGTCCTGAAATGAGACTAGATGAGGTAAAATCCCAGGTAAAGGTTGTGTAAACATCACTCGCGGACATATTTTGCCACTGCATCTTAATCCTGATCTTCAGCATCCTTACATTTTTAGTCTTAGAGAAGATTTAAAATTTATGCCAAATTGCATGATAGCTTTATGATATAAATGGATGTCCACTTAAGAATCAGATGGGACTTCTAAATGTGTTTTCACCATAAGTGTTTGAAAGTGAAAGGCTGGTTCAGTTAAAGCTCTTATTTAAAGCCCAGGGAAGTCACTGGAAGCATTTCTGTGTTGGATCTGGTCATAACTTACTATCTGTAGTTTATAGTACTTATAGAATGGTGCTGTTCTGAATACAGATGCTCCTTTGCTCCGTGCAAATGGATTGTGTGAACTTACTGTCGCAGAGCAATTGGGAAGTTTGGTAAATTGCTTCTCAGATGATCAGGAACAATTGGCTGTGGAGCAGCTGCTGAGTGACTCCCAACATGATACAGTCACACCATTTGTTGCCATGGAGTACTTATGTGTGAAGTGGGCAAAGTGCCCTATTGCAGGTGTTCATCTGGACATGGCTTTGTATAGCACAGGATCCCCAAGAGCTTTATGAAATTAAGTAAAACTAGAATGGTCTCCTCCACTTGTGAAATGCAGGGAGTAGTAGGCAATTTGTTGACAACACAAAAAGTAGCTTAAGGACAGGAAGTCAAGAGGATAACCCTGCCAATTGGCAGTGCAGAGGGAATGTAAGTAGGTAGGAGACGGAGCATTTTCTTGAGACAATGTAAGATCTTTCTTTTTGGCCAAGCGTTTAGCAGGCAGGGATAGGGGCTCCTAGGGGATTGGCGTGGTTTTTTTTAGAGGGGATTTTTAATATATTTGTATGTCCTTTTTATGTGGTTCTTATTTTATAAGCCACCCTGAGCCTTAGGGGAAGGGCATGCTATAAATAAATAAATATAATTACAGAGATTTAGTTTGGCTAGGTCATTGGGAAAACACAGATGGTAGAAGTAATGCTGGTAGGATCTAAGAATGACACACAGTGAAGAACTTATAACTCCTTTGCTGAACTATAAAGTCTGGTTTTTTAAAGTTGCTTTTTATTAAAAAAAAGAAAGAAAAAGTACTAACCTATTTCCCACCTCAAGGGAGAGGAGAAGCTTTTTAAAGTAGACATGCCTTTTTGTTTTCACTAGTTTCAGCCCATCACAGAACGGTGAGAGAAGAATACGGGGAGAAAATGAGAATATGGAGTCGCAGTCCGCTACGACAGCAAAGAGAGAAGCTCGAGCTAGGAGACATCAGGAAGCCAGGTAGTGTTTATACGTCATACTGTGCCCTGACATCCTGATCTAAAGGAAGCCATGTGGGGGAGAGGACTTCACTTTTTGATGGCTAAGAAAAATGTCGCGATCCTTTTGAGTGCAACATCCTGTTTGGGATACAGCTTTTTGTATGGGAGCAGAGTCGGGTTAGGGAGCAATGAATGAGCAAAAAGGCCCTAGGATAGGGGTTCTCAACCTTTTTTCATTTGTGGACCCCTAAAAAAATTTGTATGGAAGGCGGGGGCCCCTTGGAAATATATTGTGTAGTGAACATTATTTTATTTATTTATTAAAATTACTAAAATTTGTACTCTGCCCTTTCTTATACTCAGGAAAAAAAAGTAAAAATACCTGCCCTGCCTCCAGTCAGTCTCCCTATCCACACAGACCCACCCAGATCCTCCTCTTCCATCTAGCCTCCTTGCCCCTGCCCCCACTCAGCCTCCCTGGCCCCCCAAACTCCAGGCAACACTCACCTTTCCACTTCAAGGGCAGGGCACTGCCACTCCCTGATCACCCTCACTGCAGCCTCTCTGACTCCTCCCAGACCACTGGCTGCTGTTGCTCTCCCCTGCACTCTGACCACCTCCGACAGCACCGTGGTGCCTCTCCTGACTGCGCTGACTGCCTCATGCCGCTGCTGCCTCTCCTACCTCTCAAACTCCTCAGACTGCCAGCCACCACTGCTCTCTTCTCTGCTCTGATCACCCCTGACACCACCATGGTGCCTCTCCTGACTTCTCTCCGCAGTTCTGCTTGCTGTGCCAAGCCCAAGGGTGCGCTGCCTGCTCTGTCCTCCGCACTGCAGGTCAGCGCTCAGCGGCCAGCGCTTCTCTTCTCTACTCAGCAGCCAGGATCAGAGCAGACAGAACATCAGATGTTTCAGGGGGTTTCATGTGGACCCCCGAACGTGCTCCGTGGACCCCACAGGTTAAGAAAAACTGCCCTAAGACACCTGCCAACCCTTAGAATAGGACTTTAACATAGGTAACGTTTTCTCAATTATATAGAAAATTTGTAGAGGCTTTTCATAATGCAGCAGAGTTTCCTAAACTTTTTGCTTGTGTGACCTCATTTTGAGACTTAAATAAAATCTCTAAATGTAATCTGTAGTAGCCCAGTGTGGAGCACAAATTAGCAACCTGTGGTGCTCCGTGTCTACCTCCTGAGGGTGGCAGGAGCAGAATGAACTGAAACTCTGACCTGAGCAGAGGAACAGGCAAGACCCAAAGCTACTGTTTGGAGCTGCACATTGCAGTGCTGCAGACTCATTCGCCCTGGAGTCAGGAGGGGCTGGGACTATGCTCTGGGTGGATAAAACACAGGGCAAGGCATGTCTGAGACAAAGTGAGGGAAGGGGGTAAGCTGGAGGGGTAAAGAGAGATTGAGGGAGACAGCTCAAACCAAGTGACAGTGGAGGAGAAGAGCGTGGATCTTGTAACTAAGCTAAGCATGTGCATTGCAACTTTTCTCAACTTTTTGTATCTATCCCTATCTTTTTAGTTGTGACTGTTCAGCACCAGGCACATTGCTTGTGCTATATAAATAATAGTAAGAGACATCTGGAAGAAGCCAAGGGAACAATGGTGAGGAGAGACTAGTTGGAAACCAGAGACAGTGTGAGGAGGGAGAGGAGATCCAGGGGAAAGGAGTCAAGGGGCAGTGGGTGAAAGAAAGACAGTAGGCAGACAGACTGTGAGCATGTGTGAGGGAAGGGAAGAAAGGAGACAGACTTTTCAAAGTCACATTAATCTTTATTGGTGTTTGGGGTCAGGGATATTTAAGTCTCAAAATAGGGCAACACAGGAAAAAGACTGGGGAATCGCAGCTTTACCAGGTACGTTCAGTAGTCCATCAGGTGTTGGACATGAGCGAACTGTTAGTGGCAGTCTAAGGAGTTGGAAAGAAGAAATCTAGCTTTTTGTGTATTCAGGGCTTGATAACTTATAAGTAATATTCATTAACCAGTCTGCTTGCAATGTTTATCTTTTGTTTCACAGTAAAAGAGGAGAAACCATAAGAAAGAGACCCCCTCTCAGATCTGCAAGACATCAGTGACAGCGAAAGAAAAACCAGCTCGGCAGAATCTTCGTCAGGTAGTTATGTGCATGCAGATATGCAGAATTAATTGATAACGGAATGGACACGTTTAGGGAAGATCTCACATGCTGAGTTATTCACATGTCCCTGATTTTCTCACAGGAGAATCAATAACTGCCTCAGAGGAGGAGGAAGAGGAGTCCAGCACTGAAGAATCAGAGGAGGAAGAGGAGGAGGAGGAGGAGGAGGAAGAAGAAGAGGAAGAAGAAGAGACAGGAAGCAATTCTGAGGAAATGACTGAACAGTCAGCTGGTAAGTGGTAAAACATGGCCTCAAAATGTCCACCCAAGGGAGTTATGTAATTACACTAGTCTGGTGCTTTGCCCTTTACTCTTTCTTCTTGGTCACGGGCAGGGACCCGTGTTTGCTGTGTTTTGTCATTGGCACCAATGGAGAAAACACAGTGAGCAAGGGTCCCTGGTCACAGACAGAAAGAAGATCTAGCTAGAAAGTGATGCTGCTGATGACAATATATTATGCCTTGTTATGGGGACTGAAAAAAAATTCAGTCCAAGAAGCTTGACAGTATTTTTGAGATTTTTAAGAACATAAGAAGTGCCATACTGGGTTAGACCAAAGGTCCAGCAAGCCCGGTATTTTTAGGAAATAAATGGGTTTATTGTACCTCAGTTTACCCTAACTGGGATCAAAGGTCGCCAGTTAACAAGCCAAAGTATGTGGGTACAACTCAGTTTTATTGGATAGGAACATAACATCTGGACATGGCAATATTACCAGTTAAGAACCCCAGTAACCTAACCTAGGATATCTTACATGTCCAAGGCCACGGTCAGAGACGTGAGCTGGTTCAGAGGAGGAGAGGAGGGGGCCCAGGAGGTAGCTGGACAGGAGCCTCTGGTCTCTGGATCTTTGACAGCGATGAAAAAGGTCAACAGCCCACGATAGCTCACAAGCGCTGAGCTCACAAGGCTGAGACAGAGATTAAACCCTTGGTAGGCGGGCTTTTGGGTGTCATTTATTATGAATAGATGTTGCATGGTCCCTTCCTTCTTTTGAACATGCCAGGTGCAGAAATAAGCTGACCATTCATTTTGTTGTGAACTGAAAAAGGGGTTCAGCTTCCTTTCTGCACCCTGGTGAAGCAGGTCCCTTCCAATTCCGGGATCAAGTGGAAATACTACTGTGTTTTTGAGAGGGAGGGAAATTACTCCTTTTGTTTCTAATAATGACTCTTTTGTTCAATCCAATAAGCATTTATTCAATAGTAATAACACAATTAATATACCAATCATTAAAGGAATGCTTTCACTTTAACATATAATCCCATACCTACTCTGACTACTTCAAATACATACAAAGCATATATTCTTACGTGATCAGAGGTCAATGGTCTGGTTCCAGAAGGAGGGGGGGCAGGGGGCTCATACGAAGCCGAGAGAGAGAGAGCCTAGCTGTAGAGCAAGTTGCAGGACTTCCTAGGGAGAAGTCCCAGAGAGGGCCAATCACCGAGCTAGCCGGCGCCCTGATAAGGGCTAGCGGACAACTACCATGAAAGGCAACTTCTCTGTCTAGGGCTGGCCTTTTTATCCAGTGACTGCCTTATGATTATCCAGAGTGCGGTCAGCCTGGAAAGTACTCCCATTGGCTGTTCAGATCTGGGGTACCTTCTGCTTAGTCATTGGTTTGGGGGTTTGCCCTGACCGATAGGGTCCTGCCCACCCCTCCCTCCGGAGGGAAGGCTTGACTCCCTGGCCACCCCACACCCCTCTTATAGGCATCTGGTTGTCTGATCAAGCCATCTCTTTTCTCGCTTTGTAGCGTTAGTTCTGTTATCAACTTCTGACCTTCCTCTGTTCCCAGTGTCCCCGTAAGTTATAAACTATTCAGTTTTGCTTTGGAACATGAAGTTTCTGCTTTCTTTCAGGCATCATTTGACAGGGATATTGCCTCCTTCACACCATTCCCATACTATCCTGTAATTTACTTCCTCTGACCATTTGACCGTTTTACTCCAAGCACATTCTATTCCTTTTCTAAATCAATGAATCATTGCATATACTAAATAATGTCTTACCTAACTTATAACACTCTACATAATCTTAAATGAGGGCCACAATGGCCTACACAGAAATTTCATTCAGTTACAATATCATAATTATAAATCCAGCATACTTTTGATTACATTTCAACAAAGAATGAGTTACAATAGCATTCAATGTCTGCTCTGGCACTTTTGTGTCAAAAGAAAGCACTTTTGCTTTGGTTACATTGTAGCAAGGAAATCAGCGTTTCTGTCAGGTCTGTGCAATTTCACAACAGTCCCCCCTTGTTAACTGGGCCCTTCCCAGTTAACACATCACTTTTGGTATTTTGGGGCAACATAAAATGCTCTGTGTCTTAAAGGAACTATCTTTTTCTATAGCCTTCGGTCCGTTTATTCGGACCTAGGGAGCGTTCTCCCTCTTGACCACTAGGAGGCAGCACAGACTTTCGACTGGGCATAAGTAGGGAGAGCGCGCCCTCGCTTCCCCAGTCGAAAGTCTGCCTCTGAACTGTTAGGTAGTGCAGCGCGGGGGCTCTGCACCCCCAATGGACTTTCGTGCCTCCCTTGCTCTCCTTCGGGGACGGGGGGGCTAGTAATAGAATTAGCTTAGCCTGCACTCGCAGCAGGAACGGGACTCCTCACCGTCCCTTGGAATTAATGGAGGGCTGCTCGCCTCGTTCCGGTGCCGGCCTGCTGGTACGGCCCGGGGACCCAGCTTGTGGCGTTCGACCCCAGCGGGGTACGCACGACCCTTTTGGCCAGTCGGACATGGCTGAGATTGCCAGGATCCGCAGAGCCGCCGCGCACAGAGCGGCACAGCTAACGCTGGGCTGGGGAGTGAACCTGCGAGGGAGCACCGGGCCCAGGCTGCGGCCCCCGCAAGGCAGCGGAGGAGCCACGCGGCCAGGAGGGGGAAGGGTGCCCCACCATTCCAGCAAGGAAGTGGAGGAAAGGAGGAGGCAGACTCCTCTGCCTCCTCGCAAGTAAGTGGGGCTCCCTGGGCAGAAGATGTCCCCTAGGCAAGAGAGAGCGCTCTGCCTTTCAAAATTCAAAGGCTCCACGTGAGCACTTACTTGCACGAGGAGCACAGTCCTTGCTAGGGTGTGCTCTCAGCAGGGATGCAAAGGCCATTCCTGCCAGTGGGATTTGTGCCAGCCCTGGGTGCTTGAACTGGTGCTTGCTGCTCTTAGGTCCACAACAATGGACGCCCTCTCCCCTCAGGCCTCATTATGGGAGCCTCTAAGAGGGCTATCAAGGGAAAAAAGCCCCTGCATAAATCCTGCCCTCTTAGCACCCTTGCTATGTTCCTGCTTGTGCTACAATTCACAGCTGTCATTCCATGGGGTCAGATCCCTGTTGTTCTATGGGGTCATCAGCGGGCAGTGAGCAGGGGGATAAGAAGCCCCTTAGGGGATGGAGGTTGGTGATTCCTCCTCCTCGACACCACTCAGAGCCCCCCTACAGCCCATGCGTAAGAAACGCAGACCCAGGGCAGGAGTAATCTTCCTCCTGGGCCAGCTTCGCCCTCAGAGGGCTCTGAAAGGGAGGAAGATCATTCCTCGCCATATGAGGAACAAGCCCCTGCGTGGGAGTGGGACCGGCTGGCCTTGTGGGTTAAGGGCTAACCTTGACTTAGAAACCACGGGTTCAGAGTCTGGTTCCTCTGTGGAGTATAGGAGGCCTTGAAAGGGTTACTCAGTGAGGGCAGGGAACGCCCTTCTGATTGAGACCCTTCGTATTAAGACCCTCAGCACATGCTGCATACCACCCCACGCTCTCGAATAAAGGGTGAGTCTGATTCTTCCCCAGCGGAGGAGGACTCTGAGAGGGCATACATCCCGAAACATGGTAGGGGCAAGACGGGGGCTGTGCTGGCCGACCCTTTGAAAAAATCATTAGAGAGAGGCCGCCTCCCTAGCCTGCCAGTCAGGGTTTCCATCCTCTGAGGACCTTCTCCCGAGGGATCCTACGGATAGGGGATTGAAAGTGGGCTGCGCAAAAAAGCCAGACCCGACCCATTTCTGACTCGCTGTCGCACAAACTGGCAGCAAAGGTCATCCATGCCTTTGGGATGGAGGCGCCGCCGGCAGGGGCGAGCTGACTCGCATGCAAGAATCTTCTGCTCCACGACACATTTAGGGGCCATAGGCATCCTGTAAGTGATTCTGTTCCCTGCCCGCTGGCAGAACTCCTGTCTCCTTAAGCTATTCCTCCCACGACTCAGGCCGACTGGGAGGAAGGCTCCTTCACTTTGTGAAGCAGGGGAGTCTGATTTGGGCCCAGCTCTGAAAAAGAGCCTAGGTCGCTCCTCTGGTAGAGCATCGAACTTTAATCTGGGGGGCCAGGGTTCAGGTCCCTGTACAGACAACCAATCAAGCGTCCCTGCTCTTATACCCCCTGGTACAACCAGTAGAGGGCAGAGAGGGCGCGGGACAAAACCCAACAGGCCTGGCTTACCGACGTCCTCCTTTCAGAGGAACCAGTTAGCCTTGTGGGTTAGGCTATAACCTGGGATTCAGACGATCCAGGTTTAGATCCTGGTTCCTCCATGAAGAAGGTGGGGCCTTACAATGATCACTTCCCTGTAATGGAGGAGTAAGAGTTGGACCCTGTTTCCCTGTAGGGAGCAGTAATTTAAGCCTGGGCCCTACCGACAGTAGGGGGGAGGTACTCCATAGAGCTCAGCTCTTATCCACAGCAGTACTCTCGTCGGTCTCCCGTGTCACGCATCCCCACAAACACGGGGCACTGCTGGCAGAATTACACAGGCTCGACGCCATGGGGGCCATACAGAGGGTACCATCTATTGAGCAGGGGAAGGGCTTGACTCTCTTCTGTTTCTGGTTCAGAAGAAAGGCGGAGAAGGGCGTAACAGATGCGTCAAGCGTCCGAAATTCAAGAGGGAAACCTTCGCATCCATCTGCCTCGCCATATCAAAGGGCGATGGGCTATGCTACCGCCCTTGGCTCCGCTCTGCGTAGAACGCCCAGCACTGGCAGTACCCGGCCCTTCCATCCGGCCTTGCACGCCCCATGCCATTTACGAGGATTTTGATATCACTTATGGCAACCCTGCGTCTAGGGGCATGTCCATCGTTCCCTACCTCGAGGACATCCTGGTTTGACCGTGGTCGAAGAACAAGGGCTCGACTTTACCTGCAGCGCACCAGTTACTATCTGGAAAGCCACGGCTGCCAATTCAATCGCGCCAAGAGCACGAACCCACCCAAGGGCTGGAGCACCTGGGGGTAATATTCAACACCTAGCTGACCCGCAGTTTCATGCCCCCCGCTCGTCACAACAAGCTCAGGGCCCTTATAGCTTACATCCGAGCGCAAGTGTCTCTCCGGTCTCCGACCTCTCGGTTGGGATCCAGGATATCATGCACCTGCCACCTACAATGGGCTTGTTTTCACGCTCGTCCACTGCAACGGTTGCTCCGGCCTTGCCACCCACGGCTCATCAGCAAAGTTCCGATGACCTTGCCGGTGCCGAGCACCATTGCTCGATTCTTCCGATGGGCGGAAGCTCCGAACCGCTCCTGGAGGGGGTCCCTCTCATGGAGACAACCAGGGTGGTCCTAACGACCGATGTCACCCTCTCCAGAGGGGGATTGCACCTCGGTTTTCAACCGGGCACAGGGGGCTTGGTCACCAACAGCATCAACTGGCTGGAGCTACGAGCCACTTGCTGGGCGCTCCTCAAAGGCCTGCCGATCTTGAAGGGGTGTCCCGTCCTGGGGTTCACGGACAACTCCAGTGCGATGGCCGGCGTCAATCATCAGCGCGGATCGTGCTCAAAGGCGCTCCACAGGGTCGCATCCCGTCTAGTCAATTGGACAGATCGGCACCTGTTCTCCCTGTCAGCCCTTCATCTCAAGGGGACAGGCAACGGCGACGCAGACGGGTTGAGCCGGCAGACGCTAGTCCTGGGAGAGTGGTCGCGGAGCCAGGCGGCATTTCCCCTGGTTAGAGGGGCATTCGGCTCGCCGTTACTGGACCGGTTCGCCTCTCCGACCGACCACAAGCTACCCCGCTTCTCACCTGGAACCCTCAGCCAAGTGTGGCCTCAGGGGCTCCTGTACGCTTTCCACCTTGTCCCCTGATCAGCCGGTCAATGCCCAAGTGCAAGCCTCTGCAGGCCACAGCCATAATTGTGAACCATTTTGGCTTCGCAAGCCCTGGTGTCCGGGCTTGCTCCACCTGTCTCACGGAACCACCCTCTACCCGCCGGTCACCCACGGCCTTCGGTCACAGGGGCCCCTAACTTACCAGAAGCTGTAATTTCTGAAGTTAACAGCTTGGCTGTTGAAGCCCTAGCCCTTCAGGGGCTGGGCTATTCAGCTTCTGTAATACACACCCTGGTAGCGGCCAAGCGAAAATCTATCCGGCACATAGACCTGTGCAACGGGAGGGTGTTTGTGGGATGGGGCGAGTCTAGGCAAATCCCTCTGCGGTCTCCCTAAATCCCTCAGGTTTTATTGTTCCTCCAAGAGGGGCTGGATAGGGGGCTCCGCCCTAACACCCTGAGTAGACAAGTACCAGCTGTACATAGCATTATAGGGGCGTCAGGCAAACCTAAGGGGTCACCCCATCCTCACGTCCGGCAGTTTATGAGGGCCGCTGGGTTAATCTCCCCTGGAAGTTGAACTTGGTGCTTACCGCTCTCACTGGCTCTCCCTCTGAGCCGCTGCATCAGGTCTCAGGGTTTTTTATGTCCATCAAGGGTTTTTTTCTGATGGCTATTCCCACCGCAAAACGTCTCTCTGCGCTGGGGGCCTTATCAGCTGCCCCTGCCCTTTGCTTTTTCAGCCGGGAGTCGGGGTTCCTTCGTTTAAACCGACCTTTTTACCTAGGGTCGTCTCTATTGTCTATAGGTCACAGGATATGGTCCTGCCTTCCGTTGGCCCTCATCCTCGCCACGCATTAGAAAAGCTGTGGCACAACCTGGACGTGCGCAGAGCCTTCAAAAATTTATCTGCTGTGGTTGGCACCGTTCAGACGAGCTTCTAGTTTGTTAGTCAGTATCATCCCCGCCACAGGGGCACAAGGGTGTCGAAGTCAGTACTGACCGGTTGGATATCGTCCTGTTTTGCCAAGGCTTCCAAGGTCTCTGGCCTACTGCCTCTTACCCGAGTCTGGCCCACTCGACTCGAAGGGCGGCTACTAGTTCGGCCCTCCTCTCCAGGGCTCCGTTAACTGACAGTTGCAAGGCGGCTGGCTGAAAGAGCCTGCATACCTTTACTATGCATTATATAATGCTTTACAACAATCCGCAGAGGCCGCCTGTGGAGGGCGGATCCTCCAAGGGGTAGGGGATTTCTGGAACGTGCTGTCCCCCCCGTCCGAATAAACATTACTGCTATGTTACCTCCCTAGGTCCGAATAAACGGACCGAAGGCTATAGAAAGGGCAATTGGGATTCTTACCTGTGAATTGCCCTTCTGTAGCCTTCTAGGGAGTTTATTCGACCCGCCCGGGCTGTTTTAAATGTGATCTGTTAAAGCTGTTATTGCTTCAGCCCCAATTGGGGATTCCGTGGTGTTAACCCCCGAAGTTTCGGGGAAAAGTTTCTTTTGTATTTCAGCTCCAGTTCTTCGGCTGGGGTACACCTGGGGAAGCGAGGGCGCGCTCTCCCTACGCATGCCCAGTCGAAAGTCTGTGCTGCCTCCTAGTGGTCAAGAGGGAGAACACTCCCTAGGTCCGAATAAACTCCCTAGAAGGCTACAGAAGGGCAATTCACAGGTAAGAATCCCAATTGCCCTTTCTCAATCCAACACGCGATACATATCACAGTAACAAACAACACAACTTGGACTACCAGAATGATAATTATCGGATGAATTAAAAGATTTAATAACCCAGTTGCGGTTGGTGACCATCCAAAAATGCTTTCCCAGAATGAGTGCTTAGTGGTGTATTCTACTTCAGTGAGCACTTGCGTGATTCTCTTTCCCTCTGCTTTTAAGACTATAGCCGCATGGCCCAATGTGTTTGCTAAACTTTGTATTTTGGTGTGAAACATTTGAGTATCCTGTATTGCCTTATGAATTGCTGCTGCCGGATATGCAAAAGACATGTTCCACAATTGGAAACTGTCCTTATTCCATACGTTTTTCCATTCATTAGCATGCAGTGTCCATGAATCATTGCCAATAGATATTTTGGTAACATTGCATACCTCTATAAATCCATTGTCAGGGATATTTTGAAAGAATATAGAATGTAATGTTGTTGTAATATTTGGTTCAACAGCAATATAAAAGCATTTGTGTCCCAGGGTGTATACCTGAGGTTTCTCAAATTTCATGGTATCAACAGTGCACACATATGAGTCATCATTATGTCTTCACTGTTTGTATTCCTGGAGTGGTAGTGGGCAATAATACTTTGTGTCTCTCCACACATTACATTGGAATCCAATTCGTATAGTTCCACCTCTGTGGTGCCCTTTAATTGCCAGAAGCCTGGAAGAACAGATTTTAACCACTGACTTTGTGCAACCCAGGAATATGCCTGAACTGCACATGCTGATGAGTCTCTTCCCTTTGGGGTGGCTACCTGAATGTGTAGGGTTAACCCAGTTGGTAAGTATGTGATATAGTGGGCAAGGACCTTGGTCCAGCCAGGGTCAATGTTTTCTCTAATGGCAGAAATTGACCACAGGTGTCTATGCATCTTTCCTGAGTCCAAGCTTCCAATGATGCCATCCAGTACACTCAATGCTCTTTCTTGCCATTGTGTGCACTGAATAGCCATCCTAGCTGTGTTAGCCAATGCTACAACAGCATTATCTGTTGCCACAATTTGCTGCTTCATTAATCTGTATCAGTCAGGCAAAGTGAGAACCAAATGTTTGAGTCCCTCCTGAAGAACTTGATTGCTGTTAGTTAGGGCATGGTGTAGCGAACCCAATAATCCTCCTGCAGTTCCCAATTTATTGGCCATTGTTTCAATATCTATGCTATTTAATACAGCTCCTCCCGTGCCTATCCAACCTGACACATCTATGGTGTGTCTGGATTGGCTGACAAAATTTTGGTTTTCCCCCTCTGTTTTTAGGTATTGGAAGGATTGCAACCAGGCTTCAAAGAGTAGCTCCACATATGGTGTGCACTTGTAATTGTCTTCTACTAATGTTATATGCTGCCAGTTTGATGGTCAAATTTACAAATTGGATATACCCATCCCTTATGTGCACGCATTTGTCTCATTGTCTATATGGAGGGTGTGGCTCTAGAGGCACAGTCCAAATGACATAGGCATTCACATAATGTTCCCTGGGGATTGCAAAATTGTGTCTGCCTCGGTATCCTGGATTCAGAATGGAAAAGCAGGATCCCGTGGGACTCCTCTGGAAATAGTGGTACTTCCCATTCAATATCTTCCTCCGTACTCAAAGCACATTTCCTTGAAACCCAAACATTTCTCTGAAACCCAAACATTTCTTACATCGCTATACATACGTTGTGTGGTGTTTTCCCATTTAAGTGTGACATTTACAACATCTTTCCCCCCAAATGTCATACTTAACAACAGATACACAGGTGTGCACGATGTCTGCTTCATGGGTTCCATCAGTGCGTAGGTCGTGGGGCTGAAAGTATGTTTGTATTTGGGCAGGGATAGCTGGAAATTTTTTATTAACATAGCAGTTTAGTGGTGCAGCAGCGAGACTGCCAGATAGATGGCATTGGTTAGGCAGAACATGGCAGCTTGGTGTGTTCAGGTTCCATTCGCAGCCCAAAACAGGATCATGGGCTTTGCAAAAGTACAGAATCATTGCTATCTTGGATGCTGGTGTGGGTATGGGTGTAACCTGTAAAAACAAAGCGTGTTGCTGGTCTGCAAAGCAGAGCTGCAATTCATGGAGACGGGTCTGCGTTGCTGTCTGGACACGTATTCTGCATGGTAGTGGATTGCAGCAACGGGGTATTGTCACTTGTCCGCTAACGCTTATCAGGGTGCCGGCTAGCTCGGTGATTGGCCCTCTCTGGGAGATGACCTGATCAGACAACCAGACGCCTCTAAGAGGGGTGTGCGCGACCCAGGGCTGGGGGGGGGTGGGGGTGTCAAGCCTTCCCTCCGGAGGGAGGGGTGGGCAGGACCCTATCGGTCAGGGCAAACCCCCAAACCAATGACTAAGCAGAAGGTACCCCAGATCTGAACAGCCAATGGGAGTACTTCCCAGGCTTAGCACTGACAGCCCCGCAGTAAGGCAGTTACTGGATAAAAAGGCCAGCCCTAGCCAGAGAAGTCGCCTTTCACGGTACTTGTCCACTAGCCCTTATCAGGGCACCGGCTAGCTCGGTGATTGACCCTCTCTGGGACTTCTCCCTAGGAAGTCCTGCAACTTGCTCTACAGCTAGGCTCTCTCTCTCTCGCCCCCTGTTCACCCTCCTTCTGGAACAAGACCATTGACCTCTGATCACGTAAGAATATATGCTTTGGTTTTGGTTTTTTTGTTTAGCAAGAAAGTATTCAGTTGTTAGGCTCGCAAGTTTCCTCCAAATATTCTCTAATAAGTGGCTGAAACAGGTCTGTCTTATTCTTGAAATGGACAGATGGACGGACATGCATGTCTCAAAATGGAGGAAAAAACCTTCCATGAAATCTGGGACCCTTTTTATTTTATTCACAGCAACGCCAGCAGCTAGATCCAACTGTTAACCAAGAGTCTGTAAGTTCTTCAGCTGCTGGTTATACGGTATAAAATGCCTATAATCTAGACTGAATAGAAACCTAAAGTTATATATCATTTCAAGTATTTCAAAACCAAATAAAGAGAATTTAAAAAAACAAACAAGAACCATTGAGGATTAGAAAACTTACTTTACTGAGCTACTCCTTCCCCAGCAGAAAAATGAACTGGTGAGATTTTAAAATCTCTTGTTATTTTTAAATTTAATTATTCAGTGTTTTTTGTCACTATATTAATAATAGGAAAGAATGCCAAAAAAAAAGAAAATTAATATGAAAGCTAATTGTTGCTGCCTGTGATTAATTAGGTTTTTTTTTAAAAAGAAAGAAAGAAGCATAAGAGTGTAGTATAGACTGTTGGATATTTTGTATAAAAGCAACACAAGGAAAACCACCAAATTTTAAAAAGTTTTGTAGTTCGGTTAATTTAATTTTTTGCTGCCAATGGTTTCCAAATTTGGTTAGCCTAAGGTGGTGGTGTTCTCCCAACATCTGCAAAAAGAACATCAGACTGCAGCTAATGAGGGTTATGTAAATTCCTTATAGATCCAATATTGATTTTCCCATAGAACTCCTCTCAAGCAGGCTGTAAATCAGTAATGCTTTCAATTTGCTAGCACACTGTTTCTGTTTTAGGGACTGAATATTAAGTATGCTATGAGCCAGACATTTTCTCCCAACACTTGAGTTCAAGGATTTTTTTATTTTTTTTAAACACCACTTTTCTAAGCTACATAAAAAGATTGAAGAATATAAGAAAATGCTAGTTATTTACCCCCATCTGCATATGCTAGAACTAGAGAACACCCTATAAAATTGACTGGCAGCAGGTATAAAACAAACAAAAGAAAGTATGTTTTTCACGCCACATACAGTTAACCTGTGGAACTCCTTACTAGGGAACCTTGAGAAGGCCAATAGCATAACCAGTTTCTTAAAAAGGATATTAGATGAATTCTTAGAGGATAGGTCCATAAATGGCTATTAGTCAAGTTTGTCAGGGTCTGAGACCTCTGACTATTGGGGGTGAATAGCAGGAAATAGATTGCTTTATTATGACCTGTTGTGCACTTCTCTGAAGCAACTGAAGTTGCCACTGTCAGAGTCAGCATGCTGGGCCTTGCTCTGACCCAGTATGGCATTTCTCCCCCTGCTGCAGTCAGTCCTCTGGCTGGGTAGCTCTTCCCTTTGACCAGCAGGAGGCAGAAGAAATCAGAAGACCTTTCACGCATGCTCCTTCTTCACTACCTCCTGTCTTCTCCAGTCTCGTCTTCTGCCTCAGACCGGCAGGATCAGCTTCTGTGAACTCTGGTACAGTGAGAAGAGAAAGGAGTTAGCTAAGCTGAAAAATCCTTTTCAGCTTGACGGGGAAGACAGGGGGTAGTGAAGAAGGAGCATGCGTGAAAGGGCTTCTGATTTCTTCTGCCACCTGCTGGTCAAGGGGAAGAGCTACCCAGCCGGAGGACTGTCTGCCTAGCAGAGGAAGAAAAGAATTCACCGAGATAGGTGACCAATTCTCTTTTCTTAGGTTCTTGAGAGGAGATGGCTACTGCAAATATTTCTTCTACTGTTTAAGGCTCCTCAGTGTACTGCAGCTGTGTCTCGGAGAGAGGCTCATTCTCTCTGCCTGAAAGAGGCATACATGGTTACTAAAGACCACAGTGGACAGGCTCTAGGTTGCTGCCATTCATTGGATTAAGCATCTGTGTACAGGAAGCCCAGAGCAGTGTTAAGCTTATTCTATCCAACTTTGTTGTGTTTTGCAGAAGAGGTGAGCGAAGAAGAAATTAGTGAAGAGGAGGAGAGGGAGAATGGAAATCACATCCCAGTTGGTAAGAGGCAAACTAACTTCTGCTCTACTGGGTGTTTTTTTTGTTGTTTGCTTCATGTACTGTAGAATTAATACTCAGTGTAAAACATAAAAGGGTTTCTGTGTGTCCAGGCCTGGCAGGAGATGATTGTGAAAAGGAGGTTGGCACTAAGAAATGCTGCTGTGAAACATTATCTCTTAGAGCAGTGGTGGGGAACCTTTTCCCTCCTGTGAGTCACTCTGAAAATTAATACAAGCTCTGCGAGCTGTCTAGGCGTTGTGGGCAGGGGCACTTAAGGGGTGTGTTCAAGATGGGAGAATGAAGAGGAGAGATTAATTGATCTATGGCATGGGTCCATCCTGTCCTCAAGTGCATGCCTTCAGGTCTACTCCCTTCCCCCTGAGCTCACTTTTTTAGTGCTTGATGGTAGGGACTGGATCCACAGGCCAGATCTAAGAATTGAAAAGGGGCGAAATAAAAAACACTTTCAGGCTAGATTTGACTCACAGGCTATAGGTCCCTGTGGCATTGCGGCGAGATGCTTGTCCAGACGGTTTTTGAAAGCATCCAAGAAAATAGATGGCATAACTTCTGAGGCAACGGATTCCGTTGTCCAGCTACTCTTCTAGTCAGGGAGTCTCTGAGCTAAATGATTTCAGAGCCACAGGATCACTTGATAATTCAGTGCATTTTGAAAATCTGCCCAGCTAAGGAAACTCAGGTCATTTTCCAAAGATTTGATAGCACACTCCTGTTGCCGGGGAGGGACTGGATCCATGGGCCGGATCCAGAAATTGGAAAGGGGCCAAAAGAAACCCAAACTGCAGTGGACTAGATTTAGCTCTAACTTGGAGGCATAGGCTGAAAACTTGCATGAGGGTAGCTCATGAATAAAATGAGCTTGGCACGTTCAATCCTCTTCCATTATAGATTTTCATCAACAGTGGAAACCGCTGCGTAGTT
The DNA here is from genome assembly GCA_003113815.1 of Sphenodon punctatus. Lineage (NCBI taxonomy): Eukaryota > Metazoa > Chordata > Lepidosauria > Sphenodontia > Sphenodontidae > Sphenodon > Sphenodon punctatus. The sequence continues at coordinate 1,121,571 of QEPC01005161.1, forward strand.
CAGCATCGTTGGTCATTTGTGCTTAAGAATAGAGATCCGTCTGAGCTATAGTTTCAGTTTGGGATCAGAGTCTGGGGAAGGGGTTTGTGCCCAGGGTCTTTGTTTTGGCCTATGATACAGCAGCAGTTTGGATTTGTATCTGGACTTCCCTAAAATTCCCGGTGTGTTCACATCTGGCTTTAGCACATTCGCTATTTAGGGTGGTAATGATCTCTAAGAAAGACTAAAACTTAATCGGTCTGCTCTTGTGTTCTCTTCATGTAGTGGTTTAGATGTATAATGCATATGTCACAAACCACTTGCTCTGGAGTAGCTCCATTGAAGCCCATAGCCATCATGCATGCCTTCATAACCTCGAGGCTTGACGACTGCAATGCACTCTATGTAGGGCTGCCCTTGGAGAGGTTTCAGAGGCTGCAGCTGGTGCAGAATGAGGGAGGCTGCCTCCTGATGGGAGCGGGCTATCATGAGCACATTACACCAGAGCTCCAGGATCTGATGTCCTGTAGCTTTCAGGTCCAGTTGAAAGTGCTGGATTTGACCTACAAAGCTCTAAATGGCTTTGGCCCAACATACCTTAGGGATCATATCCTCCCCTGTGTTCCATTGCGCTTTCTTTGGTCAGCTGGAAGCAGCCTTCTCACTGTGTCCTCGGCGCACCAAGCACAGATGACGAGTGTGCAGGCAGAGGTGTTCTCAGTGGCCACTCCCCAGTTGTGGAAATTAGCCTGTACGTGTTCTGGAGAGAGTATTAACGTGTTCTTGTTGAGGCGGGTTTTTAGTGGTCTGGGCGTGGGTTAAGGGTGGGTATTTAATTTATATATTTTATTTTTTACATTTTTACCCCGCCCTTCTCCGAAGACTCAGGGCAGCTTACAACAACAAAAATATAAAATACAATACAACGCATTAAAATCCCTTAGCCCAATTATCATATGCCCACCCCACTCTTTTATCCCCAACCTGCCACCCACCAATCCTCCTCCACAAACTCCACTACCCAAACTGATTCCTGCCTGCCAGATACCTGGCCAAACAAAAAGGTCTTACATCGCCCCTGGAAGAAGAACAGGCACAGATTTAGGTGGATCTCCAAGAAGAGGCAGTTATCCGGTGCAAGCTCCACTAGGTCTGGAGTGCCTCCATCTTGTGTTGAATTTGGCCGAGGACAGATTAGGGGTGCTGCTGGTGTACTGTACACCCAACTGCCCGGTGGCATCCCTACACGCTCTTGCTGATCTGGTGTCAGACGTGATCCTCCGAACCCCCTAGATTAGTGGTCCTGGGGGATTTTAATATCCAGACTGACACGGATCTTGGAGGAGCGAGGCGTGAGTTCATGGCCTCCATGACAACCATGGGCCTGTCCCAAGTCATGTGTGGCCCCACACATGAGGAGGGAAACACACTGGATTTTGTTTTTTGCACCAGCCTTGAGGCGGGGGGTCAGTTAGTCGGTATTAGGGGTGTGGAGCCTTTGTCATGGTCTGACCATTACCTCCTTTAAGGTGTGCATCCTGGCGCATGTCAGCCCCTGACAGGGTGAAGGACCTATTAGATTGGTCCGCCCCCAGAGACTTATGGACCCAGGTCGGTTCCAAAATGCTCTGGGGGATTTTCCCCCCCCACACCCGCTCTGTCGATGATCTCGTAGCCTTCTGGTTTGTCTTGTTGGCCGAGACCTTGACAGAGTGGCTTCTAGGTGTCCGCTGCCCTCCTGAGTCTCCTGCAGGTCTCCTTGGTTTACTGAGGGCCTCCGGTGTTTGAAGCGAGAGAGTAGGCGGTTAGAGTGATGGTGGCACTGGACTCATGACGAGTATGATCGATTGCAGCATAAGAGCAGTTTACAGGCCTATGCTGTGGCAGTGCTTTGCTGCCCTCATAGCATCTGCAAAGTCGCATCCAGCTGAGCTTTTCCAGGTGGTGAAAGGCTTGGTCAGTCCTGCCTGCCTCCACCGGGACCTGGAGCAATCCAGTGACCGCTGTGACCAGTTTATTGAGTACAGTTATTGCAGAGAATCATCTTGGGGTTATGAAGGCACCGTCCTGTCCTGTTTTGTGGGATAGGTTTCAGATGGTATCACCTGCTGATGTTGGGATCTGTTTGTGCCACTACTTGTGAACAAAATCCGTGCCCGTCCTGACTGGTGAAAGCCAGCCAGGAGACCTTATGGCCATTGCTGACTGGGGTGGTTAGTGCCTCCCTGCGGGAGGGAAGGGTGCCGGATTGCCTGAAAGAGGCTGTGGTTAGGCCCCTGCTCAAGAAACGATCTCTTGATGCTGATGTTCCCACCAGTTATCGGCCAGTCTCTAACCTTCCCTTTCTAGGGAAGGTTATTGAACGGGCTGTGGCACAGCAGCTCCAGAAACATTTGGATCGCACCCATTTCCTTGATCCCTCTCAGTCTGGTTTTCGGCCTGGTTATGGTACGGAGACTGCATTGGTGACCTTGGTCAACAATCTCCGTCTGGCATTGGACCAGGATTGTCAGACCCTGTTGGTCCTGCTAGACCTTTCGGCTGCATTCGACACTGTCGACCATGGTGACCCGCCTGCGGGACTGTGCCGGGATTGGCGGGATAGTCTTTGATTGGTTTAGTTCATTCCTGGCTGAGAGAACTCATCGGGTGGTCTTGGGGGAGTGTACATCTTCCCCCCAGGACCTCACGTTGGAGTCCTGCAGGATGCCATTCTGTCCCCCCTCTTGTTTGACATCTATATGCAGCCGTTAGGGGAGATCGTGAGAGGGTTTCAGGGCATGCAGTGTCATCAGTATACTGATGACACTCAGCTCTACCTCTCTTCTCCCGGGAGATCCTCCTGGATGGCCAGTCTGCAAAGTAGGGTAGATCCCCGCCACTACCAATAGAAGGCAGACACAACATTTTTTCAGAGCCTGCCCAAGGGGAGCTCACCCCCCTTTAGACTCCAGTTTGTTGTCTGCCTTCACACTGATAGGAAGCAGAAGGGGCTGCCTCTCCAGAATTCAAGAACGAGGCAGCCCACAAGGATAAAAAATCAAGGAGGAACCCCAGTGCCAGGGGAGGAGAAATTCCTCTCCCTGTTCACCCCCCTCCAGTAGAGGGGTCTCAGGGCCAACAGACGGGGCACTCCCCTTTCCTGCGGGCAGGGGAGCCCCGTAGAGCGGGAGTAGCTGGCCCCAAGGGGGTCTGTCTATCGATCTGTCAGGATCCTAACCCCGCTGGAGCCATGGAAGGAGGGGCCAGCCCACATCTGCCGCGGCCTAGAGCCCGACAGTATTCCCCTCCCCCCCCCACCGTTAAAGCCTGGGGGAGAAACTGGTCCAGCGCATACCACACAGCAGCCCCGAGATGGCCCCGGGCTCCCATTGGTTCAGGATCTCCCCGAGCCTCTGCCATTAGGTGTGAAGGGGGAGCTCCACCCCCAGGGAATGAGCCAAGAATCTGGGCCGCGCGCCCTCAAAGGCCGCATCCAGTACCAGGGCAGGCTAGAAAGCCCGCGCTGTGGCAATCCTGCCCAGCAGCTAGCCTTAGCTTTGGCGCGCGCTTCCGGGGGCTGCGGCAGCCAATAGCGGCAGCCCGGGATCCGCGTCTACGGGTGCTAGGACCCAGCAGTCCTCTCCTGCCTCAGCGAGTCCTGCCGGCTTCTCCCGCTTCCACAAAGGGACAAGAGAGCTGACCAGTCCCAGCAGCTCCACTTCGGTCCAGGCCTCACCTGCACCATGTCGAGGAGGCAAGGTAATGCAGCAGGAGAGACGGCAGGGGGATTAGATGCCACAGCAGTAAATGTCAGCCTCCCACGCCAGAGCCCCCCAGCCCAGGACCCCCATATGGAGGTCCTCAGGGAGATCCTCTCCGAACTAAAGAGGAAGAGGTCTCCCCCAAGGCCCAAGAAAACCATTGAACCCACTCCCAGACCCCAGGGAAAGGGAAAATTCCCCCAGCCCAAGAGGCCCTGCAAGGCCCGGAAGCTCCTGGACTCCCCAGAATCCGCAGGTTCTCCCGCGGACGATGTGTTATCCATTCCCTCTTTGGAGAAGGACCAAGTCCCGAGAAAAAGCAGGACTAAAAAGGGGAACAGAAGTCCCAAACAAGGGATTATCGAGGGGGAAGCCGAGGGGGATTGCAAAAGTCTCACCTCAGAAGAACTCCAGGCCTCAGAGGAGGAGACAGGGGCCTACTCCCTCGAGGAGGGAGAGCTTGAGGAACAAGAACTAGAGGCGTCATCTGACCTGGACAGACAGTTCCCAGAAAAATACAGGGACCAGATCTTTGACCTGGTAGTAAAAGCCCTCCACCTCCAGCAGAAAAAAGACAAGCACGCCCCCTCTGATTCATCGGAGGACGAACGTGAATTCATCCCTAGAGCAGACACCAGAGATAGAGGGATGGTCCTCGACAAGGCCTATGAGAAAATCATAAGGAAAGAGTGGCAACAGCCCAAGAGGCCATACAAATTAAATAAGGTGCAGCTGACCCTGTATGAACCCCTCCTGGCTATACCTAAGGTCGATGCAGTGGCAGCATTCCTAGTCAGGAACTCCGTATTCTCTACAGAGGGGGGATGCTACCCTCGCATCCCATGGACAAGTGCATCAAAACTAGCCTAAGGCGAAACTTTGAGGAGATAGCCTCGGCCATCAAGATAGCTACAATCACATCCTATTTTTCCAGAGCTCTAATGACCTGGATCAAGCGGTCTGGGGACCCGCGAACCTCAGAAAAAATGATGAGGGTACTATCAACACGAATTCAACTGGCCTACGCATTCATCGCTGACTCCTCCACCGATATACTCAGATGGGCCTCCCGGGCGGCATCCTCCAATGTGGCAGCCAGGCATAGACTATGACTCAGATCTTGGAAGGGGGACAACACCGCGAAGAACACTCTGGTGGGGGGTCCCTTGAAATGGGCAAAGCTGTTCGGGGTCTGTCTCCACAAGGTTCTGATGGATGCAGCAGACAAATCAAAGAAGCAGATGCTACAGAGCGTAGGGACATCCAAAAAACCTTTTCATCCCTTCACAGCCTACCAACCCGCGGGAAATTCAAGACGCCCCTTCTACCCACATTGCGGCAACCAGCAAAGATACCGAAACAGGTGGAACAAGCAGAAGGGAACGGGAAACAGACCTAAACAACTACAAGGGGCGAGACATTCCGAGTCAGAGGCATAACTTCGGGTCCACTTGTCTTCAACCCCAGCTGAGGGGAAGACTCAGGCAGTTCTCAAACCAATGGGAAACCGTCACCACGGATGCCTGGGTCTTATGGACTATCACAGAGGGTTACTCAGTCAAGTTCTCCCATTTCCCAAGGCAATCCTTCTGCACCTCTCCGGTATCCAACAACGCCCAAAAACTCCAGGCCATGATAAAGGAAATATACAAACTCAGAGGTATCGGAGCTATAGTGTCCAACCCAACTCATGAACAGGGATCTGGACTCTACTCAATTCTCTTTCTGGTCCCAAAAAAATCGGGGGAATGGAGGGCCTCCTAGACCTCATGACATTGAACAAAGGGGTAAAGGCCCAAAAATTCAAGATGGAGACACTTCAGTCCATCCAAGTGGCGATAACACAGGGCAAATGCTTCACTTCACTCGACCTCAGAAGAGGTGTACCTGCACGTATCCATCCATCCAGCTCACAGGAAGTGGCTCAGGTTTTCGTACGCTCAAACCCACTGGCAGTACTCAGCCCTACCCTTTGGGCTAGCCACCTCTCCCAGGACTTTCACAAAAGTCCTAATCCCGTTAATCGCAAACTTAGGAAAGGAGAGCATCCAAGATACATCCATACCTGGACGACCTGCTCATTTGGTCGTCATCCTGAGACAAAGTGTCTGCAGATGTCCAAAGAACCATCCTATACCTGCAACAGCATGGGTTTATCATCAACTTCGAGAAGAGCCATCTCAACCCTTCCCAGTCATTGGAACACCTCGGGGTGATCCTGGACACCTTCAATTTCAAAGTGTTCCTCACACAGCGACGACGGCTGGACCTGCTACAACTAATCAACAAGGTATCAACATCATGCAGAACCAGACTGAAGACACTAGCCAGCCTTCTAGGCAGCATGACCTCCTGCCTGGGGATACTACATTGGGCCAGATTCCACACCAGACCCCTTCAACGGTTCCTACGCTCATGGCAGGACCTGCTGACTCAGGGGACGAATCCTCTTCTCTCAGTCCCGGAGTCACTCAAGGCATCCTTTCGGTGGTGGACACAGAAGGAGAGATTTGCCGAAGGGGTTCCACTTTCAGACCCAGTCAGGACCGTGGTGACAACAGACGCAAGTCTCTCCGGATGGGGAGCACACTCAGAACACAACTACGCAGGGAGTTTGGTGCAAATGGGAGCGAAAGAACCACATAAATTGGTTGGAACTTCGAGCAATATATCTAGCCCTCCAGAAACTGGCGCCGACTCTGAGAAACAAATACGTTCTCGTCTATACCAACAATACGGTGGCAGAGGCTTGCGTCAACCACCAGCGGGACTTAAGGTCGGAAGCCCTTCATTGTCCGGCATTGGTGCTGATCAGGTGGGCAGAGGGCAACCTGAAATCCCTCAGAGCAATCCACATATCAGAAGCGACCAACACGCGGGCCAACTGGTTGAGTCGGGAAAGAATTGATCCAGGGGAATGGGCTCTTCATCAGTCAGCATTCCAGAGGATCGTACTTCACTTCGGCCAGCCGAAGATAGATCTCTTTGTGTCTCCAGTCAACGTGAAAACCCCGCAGTTCATGACCCGGTTTCCAGACCATCGGGCAGTAGCATTCGACACGCTGAACGTGAAGTGGCCCAAGGCTCTGCTCTACACATTTCCACCCTTCCCGCTCATCCACAGAACAGTGGTGAAAATCAAATGAGAACGGACTCAGGTCATCCTAGCAACTCCATACTGGCCACGATGCCCATGGTTCGCGGATGTTCTGGAACTGTCCATACATCCCCCGCTCAGCCTCCCAGACAGAATGGATTTGCTGCAGCTGGGTCCAGTCAACCACGACAACCCAGGAACTCTGAGACTAACTGCGTGGCTCTTGAAAGGGGGGCCTTTAGAAAGTTAGGATATTCCCAACAAGTGCTGGACACCCTACTTCAATCAAGGCATCCAGCCACCAAGAGGATATACCAGAGTACTTGGGGCCCTCTTTGCAAAGTGGTGCAGGGAGAGGGGAATTAGACCAGCAAAAGCATCAGTCAGGGTGGTACTAGAATTTTTGCAAAAGGGTCTAGACAGAGGTCTAAAACCCAACACCCTACAAAGGCAGGTGGCCGCCTTAAATAGCGTACTTTGTACCACCAAGGGCTATGGAATCTCCAGGCATCCTCATGTGGTGAGGTTCCTCAGAGCATCCAGAGTTATTTCCCCTCCGGTGGTTCACCGGTTCCCTTCATGGGACCTGAACCTAGTATTCAGGGCTCTAACGAGTGTTCTCTTCGAACCTCTACAGGAGCCTTCACTTTACTACCTTTCTCTCAAGATGACCTTCCTTATAGGAATTATTTCAGCTCGTAGAGTGTCGGAACTAGGAGCTCTTTCAATAGACCCAAGCCTATGTTTGTTCAGAGCATCCCCTGTGATCCTTAGATTGGATCCCGCATTTTGTCCGAAGGTGGATAACCGTTTTCACAGGGAGCAGGAGTTGAATCTCCCATCCTTTTGTCCCAATCCTTCTCACCCTCAGGAGAAGGTGTGGCAGACTCGGGATGTCACAAGGGCATTAAGGATTTACGTAGAACGCACGTCTCCTTTAAGGCAGTCTTCAGCCCTGTTTGTTAATTATAGTGTCCAGAGACGGAATCTGAAGGCATCTAAATCAATTATTGCTAAATGGATATCTCTTTGTATCATAGCGGCCCATAAGGCACGGCAAAAACTCCCTCCGCAAGGAATCTTCGCTCATTCTCTTAGAGGGGACGCTACTTCACAGGCTTTCAAGAATTCGGCCTCGTATGGGGAAATCTGTAGGGCAGCTACATGGACTTCATGCACTCATTCATGAAGCACTATAAACTTCCGTTTCTAGTATCAGCAGAAGCAGCTTTCAGAAGGAGGGTGCTACAGGCTGTTTTATAGAAGGGTCCTGTGCCGGGCACCTCAGGGTGTTCATCTCCCATCCTTCCCTCCCTCAGAGGTATTTCATGGGGGGGACACCGCTATGGTATGTCCCTACTTTGCAGACTGGCTATCCAGGAGGCTCTCCCAGGAGAAAGGAAAATTGGGTTCTTACCTGCTGAATTTTCCTTCTGCGGGAGATCCTCCTGGATGACCAGACCCACCCAGAGTGGGAAGTAACTCTGAGGTGCTTGAGGTTCAGCCGTCAGGGTCTAGTTAGTTTCATTTGCACTTTTTTCAAATTTCTCAGTTCCATCAGGGGTTTTTAGAAGTGTTAACTCTTCCCTATTAAGCTGTTAGAGTTTGCTCTTACAGTTACGAGTAAGAAGTTTAATACTCTAGGGCACGATATGCAGTGTGGACAAGAGCTGAGAACTACTGGAGTCTAAAGGGCAGGGGAGATCCCCTTGGGCAGCCTCCGAAAAAATGTGTCTGCCTCCTATTGGTAGGATCCAAGAGCACCCCAAGGCTGCAAACCCGAGTGACCAAGAGAGGCTGGATCCCATCAATATCAGGGGTTCCTACCTCCCCCAGGCCACAAGATCGGCCAACCATCATCACCTTGGTCTTGTCTGGATTCAGCTCCAATCGACTCACCTTTATCCAGTCCCCAGTGGCAGCCAGGCACCAGGTAAGCACCGAGACTGGAGGACCTGGATTATATGAAATGGAGAGAGAGAGTTGAGTGTCATCAGCTTACTGATGGCACCTCACTCCAAATCTCTGAATGATTTTGCCCAGGGGCCTGAGATACACATTGAACAGGAGTGGGGACAAGATGGAAGCCTGTGGGAACGAGAAGATGATGAGCCACTGCCCGTCACCACCCTCTGGGTTCTCCCAGCTAGGAATGAGCAGAACCACTCACGCGCGGTCCAGGTCCAGCCAGATCCCGCAGTCATGTCAACAACACCCCATGGTCAAAGGCCACTGAAAGATCTAACAAAATCAGCAGGGTACAATTTCTCTTGTCCGTTTCCAAGCGGAGATCATCAACCAGGGCCACAAGCACAGTCTCAGTGCCATGTCCAGGATGAAAACCTGACTGACACGAGTCCAGGAAACGGATAGCATTGAGATGTGCCTGGAGCTGCAAGGCACCCGTTCAATAACCTTCCCTAAAAAGCAGGGGGAGGGGGAGAGTTAGAGGCAGGGCTATGGCTTGCAGGGGAGTCAACATAAAGAGATGGTTTCTTAAGCAGCGGGTGGACAACTGCACCCTGCCCTCCCTAAGGGAGGCATTGACAAGCCCAGCCAACGAGGCTCCCGTTGTCTCCCGGCTGACTTTCACCAGCCGGGATGCACATGGATCCAATTCACAACTGGTCACCTGCACCCCTCCGAGCACACCCTCCACATCGGTGGGCAAGATTAATTGAAGCTGATCCAAGTAAACTGGAAAAGACCATGGCTCCTCAACCCCAAATGCTGACTCTGCACTCAAACTAGCAGCGCCCAAGTCAAGTGAAATATGAGCGACTTTGTCTGCAAAGTAGGTGGCAAACTCGGCATAGTGGGCAGCCAGTGACTTAAACTCCAGGTGGAGACAGCCAGGATTTAACAAACTATTCACCATCTGGAAAAGCTCCGCTGAACGGCACTTTGCAGACACTATGGTGGCAGTGAAGAAAACTTCCTTCACCATAGCCATGGCATAGCCCTTCAAAAACGGTCTATGTCATAGTAGGTCAGTCTGGGTCAGAATGTCATACCATAAATTACCCAGGGCATTGACAGGAAGGCTGTCGAGGTCCGTGGATAAATCCCCCAGAGAGTTCTGGAATCCTATTGGATCCATTAGTCTCTGCAGATGGGCCATCCTAACTGGTCCACCACCCCGACGGGCAAAGGAGGGCAGGGTATATGTTAATTGTGGGTTTGTTTGTTTTTTCCTGTTTTCTTTTAATGTATTATGTATCTTTCTGTTTTTATATTATTGTAACCTGCCCAGAGTTTGTTTTTTGTGGGATGGTGGGGATAGAAATTTAAATAAATAAAATACTAAGTAGTTTGTGGATCGTGGCCACTGTATTTCGCCTTGAAAATAGATTCTAGGAACCACAACCAAATGCTTCCTGGCATAAGAAGAAACTGTGCTGCTTCATGTACTTTCCTTGTTGTCTGTTAATATGACAGTAGTTTTTCCAAGCAGCAAATAGACTGAATGCCTTAGCCATGTGTACTAAGGCCGTGTTTCTTGCATTAGTTTGCCCAAAGGCTGAATTGTCATCCCCGATAGCTGCTTATTTCCACGATTGATTCTAACATTTAAAGTTACAGAGTCGAGGTTTGACCGGGACTCTGCAGGAAGTGAAGGAGAAGAGGAGGAAGTGGGGGAGGGGACGCCGCAATCCAATGCAATGACAGAAGGAGACTATGTTCCTGATTCTCCAGCCTCATCCCCTGTTGAGCTGAAACAGGAGCTCCCCAAGTACCTGCCAGCACTACAGGTAAGGATTCATTTTACTCTTGCTTGAGAATGTCTGGGCACATCGGGGTGGTTTTTTGGGGGGGCGGGGTTGACAAGCACTGTCCTAAATTTAATAACCCCCATATTCTCAAGGACGTTTGGGAAATGAAACAGTAATATTTCATACCTCTCTGCCATGAAACTGAATATTGAACACATGCCTTTATACACACAAACCACACCAAGGTAAACTCGAAAGTATATTGTGGTGTCAAGTGACATCTATGTAAAATTGTGATGCATCTTCTATTTATCAGATATTAAGTTATAACTTTTTGTAAAAAAAAAATAATCTCCCAAAACCCCAAATTGTGCATTTGTGTAAAACGAGTGTAAACGTCCTGCTTAATTTTAAATAAAGCTTAACGCAGGTGGTAGGAAACTGTCAGCCCACAGGCCAGGCCTGACCCCTGGCTATTTTTTATTTAGCTCCTTTCCAGTTCTTAGATCTGGCCAAAGGATCCATTCCCTACCCTCAAGCACTGAAATTGACTCTGATCCAAGTAAACTGGACAAGACCGGGCCTCCTCAACCCGAAACGCTGATTCTGCACTAAAACTAACAGTGCCCAAGTCAAGTGAAATCCGAGTGGTTGGGTGGGCTGTGGCTCAGGTGGTAGAGCGCATGCTTTGCATGTATAAGGTCCAAAGTTCAATCCCCGGCATCTCCAATTCAGGATCTCTGGTAGCACGCCTGGGTGAGGCCTCTGCCAGAAACCCTAGAGAGCTGGATTTGAAACCCTGCTGCCATGTCAGGTTGAGACAATACTGCACTAAGATGGACCATTGGTCTGACTCAGACCATTTTCACACGGCACTGCTGGGTGGGGTGTCCGTGGGCATGCTGGTGCGTGTGCGGTAGGTGGGCGGAGTGTGCATATGGGCACACGTATCCCCACGCACCCCCCACTCATCAACACGCATGGAGCAACCTCCGTTTTCGCAGGTTGCTTTGTGCATGTTGATGAGTGGGGATGTGTGTTTGGCGGGAGCACGCACGCACCCCCACTTACCATGCACATGGGACTCATGAACACCCAAATTTCTGAGTGTTCATGTGTGGTTGCCACCCATGTAAAAAGGACCTCAGTTAGGCAGCTCCTTATATCCTTATAAATAACAAGCTCAACCTTATGACTGTATCCTTCTCTCTCCCAATGTTCACCTCTTCCTTATCTCCCTCTCCCTTGTCTCTCTTAGATTGTAACCCCCTTGGGGTAGGGACCTGTCTATTAACTATTGATTGCACAGTGCCAGGTACACTGCCTATGCTATATAAATAAATAATAAAATAAAATAATAATAATATTAAGGAAAAGGAGTGGATATGAGGGCATGCCCTCAAAGATAGGACATAGATCCATGATCATGACCCTTTCCTCCTTTCCTTTTTCATCTCATCCTGAGCAGATGTTTTAGAGGCCTATGGGAGGGAAATGGTTCCTCACTCCTGTTTTAATGCATCAGAATATTATGGTTTCTTTGCCTGTTGGGCAACGATAACCAGGATCTTGAAAAAGGGATGCAGAGTAAAGCTCTGCTCCTGCTTCTCTTTTCACATAGTTTAAAAACAAACTACTGGAGTAAATAGTTTGTGGACCTCAGCCAAGTTCCTTCAGTGACACTGAAAAGCAGTATGTTTAAAACAAATACAAGGATTTTGTAAACATGACAGAATTAGCCTTTACAACAGAGACCTCCAAAGTCCACGATTGGGTGGGTACCACCACCTATGGAAGGGGTTGCAATTCTGACTGTGAATGTCATACTCTGAATGTGTTTGTGGTTGTCTAGGGTCATTAAATTCTAAGTCCCAAAATGGAGTCTCACCAACAAAAAGGTCTGGTACTCTTGCTTTAAAACTTGTTCCCACAAGATACCTATCAAGGCAAAGAGCTTGGTAGCAATCAGAAAAGTGATTAGAGTTTTATGGAAAATGTGACTTTCCACAGGTAACATTAAAGGTAATGAACTTTAGCTCTATGTTTAGATTCTATTTTTAAAGAATCTATTTTTAGATTCTTTTGGATTAGCTCTGTAACTCTTTATAGGAAGCCTGTTTAAACACACTTTATGTCTTTTAAGAAAACCTCAGGGGAGTAAGTTGCTCTTAACCTGTATGTTTTCGTAGGGCTGTCGTAGCGTGGAAGAATTTCAGTGTTTGAACAGAATTGAAGAGGGAACGTATGGTGTGGTATACAGAGCAAAAGACAAAAAAACTGGTAAGTATATAAGCAGGTAAGCCCTCTTGTAGTGATTGCAAAGATGCTGATTTCATAAAGTTAGTGTTTGTGGAGCAGTTTGAAAACATTTCTGCCTAATACAGAAGATGGCCATGGTCCTGGAATAAATTATTTCAGGATTTGCAGCTTAAATTCTTATCTTCTTTAGGGCAGCAGCTCCTCTTGATCAAGACAATAGGTGTGTTTGAGGGATCAGCAGTGTAGAAAACACATCTTTATTTACACCAGTAGATGTCACTGTTGGGACAGATGTTGGTCTAGAAGGTCTCTCAAAGAACTGTTTTGTATGCACTGGAGGTAGCTCAGTTTGTTTGTCTAAAGGAAACACCACCTGTTTCTCTTGGTAATTAAAAAAGCTTGTATGTCGGTGCACTTTTCACCAGGTGTTGTATTTCTTAAACTTTAAACAAAAGAAAGTTAAATCAGGATTTTGAATTCTTTCTGGTGGCAGCTGCCATACTAGAAATTGATCATATTTTAGCCCAGTGAAAGGAAATGTTAAAGCACTTTCTTTGGAGTGTTTTGTTTCTTTATTGTTTCCAAGTATGAGATACCAGTTTGCATCCTTTAAATTTTTTTATTATTACAGCAGTTTATCAACCAGAATAAGTTCGTAACTTAATGCTTAAACAAATTCTTTCATGTTCAAAAATGTGTCTTGCTTTTTCTTCTGTATGTTTTAAACCAATACACACAGCCATTTTTCTTCTGTATTGACACACAGCCATATACAGACTGTTTTATTGTGTCTGTCTTGGTGCCCTCCAGTGCTGCTGTCATGAATGAGAAATTGCTTTCCTGCAAGACGACTGTTTATAGCAGGAGGCCGCTTTTTAAAATTAAAGATAGATCTCTATTTCAATAAAGATCCTGTCATTTAAACTTCCATTGAATTGAGCAAAATAGGGGCTGTTTTGTAAAAGGAAACACATTCTAATGCTTAAGAGTAAGTAAGTGACGGACAAGATTCCTTGAGTCTGTTCTGAGCTAGACCACTGACTTGCTGTCCTTTTAGCCAAGCCACGTGGCACGCAGTCCTGCAAGTACTAAGTAATCTGGCCCTAATCCAGCAAAGATTTTAAGCATGTGCTTAAATTTAAGCATCTAAGAAATCCCACTGACATTAACAGAGCTGCAGAAATACTTTGGATCAAGACTAAGAACTCTTAGTACCTTAACTTCCAGGGACCTCATGTTTGTGAGTTTGGAATAATCCCTGCTGTACAAGGATGTTTTGCAAATTCATGTTCTTAAGGTGCTTTGAAGGCTTCTAAGGAAAGTAAAACAAGTAGACACTCTCTTTTTTTTTTTGTTAAGTCTTTTTTGGACTGCTTGATTTTGGGGATCATTCACAAATTATTCCCCCAGCTTGGTTGAGGTCAGGAGGAGCCATGCTCATAGCATAGCTTTGCATGCCTTACAAATCACCATCACAGAACCCCACTTTTGGAAGCCTGCTCTATGTCTGTTCCCGCTGCTCCTCTGCTGGGAGAATAATGCATGACTACATTTTCTAATGGTCACGTGTCAACACAAGGGCTGAAAATCGCCCTCGATAGTCTGAAAAATCTCGTCAAGAATTGGCAGCTTGACAAGATTTTCAGAGTCTAAAATCTCGTGAGAATCAGGCTTCTCGCCAGTGTTCTCACAAAATTCTTGAAAATGGCCACTGGGAGATTGTACATGCAGTGGCACATTTTGCACATGTGCAGAACATTTTAGGGGTCTTAAGAATCATGTGATATTTTCAAGAAAACTAAAAAAAAAACACCAGCTTTTCATGTGCACAAAATGGCCACCAGGAGGCTGCGCATGCACAGAATGGCTGTGGTGGCCATTAGTGCATGCGCAGAGCATTTCTTGAGGTTCCCGAGAATCTCATGAGATTCTCGAAAACTTCAGCAAGAATGCATGGGGTCTCACTAGGACTCTGAGAATCTCACTCGTTCTCATGAAAATGCAAAAACAACACCACAATACACCAAGCAAACTCTTGATTTGGGGTCACTGACACATTTGAATACAAAGGGAGGCTTTAATAACATTTAAAGACATACAATAGGTTAAAAATGAAGCTCTTGCATTTGTAGCCACATGCCATTTATTCCTAAAAGGATTTTATTCCCTTCTGCAGAGAGGGCCAGGATAGTATTACTTACACTGCTAACTCCTATGTTTTTACAGGGGCTACAAGGGCAATGATTTGGACCACAGTTTGCATAATTAGTTATAATTAAAGGCTTACGAGCTGGTGTTCTCTAGAGAAGCAAATAGAACCCAACGTGATCTTTACGACCATGTTTATGTTAGAAGCAAGTTGCAGAGTACAATAGCATCTTATTTAATCTCTTTTTATCTGTTTTTTGTGAGAGCCCAAGAGAACCTGTAATTAGGAATCCTAGAAATGATGTGAGAGAAAAGATTGCTTTGGATTTTATTCATACTCATGAACTCAGCATGCCTTTTACTGTGACATCGTTAATCTAGTCCTACCTTCCATGAAAAAAGAGTAATAATGACTCTGTAATTACTTCCCCGAAAGAAATAGTCAAAACATTGATTGTGCAGCAAGGAGTCCCCTCTCCATATGTATTTTATTGGACGTTTCAATTGGATTCTCCATTTGCAATTCATACCATGTTATTGATACAATTCTGCAATGCATACTGTTTTCTCTGTAGATGAAATTGTGGCTCTGAAGCGACTGAAAATGGAAAAGGAAAAGGAAGGCTTCCCTATTACCTCGCTGAGAGAAATCAACACCATTCTAAAAGCACAGCACCCAAATATCGTCACTGTCAGGGTGAGACTGTCAGCAACCTGATTTCAGTATTAACTTTGTTATGAAAGTGCCTGTCTGTCTTATCACTGTTTAATTAAGCCTACAGTGTTGGCTCTGAAGAGCATCTCTTTTGCAGTACCTTTTAATATAAATCAGTTATAGGCCTTTGTGTGTGTAAAATCTGAAAGCTGTAGATGAGCTGCACAAGCGATTGTCTTGAATGCTAAGTGTGGCCACCACTCCTTTAGATTTTATGATCCTTCTTACTCAACTGCTAAAGCACTCCTGAAAACCACCCCTAAATTTCTTGCAAATGCAGCTAGCTTTTGATGCTCAGTTGGAATAATGATGTGTGTTATCTTTGTTTCTAGGAAATCGTTGTGGGTAGCAATATGGATAAAATCTATATTGTAATGAATTACGTAGAACATGACCTCAAGAGTCTCATGGAAACCATGAAGCAACCATTCTTACCAGGTATTATACTTTCTAACATCCAGTTATCTAAACTTAAGACCTCTCATTTAAAATTACTTCAATATACATGTCTCCCAGATTATATCGGCAGTCAAGTGGCTTAGCTTCTAACATTTATCATTAAGGTAGATCTCATTATGGAAATTCTTTGGAACAGAGTCTGAGTCTTTGGAACTTTATATCTATTTAACTTCTGTTCATTCACTGAGTTTGAGTTAATGTGTTCGTTACATCTTAGTTGCCTTTTAAGTCACTGAGAGTTTTGAATTGATTTCAATGGGATTGGGAGTTGGCCCTTAACTTCTTTCTTTTTTTATTAAACCCTCTAAGCCTTATTGGTTCCGAATTTGGGCATGTGTAATGTGCAGTGATGTGGCAGTAGCAGGTCTCCTCTCTTAATTGAACAGTTGGGTTCCTTGTCCTGTTGCAGGTGAGGTGAAAACCTTGATGATTCAATTGTTGCGGGGAGTCAAGCACCTTCACGACAACTGGATCCTCCATCGGGACTTGAAAACCTCCAATCTGCTTCTCAGTCATGCTGGCATTTTAAAAGTAAGGATCCAGTAAAATACCATTTTGGGGAGTGGGGTGATGAGAAGTGTTATGGAGGAGGATGGACAAATATTATACTTCTGCACTTCATTGCATGATAGTGGCTGACTAATCTGGTAGTTCTTCAGGCCTAGCTGTCAAGAGAATCTATAGCTGAAAAATAGCAAACCTATCCTCTCAGTAGAGAGATTACTCTGACACAGTAGCAGGACTGCAACAGGACCATGATAAGTATTTGCAGAGTTAGGTTTGTCTTCTGGCCCTTTCCCTTTATTGTAGACACCACATGTCACACATCTAAGTACACACCACCAAGTTTATTCTCCACCCAGTGTCCAAGTGCAGGAAAAGTAAACAGCTATTCCTCAACGAGTTGCCTTCCCCACTTGACCTCCCTCTCTGGGGTTTGGGGCACCTGCTTGGCTCACCACCAGCAGCCAAATCCCTCTCAGGCTGCTGTCCCTGTTTACTTAGACAAACGGGAGCTGTCACCTAATTGTCAAAGGCAGGTGCCTCCATTAATGGTCAAAACAGCAGGTTGTTGACAGCTAAGTAGACCAGATCCTCTACTGACTTAATGCCATTTGCAACAATTCAGAGCTTGCTGAAATATGTCCAATAATCATGATTTAAAAATAGCAATGCTTAGTGCAGGCCCAAACGTATGGTGCTTGCGATCCACTTGATCCAGGCATTAGTCTCAAACTATTTATTTATTTATTTATTTATTGAATTTCTATGCTGCCCTTCCCACATGGCTCAGGGCCGCTCACAATCCAAGACAATTAAAAAAACATTAACATTAATACACTAAAAGCACCCTTCGAGCCCACAGCCTCCCCCACAGCCTCACCCCAAATCCCACCTATCCCTGCCTGCCAAATGCTTTCGTTTTGCACCGCCTCCGGAAGATAACCAGCCTCGGGCTCAAGCAAACCTCTGCGGGAAGGGAGTTCCACAACATGAGGCCAGCAACCAAGAATGCTCTCCCCACGGACAAAGGCAACAGGCGGAATGCACAGGAGGATGCCCCCGGCCGACCGTAGGGGCTGCATGGTAGGATAGGCGGTCTTTCAGGTATATGGGACTCAGACCGTTTAGGGCCTAAGAGGTCAAAACCAACATCTTGAATTATGCCCAGAAAACTATAAGCCACCAGTGCAGACTTCGGAGCAATGGTGTAATGTGCTCCCGGCTACTTGTCCCCGAAAGGAGCCGAGCCACTACATTCTGCACCATCTGTAGCTTCCGAAAAGTCTTCAAGGGCAGCCCCACATAGAGCGCATTGCAGTAATCTAGCCTTGAGGTGATGAAAGCATAGACGGCAGTGGCCAGATCTGAATCAGAGAGAAAAGTCTGCAGCCTCTTCACTAGATGGAGTTGGTGAAAAGCACTTCTGGCCACCGCCGCCACCTGACAATCCAGGGGCAGCAGTGGATCCAAGAGCACTCCGAGGCTGCGAACCTGAGCGACCAGGGTGGGCCGGACCCCATCAATGACAGGTGTCTCAATCCCCTCCAAGTCACAAGACCGGCCAACCATCATCACTTCAGTCTTGTCAGGATTCAGCTTCAGTCGGTTCACCCTCATCCAGTCCCTGACAGCAGCCAAGCATTGGGTAAGCACCAAGACTACAGGACCTGGGTCAGATGAAAAAGAGAGGTAGAGCAGAGTGTCATCAACATATTGATGACACCTCACCCCAAACCTCAGAGCGGCCTCAGATACACATTGAACAAGAGGGGGGAACAGAATAGAGCCCCGCAGGACACTATAGGGAAGGTCCTGGGGAGATGAGGAGCAATCGCCCATCACCACCCGCTGTGACTTCCTTGACAGGAAAGAGCGGAGCGGTCCCATGCACCCCCGCCGGGTGCCACAGTCATGCCAACAACACCTCATGATCTACTCTATCAAAGGCCGCAGAAAGATCTAAGATCAACAAAGTAGAATTCCCCTTGTCCATCTCCAGGCGCAGGTATTAGACCAAAGCCACAAGCGCAGTCTCCGTGCCATACCCAGGACGAAAACATGACTGAAACGGGTCCAGGAATCCAGCACCATCGAGATGTGCCTGGAACTGTTGGGCAACCACCCATTCAATAATAGAGGCAGGCCGATGGCTGGCCAGGGAGTCAGCATCCAACGATGGTTTCTTAAGCAAAGGATTTTAAGGGCGTCCGACACACTCCCCTCCTGAAGGGAGGCGTTGACAACCCCAGCCAACAGTGGCCAGCTTCTAACAACTAACACCAAGACTTCTCCTGGCTCTGGCGCCCCAGGTCAGGACCCCTTCTGCTTGCTCCTAGTTCTAGGGCACCTCAGTAGTTGGTCTCAGGAGTGGTGAGGAGCTCTCCCCTTTAGAGAAAGTCTTGCATGCTGCACTGTGGGAGCTCTCCTATAGCCCCTTGCTTCCCTGGAGAACCTTCATGGAGTGCCAGTCCTACTCTCCTCCCCAGAGGTGATCCTCCGAGTGGCTGGTCTCCTTCTCCACACTGATCTACGGGAGACTTAATTGCGATCTACCAGTAGATTGTGATCTACCTCTTGGCCATCCCTGGTTTAGTGATTATAGACACAGCAGCTCTGTTCTTAAGTGTGTCATGGACTATTGTGTTTAGTTACTTGAACATGCTGTGGCTTGGCTTCCCCATCAGTACAGTGTGAACCAATTTACATTGACATGGGTGTATTGAGTGACCTGGGCCACTTTCAGACATTCTTCCCGCCCCCCCACCCCTGGCATATTCTGGCTGCAGAGTGGAATGCGCAGTAAGAATTGCGTAGGGATCGGCTGGTCTGAAAGCCACCCACCCCCACGGCTTTGACGGCAGACATGTGCATAGATGCAGAGCAGGAAATCGAGCTCTCTATCCGTGCACATATTTGCCAGCAAAGCCGCGCCGGGGGTGGGGGAGGGCTTTCAGACTGGCCGATCCCTGCGCATATGCTGGCTGCGCATTCTCCCCCGCAGCCAAAATATGCACCGGGGGTTGAGTGGGAATGTCTGAAAGTGGCTTTAGTCTGTAAAGCACTGTGTAGACAGCGAGCTGTAGAGCTTTCTGTATTCCTTGTGTACTAAGGAACAACAATGGAAAAGGAATTGACACATTTTGGACAGGTTTTGTACATTTCTAATATGTTAAATTATATAGTACAAAAGTGTTTGCAATGAACAGGATTAGAATAAATGCCAGTCCTTCTCTTCTGCTTTTATCATCCAGAAGAACCTCTTTGCAAAGATCTATAATAATCGTTGCTTAGGAACTAGACAGTATGGCTTTTGCTGTTCCTTCTCGTAGAAGAGACAACACTTCTGGCACTGTTTTTTATTTGTGCTTTTGGCCACATGGTTGTGATTATTAGCAGAGTTGAGAATTCTCTATTTTCTGCCATTTAAATTTACCAGCATAGGAGAAATATCTACCATGAAGCCCTTTAACCAGAAAGATTTGTAATGAGAGGAAATGATGTTTGGTTCCCTGGTCAAAAGAATTGTTCTCCTTGGCTGAGCCAACAAGGAGGATTTTGCAAAGATATTTTTAAGAGTATGGTTTATTCTTCTTATTCCGTGCAAGTTTGGCTAGCACAAGGAATACGGAAAATGGCAGAGCAGTGCATGCTGACATTGCAAATGACAGCGTCTCATTTGCACAACACACTTTAGAGTGGTACGTTGCACAAACTCACATTCCAAGTAATGTGTGAAATTCTGCACTCTTTGATGTTCCCTTGTTCTCTGCCACCTGATGCAAGATGGGCCACTGGGTTGCAGAGAAACCAGTAGGTTTGTGAATGTCTTGCTACGAGGCATGGCAAGCGCAGATGAAAGGACAAGTGGCAAGTTTGCAGGGGGCATGGCATTGTGGGAAGGAGCTTTTAATGCTGTCCTCCATTTCCCTCAGGTTGGAGACTTTGGATTGGCCCGAGAGTATGGATCCCCTCTGAAGCCGTACACGCCTGTAGTCGTGACGTTGTGGTACAGGGCACCAGAACTGTTACTCGGAGCTAAGGTATGTTTGTGAGCTAAGAAGGCAATTATTCTTTACTGTTGCTTTATTTTTATCCACCTCCTGGCAAAATCTAATTTGTAATTGACATACAAAGCATGCTTGGCTGATTTTTCATATAGAATTCAGAGATGGAAAAAGCTGAAGCTCAAGCTGTGCTGTCATTGCTAATTCAGTGGAGAACATTTTTCACTTGGCTTCCCGTAAAGTTAAAAAGGTTTCATGCTCCCAGAGGGAGGAGGCATGTGGGTGGCTGACATTCTCCCGTGGAATATTAATAGGAGAAAACTCCTAGGGTTTTGCCATTCTTTGTTGCCAGGTAGGAGAACTTTGATTGTTGTTTTTTTAAAATCCCCTGCTCTAAGATGCGTGAAGACTTAATGTCCTACTCCAAGGAATGGAGGAGAGGGGGGGATTGATGTCATTGGCTAGAATTCCTGCACATCTGGAGAAGTTCTGACAGTGCAGCTTTTGGAGGTGTGCCCCATGGACAGTTAGTGCAAACAAGGTGGGGCAATGGAAGAGCATGTTGAAAATTGGGTTGATATGAACCACACAAAGAGCTGCCTCCTGCCATCTGTTTGCAAAGACTTATCAGTGTGGGACATACAAACACACCAGCAAAAATAAATAAATGGTCTCACACACACACACACACCATGTCTGATTGAGTGGGGCCTGCACAAGAACATGAGGCTGTTTGTTGCAGAAATCCTCTGTATTTAGGAGAGGAGTTCTTTTGATGAAGGCCAGACTTTCCTCCCCATAAGCTGGAACTGTTCTCAGAGGAGGGTGGAGTTGCATGCTCTTCAAGCTGCTATTGCTGTCAGAGCGGGCAGCTGCTCAATCTTGCTTTGTTAGCCTTTGTTCACAGGGTCAAATACTCTGAAAGTAACTACCTCTACTTTGCTCTTATCCCCTTGTTCACGCAAAAGCCATGTTTAGCGCAAAGTGAGGGGTTGTTAGCACCACAGGTACGTACACATTCCCTATAGCGGAGGAGCATGTACTCCTAGGAATCTTACCTCCAAGGGTAAATGATCATGTGAATAGGAAAAGGTTGTCGCTTAACACCCATATCTAAAAGACCACCTCCTCTCTTAGTTTCATCACACCCGCTAAGGTAGCCAGGGATGCCCACTTGCAGGTTCCATCATTGCACCATGTCCATACTTTAGAACATAAGAAGTGCCATACTGGGTCAGACCAATGGTCCATCTAGCCCAGCATCCTGTCTTCAACAGTGGCCAATCATTCACGGTGGCTTGGGAGAAGCACTCAACAGGTCACAATGGGGGATCCATTCCCTGTTGTTTTCCCCCAGCTCCTTTCATGTTCCCTGATCCTGTCTGGCTACTAGCTGATAAGAGAGAACCTCTGGAAAGGTCATCCAATAATACTTGCACCTGAGCCTTCTGGGAAGGGCAGGGTATAAATGTTAATAAATAAAAATACACCAGGAACACACAGAGAGCATTTTTGATAGCTGCTTCACAGGTCTGGAACTCCCTTCCCCTGGAGGTTTGCCTGAGCACTTTCCAGAGGCCCATGTAAAACCTACGTACTTGACCAGGATTTTAGTGGATGGGGATAGGTTTGGAGTACAGAGATGAGAAAGGTTTTGATTGGGATTTTATATAATTTGCTGTTTTTACTTGTGGTTATAATTTTTGTAATTTTTTATGCTGTGAGCCACCCTGAGCCTTTGGGGAAAGGTGAGGCACAAATAATAATAATTAAAAAAAATCTATTTGCATGATTATTTACACACACATGCTTGCACACGCACATGCTCCAGGGGTAAGTACCCCACATCTGTAAGAACACTGGCAGAGTGGATGACTACCCCCATGTAACTGCCCCAAGGGCAGTCTGTGTGAAGTAGGCCTTAGTGCTTCCTTTCATGTGTTGAAGGGGAAACGTGTGTCTGTAGGTGTGTAAATATGATCTATCATCCACGGTTACCGGAAATACAGGATGTATGCCATGGTTACCTAAAGCCAAATGCACTGAAATAACTACCCAGTGCTCCTTGACTGAAGGCTCCCATAGCTAGGGATTTATATGCTCTGTAAAATGGCTGCTTATTGAACTAGTCCATTCCCTGTCTTTCCAGGAATATTCCACTGCCATAGACATGTGGTCAGTGGGTTGTATATTTGGAGAACTGTTAACGCAGAAGCCGCTGTTTCCAGGGAAGTCGGAAATTGATCAGATCAACAAAGTCTTTAAGGTATAATTTTTGATACTTGTAGCAACCGATATAAATGTTATAGCCACTCGCTGCCTTGACAGAGATGCAATCTTTAATAAAGCAGATTGCAGACCCTTTCTGTCCCTATTGTTGTGTGTTTCAAGACCATGCTTCTACTACATGTACTCCTGCCTTGTATCTCATAGTGAGTGAGCAGGAGAGATGACCTTTGGGAGGGTCTTTCCTTCTAAAATAATTTTTTAATTTGTAGGACCTGGGTACCCCCAGTGAGAAAATCTGGCCTGGGTACAACGAGCTGCCAGCGGTAAAGAAGATGACCTTCACAGAATATCCCTACAACAACTTACGCAGGAAGTTTGGGGCACTCCTTTCGGATCAGGGATTTGATCTCATGAACAAGTAAGCAGGGCTGTTTCCGATGGAAGAATGCAGTTAACGCGCTCCGGTAGTTAAGAAGAATTGCTACAGCCAAGCCATAAAGCACCCTGTCTTAAATTAAACTTTGGTTGATTTTATTTTTTGTGGGATGGAGGTATCTCAGTTTTGCATTATGACTCCCTTGCAGTTCCACTCAAGTGCCGTTCCCACTGAGTGCAATCACCGCCTCTTCTTGTTCTAGTTATAGGCTCTGCCTTGTAGTACATACTTGAAGTGTAACACTTGTTATGGTTGGTTGTGTTTTTTTAAGTCTTTTTCTGAGATCATATTCAACATAATTATCCCACTGGTGACTACTGATACAAAGAACGAATCCTGTAACTAGTTATAGTTTTTTTTTAAAAAGAGAGAGAGAAAGAAAATCAGATTCTAGAATACGCAGTAGGGAAGTGGATAGCTAGGATAAAGCAGTGGCAATACATACCTTTATAAACACGCAAATATTCTGGTAATCTTCATAATTACCGGTGTTTGGCGGCTTTGGGGGATTGGATGAGGGCGAGCTGTCTGAGGTTGAATCCTGACAAGTCAGAGGTGATGGTGGGTAGGACTGAGGGGGTGGTGGCTCCTGTAACTGATGGGCTGTAACTACTCAGGCCTGTAGTCTGGGGGTGCTTTTCGATTCATAGCTCTGCCTGGATTCCCAGGTGGCAGCTGTGGCGGGGAGCGCTTTTCGCCAGTTACATCTGGTGCAGTGGCTGCGGCCGTATATCTTGGACTCTGACCTGGCCACCATCATCCATGCCTTCATTATCTCTAGATTGGACTACTGCAACGCACTCTACGTGGGGCAACCGTTGGTGATGGTCCAGAGGTTGCTGCTGGTGCAGAAGGCAGCGGCCCGTCCCTTGACAGGGATGGGTCGTCACAAGCATATTATACCAGTGCTCCATTCTCTGCACTGACTGCCTATTGTCTTCCGGGCCCGATTCAGGGTGTTGGTAATGACCTATAAAGCCCTAAACAGCCCGGGCCCCGCGGGACCACCTCACACCCTAAGCCGTGGTGCAGCACCTGCAGTCGGCCGGGGATGCCTGACTCGAAGTCTCCCGGGTTTCCCGGGTGGCGACGATGGGGAGGCCGTTCTCGGTGGTCGCTCCTAGGCTGTGGAATTCCCTCCCAACAAAGGCCCGCCGAGCCCCGGATCTCGCTTCTTTCTGAAGACAGTGTAAGACCTGGCTGTTCTGCCAGGCCTTTGGCGAGGGAGACAGGGGGGGGGGGGGGGGGGGTAATTCTGCTCTTTTAGTAAATTTTAATGAGTTTTAAATTTTGAGTTGTGATTTTAAATGTTGATTTTATAGTGTTGATTTTGTTGTGAGCTGCCCCAAGCTGCTGTTTGAGCAGGAGGGTGAGGGATAGAAATGTTCTGAAATCAATAAAAAAAAAAAATAACTACACAAATAGACTTCAAAGTCCCTTTTTTAAAAGGAGATCACTGGTAGTTGCTTCTCCGAGAGGTTGTCCTGGCTTTCCTGCTAATGTAGGCTTAGAAAGGGCAGATTCGTATACCAGATCCTATGGAAAATGTGTGTCTGCACTTTATATTTCTGTTTGTAAAACGATGATCTGTTCAGCCACTGACCATTCCAGATCAATTGCTGCTGTTTTGTGTTTTTGAAATGAATGTATCAATATGGGAGTGAAATTCCCAAGAGAGCAGTAAAACCCTTCCTAGTAAAATGGTTATCAGTATAGGGTTAAGACGCAGGGAGGTACACCTCAGATGAAGGTCATAGTGCAGGAAGTCTCCAAATGTACATAATTGACCTTTATGTTTGTGAGTTGTGCCATTGTAGTCGGGGGAGGGAGGGAGGTTTGCTCATGTACAAAGCTAAGCTTGAGCATAATTCTTTACCAGATCAAGGCCGTATTTTGGTGGAGATGGTTTATGGTACAGTAGAGGTGAAATTCTCATACTGCTAAGTACTTGACCAGTCAGAATTGCATAAGAATTCACTGATGAGTGAAACAGTGTATAAAATCGTGCTAAATGAACATTTATAAATCTTTTTAGGCTGTATCTGACTTCAGTCATCCAGACATTTTCCCTGAGGTGCCCAAATGCTTTACAACCCAGTAAGCATCTCTTCAGAGAGGGAGATTTTTGGCTTTAAGCAGCTGTGTTCCTTAATTACATACCTGAGTTAAAAGGTGTCTATGTACTTCCAGTGAGTCAGCCCCCCTGCTAAAATAAGACCCTGAACTTATCCAGTTGATTTTAAGTGGTAGTCTCTTAAAGCTATTTTTAAAATAATCCTTTAAATCACAAGATGGGAATATCTCTTAATCTGGATGCATGCCTTTATTTTAAAAAAAATGTTTTCCACTTTCTCAACTAAACTTTTCCTTTTTCCTCTGCCTTTTCTCCCTACTCCATTTTAATAATTTTCAGATTCTTGACATACTATCCAGGTAGAAGGATTACGGCTGAAGATGGCCTGAAGCATGAATATTTCCAAGAGACACCCCTTCCTATCGACCCTTCCATGTTCCCAACATGGCCAGCAAAAAGTGAACAGCAAAGAGTTAAACGAGGCACAAGCCCACGGCCTCCAGAGGGAGGCCTCGGATATAGTCAACTGGTAGGTTCTGCTAAAGAACGGTCTCTCTGAGCAATCAGCATAGATTTGGGACCTGCTAATTTGGGGAGGATTGGTCCTGTCTGTTGCATTTTAAAAAAAAATATCTTCATTTGGTCTCGCCCACTGATGCATTGTGAGTGCTTCGGGTGGTCCAGGTGACCAGTTGTGAATTAGATCCGTTCCCCTCCTGGCTGGTGCAAACTAGCTGGGAGACACTGAGACTGTTGCTGGCTGGGGTTATCAATGCCTCCCTTTTGGGGAGGGCAGGGTGCCTGATGGCCTTAAAACTGCGGTCGTCCGACCTCTACTCGAGAAACCATTTCTTGATGTTGGTTCCCCTGCCAGCTATTGCCCCATCTTTAATCTTTCTTTTTTAGGCAAGGTTATTGAACCTTGGTTGCCCTTCATCTGGTTGCCTCGCAGCTTCATGCGCATTTTGATGCTATTGGATTCCCGGACCCATGTCAGTCAGGATTTCATCCTGGGTATAACACTGAGACTGTGCTTGTGGTCTTGGTTGACGATCTCTGCTTGGAAATCGACAGGGGTAATTGTACTCCGTTGATTTTGTTAGATCTTTCAATGGCCTTTTATACAGTTGATCATGGTGTGTTGTTGACAGCTCTTGAGTGGTTCTGCTCATTCCTGAGGGTGTTGTTGGGCGGCGGCTCGTCCGCTTGGGAGCTCCCTTGTGGGGTCCTGCAGGGTTTCTTGTCCCCACTCCTGTTCAATGTGTATCTGAGGCCCCTTGGACAATATTGTACGGAGATTTGGAGTGAAGTGCCATCAGTATGCTGATGACACCCAGCTCTGTCTCTCTTTTTCATCTGATCCAGGTTCTGCAGTCTCTGTGCATTCTCAGTGCGTGGCTGCCATTGGGAACTGGATGTGGGTGAGTCGATTGAGGCTGTATCCAGACAAGACCGAAGTGATGATGGTTGGCCGGCCTTGTGACCTGGGAGGCATAGGAACCCCTGTTATTGATGGAGTCCAGCCTCCTTTGATCACTCAGGTTTGCAGCCTTGGAGTGCTCTTAGATCCATTGCTGCGCCTAGATTGTTGTGGTGGCCAGGAGTGCTTTTCACCAACTTCATCTGGTGAGAAGGCTGCAACCTTTTTTTATCTGATTCGGATTTGGCCACCATCATCCATGCCTTCATAACTTCAGGGCTAGACTTACTGCAATGCACTCTAAGTGGGAATGCCCTTGATGACTCTTCAGAAGCTGCAGTTGGTGCAGAACGTGGTGGTGTGTCTTCTGTCAGGGGTAGGTCATCAGGAGCACATTACACTGGTGTTCCAGAGTTTGCACTGGCCGCCAATAGCTTTCCGGGCACAATTTAAGGTGCTGGTTTTGAACTATAAAGCCCTAGATGGTTTGGGCCCCAAGTATCTGAAAAGTCGCCTCTTCCCTTGTGTTCCGTCGTGGCCTCTGAAGTTGGCCGGGAGCTTCCTCTTGAGAGTACCTTCTGCCCATGAAGTTTTCACAAGGGCATGCAGAGCGGTGTTCTCAGTGGTTGCCCCACAATTATGGAATTTCCTGCCCTTGGAGATTCGTCTAAACCCCAGCCCAAGACTTTTTTGTTTGGCCAGGTGTTTGGCAGGCAGGGATAGGGATCGGATGGGAGGTTAGGGAAAAGGTTGGAGGAGAGCATTGGTTGGGGGGGAGGGGGGTGTAGGCTGTTTTCCCATGTTTTCATATGATGTAAGATGCCCCGAGCCTTATTGGGAAGGGTGGGGTGAAAACTGAAATAAATCAATAAACGGAATAAATAGAATCGTTTCCTAAGTCTCTTCTGCTGAATGAGGCTTCATCAGCTTTGGTAGACGTGGAATCATTAGACTCGCTAGTATGCTTCACTGCCCTGGCAAAGTGGGTTAGACAAGTGTGGATGCCAGTTGAGGTCTTTGATGAATGGACATAAATGGAAATAGCTTATGTCACACGAGGTGAGGTTGCGGTATGTTTAGCTTGGAGAAGAGAAGTAAGTCTAAAGGGGGACAGAATCGTTTCCAAATATTTGAAAGGCTGCCATAAAAAAGATGGAGAACAATCGTTTTCCTCTGCTACTGAGTGCGTGATGAGAAGCGATGTGTTCAAGCTAACGCAAGGCAGGTTTATATTAATCCTTAGGAAAACCTTTCTATCTATAAAAAATCAGGCAGTGGAATAAAGAGAGAGCGAGCTGTGGACTCTCCTTCCTTGGAGATGGTTAAGAGGAGGCTGGGTCAGCATATGTCTGAGAGAGTTTAAATATGTCTAGAGAGTGTGTCACTGCCATGTTGGGCTCCAGGCGTAAGAGATGAAGACACTGACCATTTTTACATGGGTCCCACAGGGTGGGGTCCACTGGTGGGTGGGGGAGGGTCCATACGGGCGCACCACGCATCCCCACACACACCCCTTCACCCATCCACATGCACGGAGCAACCTCCGTTTTCGCCGGTTGCCCCATGCGTGTTGATGAATGGGGGGTGAGTGGGGATGCGTGTTCGGTGGGAGCACGCACGCACCCCCAATTTCCATGCATGCACTCGCCGTGTCTTTTACACGGGACTCACCCATGCATGAACACCCACATTTCCTGAGTATTCCTGCATGGGTGCGTCTCGTGTAAAAAGAGCCATGGTTGTTCAGATGAGGACGTCAATCCAACAAACCAGACTTCAGTGAGATTACTCTAGAGTAAATAGTTTCTGGCTCATGGCTAAGGTCTTTTATTGGACCAAGTTCTATTGGTGAGAGGATCCAAACTTTGGATTTAAATATGGAAAGTGTGCAGGGATTGGGACCAGATGACCTTCCAGCCCTATGATTCTGACCAACCTTTTTCTAATCAATAGTTTTTTTTATTTTTGTCTAACTGCCCCCCATCCCCCAGGTAAACTTTCTCATTTGAAAAGCTTCACATGAGACATACTATATTAAACAGTCAATTATCTGATTTACCGTGGGGCGGGGGGAGTCTGGTTACAAGTGCTATAGCCCTGCCTCCAGGAAGATGATGACTAAAGGGCATGTGTTTGCCATAGGAGCTACCTGTCTTTCTAGTTCATAATAAGCAAATGCTGGGCCACAGCTATCTCTGGTGGGGCAAGAAGCCTGCTCTGGGCTGTACCATGCCTGCTAGTCTTTGAGGTATTGTGTAGGCTGCAAGCAGTCCCTTGGCTACCAAGTTTGGGACCTGCTGGTTAAGTGATGGAGATTAGAGTGAACAAATGTACAAATAGACAGAAATGGTTTGTAAACGTGTATGCCCATGATATTGTGTGAGTGGTCAAAGAACTTTAGATACATTTACCATCAGAGCTGCACATCGACATCTAGAGACATGCACAAATGGGAGGGTCTGTTGAGGCACCTTTTGAAAACCTAGTCATGTTGGGCTAATTGGGTAATGAGGAGAAAAGCCTACTTGCCGCTCACCTTTCCATTCCTAAATGAACCCTTGCATTTTGGTTGCTTTGCTGCCGCTGGATCTAGGAGCCATTGCGCCCAGATGATGATGCTTGCTAAGACTGTATGTTCATTTTCTTGCAGGGCGATGATGACCTAAAAGATACAGGTTTTCACCTGACCACCACAAATCAAGGAGCATCGGCAGCAGGACCTGGCTTCAGCCTCAAGTTTTAAGCAAGGAAACCAAGCTTTGACTTCGTCCGGTGCTTTTTGTGAGTGGATTTCCAAGTGTGCCAGTTCTGCTCTTCGCATCAAGAAGGCTCTGTGCCTTTTGCACAAATGTCCAAATGCCATGGCTGATTAGAAGGCTCTTCCTGGGTCTGGAATATAACTGCTGCATTCCATTCCATTCGGAAGACTGGAATTCATGGGAAAAGCCAAGGATCTTTATGGAAAACTTGAAGTACAATCCTGGAACTGTTTGTGTTTTGGGTTAATTTTTATTTTATTTTTTTGCTTGTAAATTTGTAGAATTAAAATCCATTTTTAATTGTTTAAAGAGCGTGAAGGATTTCATTCTCTTCACATGGCACCAGACCGGAATGTCTGAGTCTTCTAGTGAGAGAGTGTTGGGGAGATTAGCCTCGTGCCATCAGCACAGGTAGAAAACCTTTTTGTAAACAGGTTCCTAAACGGAAGTTGCTCTCCCCTGCCTGTGCTTTGGGACAGAGCCAGGTTTTCCTGTGCTTGATACTTTTTAGATGACCCTTCCAAGTATGCAGATTTCTTTCACCAACATGATTTCTGATGGCAGAAATCACTGGTTGACCTATTGTATGTATATAGCCTGGGGAGAAGAAAACTTTGGTATTGTTTTCATACGTCCAAAAATATTTAACACAGATTTTAAATTTTACCTACTTCTGGAAGAAGTCTTGCCAATCAGACCCCTCACCTGAAAACTAGAGGTACCGAATTCATAGCACTATATTCCAAAGTCTCCATTCGCAGACTAGGTTTCCATAGGACAGGTATTTTATAAAGTTTTTGTTTAGTTTCTGGTTTACAGATTTTAAACTAGAGAAATGATGGGAGAGAATGCTGTAATAAATTGGACATTCCTGCAGAGTTAGACTCTAAGCCATTAGTGCTCTTAAAGCACACATTTAATTTTATTTCATGACTGGTTTCACTGACTTCTATGCAGATACTAAGATGCTTAAATTTAAGCAGATTCTGAAGGGGTTTGCTGGTTTGAAATTAGAAAAGTGTGTGCTTCTCTTCTAGTCAGATTGTCATGAATTTTAAAATATTCTTGGAGGCAAAGAGGTGTGTGTACATTGTATAAACTACTTTCTTTTAGGCCTTGTTTTTGGACACTGCCAGGAATAAGTGGTGAGCTCAGGTGTGTTGTTCTTCTTGTCTGTTTGCTGCTGGATTTGGGCACAATCCAAGGCACCTGGAGATAACCAATGTATGGAAATGCAGACTTCCACATGCTGATTTCTCAAACTGCAGAGCAGCAGGAGAACACTTTGCCGTGGCCTGCGCTGTAGCTGGTAATGAATGGATTGAAATCCATGACTTTATATTTTGTCAAACTCCTGTAATCCCTGCTCTTCATGACTTTTCCATCTTCTTGCTGCCTCTTGTTTTGTAGCCTCCAAGCGGACATCGGTCACGGACATCATGGCTAGCAGCAAGAGAGGATGATTTATACAAGTCCAAGATTTTTAGTAAAACAAACATAACGCTGGGAAATTCTGAGCTGGTTTTGAAAACTGCAATTCCAGATGATGTTCCAGTAAAGGGAACTGCTGTAAAAACTCTTACTTGCCTCTATGGAACAGATCTGTCCATTTGGGTCAGCCTCAGCATAATGTATAAAGCAAATCCTCAATTGGACCGGAATGTCTATTTTTACATACTGTTCACTGTTTATGATCCTAGTCTGAACTGTCCATATAAAAGAGTTGCACCTTTTTTTACTTTGTACCCTCAAAGTAGTGGAAAAATGAATTTTGATGATGAAATCAAGTCCTATGCTTATTTATTCATACCAAATAAATACCTGAGCAAGCAGAAATATGGGTTACAATGATGATATGCAAATCATAATGTTACCAGCCAGGGCAACATGAACAAGGTGTTAGAAACCCTAGTTGTACACTTGAATTGTGAATGGCAAACTATGAGGGGTTTTCTCTTTCAAATTAAGCCTTTTAAATTGATACGGAATTCAAAAACCTCATTCTGTAAAATGACAATTAAGGCAGAGGAGGGAATAATCCAGCCAGTACATTATATCAATCAATTTAAAAGTGCCGTTTCATCAAAGGCTCCCATTGTGCTTTTCACACAGTGGCATGTGCCTTCCTCTGTACAGGAGCCTTAGGAGGTAAAACCTCTTTTGTGATAACTTCCCCATTTTGCACATCTAGTAACTACGTGACAACTAGGTGGTCTATCTTTGTCCTGTCAGTAGGCCTGAAGGGGAGGAATGAAATAATTACCTGTGCTAACACTTTAGTTAGCATCACCAATTTTTAAGAAAGGTTCCAGAGGCGATCCTGGAAACTACAGACCAGTTAGCCTGATGGCATTGCTGGATAAAATGGCGGAGATACTTGTGAAAAACAGAATTACTGATCTTATCGATTAACATGACATAATGGGGACGAGCCAACATGGGTTTAGCAAAGAGAAGTCATACCTCACTAATCTCTTGGAATATTTTGAGGGTGTGAACAAGCACGTGGATATGGGTGAGCAAGTCAATATAGTGTGTCTGGGTTTTTCAGAAAGTGATACGGTCCTTCCCGAGACACTCTTGAGGAAAGTAAGGGCGCTCACACATACAAGAATGCATCCTTCGAAGGTGCGGAGAGGGGATGTGCATGCAAATCAGGTGTTACATGGGAGGGGTGTGAACTTGCACAGTTGCAACCGTGGCTCTGTAATTGCGGGAATTAAAACCCGTCAGAATGCATTAATCCCCTTTTATCACCTGAGAACACTTGCACATGACCGGGTCCCCAAATGTAGCCTTTACAAGGCCGGGTGTTCTCGGGTGATAAAAGGGTATGAAGTATGGGTGAAAACAGACATGACGCTAACCACCCTTGGTGGTTATTTATGCATGTTGCAGGGCTGTATTGGTGCCCTATGCAGCCCTGAAACATGCATAAATGACCACAAAGGGTGATTAACGTCATGTCTGTTCTGCTCTGGGCTGCGGCCAGTCCAGCTCCAGGGTGACACTGCGCTTGACCAGCAGGAGGCATGAATCAAAGAAACTGATTGCGCATGCGTGGGGTCACCCTCTTGCGCAACCCAGTTTCCTTCCTGCCTCCGTGCCGACAGGAGCAGTTTCACTCTGCTCAGGAGAGCAGGGCTTTTTAAGTTCTGCCCTGGGAGAGAGAGACCGGAGCGACCGAACCCGCGGCAGGATCCTGCGCTCCGCCCAGGTCTCCCTGTCCGCGCGGGCTCTTTCCCTTCGCCTTTCCAGCCGCGGGTCCTGCGCTCTATCCCAGGACCCAAGGCACCAGCGGCATCGGGCCTTTTTCTCGGCGGTTCCGTGCAGATCGTTGTGGGCAGCCGCCATTTTGGCCACGAGACCCCAGCCTCACGCCGCAGCCAGCCGCTGTCCAGGCCCCGGACAGACAGACCCCGCTGCCAGCTGCATTCCGGCACCTTTGCGACGGGCCACCCCGTGCCAACGGCCTGGAGCCACCGCCGCTTCCGCTAGTCCAGCCGCTGCAACCTCCGCCTCCCGCCGGCGGACCGGCCCCCACGTGGCATCCCAGATTCATCCCACCGCCCCAGCTGGGACTGCTCCGGCCTCCTCCCCCGCTCCGGAGCAGCACGGGACCCCAACTCAGCACAGCAGTTCCCGCACCGCTGCCTGGACCGTCCTTCAACCCCACGGGGTGTCAGGTACAGGGATGGGGGGACAAAAGAAAAAAGCACCCCCAGAGGAGGCACAAGGGGCAAAGGGCCCACCGGGAAAATCGGGATCTGCCGCCGCCTGTCCTAACTAGGGAAGGGGACCCTTCCAAGACAGCCCCGGCCATGGATCCGCGCCCCCCCTCCGCAGGACACTGGGTGCAATGGCTGAGGCCCTCGCCAGCATCATGACCCGCCTCGACAGGCTAGAGCACCCCCTCCCATAGAGGGAGGTAAAAGACCCCGGGGAACCAAGGGTGCGCCCCTAGCCAAACGACCACAACCCAGGGGTAGGGGGGCTGCAGCAGCCAGGGCCACGAGGCTTCTGGCCTTGGGGTCTGAATCAGAGGAAGAGCTCTCCACCTCATCCCCGGTCCCCCACCCCAATCTCGCTCCCTCAGCCCGAGGAAATCTCAGGGGGGGGACAGCGACCTCTCCCCCTCAGGAGGAAGGAGAGCTGGGGGACTCCGAAGGGGAGGGATCCCAGGCACAGAGCCACGACGCACTGCCCGTTGCCCCCAACCACGGGAGGGAATTCCCAGTCCAGTACTAGGAGGAACTCAAGAAACAGGTGGCTCGCACACTCCAACTGAAGGAGAGGGCCACAAAGGACCAGCCCTCCGAGTCAGAGGACAAGCAGGAGGCCACAGCCCATATCCCCACGGTTCACAAACCTGATAGGGGCCTACCCCTCGACAAGGCCTTCGAGAAGCTAGTATTGAACGAGTGGAAACAGCCCACCCGCTCATACAGGCTTCCCAAGCAGCAACAGCAGCTATATGATTTCTCCCAGCGTAAGGGAGCACTCCTCCACCCGCCCAAGGTTGATGCAGAAGCAGCCTCCCTAGCTCGTCAAACCCTCTTCCCGACCGAGGGAGACCTCTATCCGAACGACTCCACGGATAAGGCCATCGAAGGGGCTCTGCGCAGGGGATTCAAAGCGACAACCGCAGCCATGAGGATGAACACAGCAACCTCGTACATCGCGAGAGCCCTCATCTCTTGGTTTCAGGAAGTACAGAATGAGGACATCTCTGAGAAGAAGGCAACAGCCCTCACGTCACACATAATGTTAGAAATAGCTTACATAGCCGACGCATGCACGGACGCGCTAAAAGCTTCCGCCAGAGCAGCAGCCTCAGGAGTAGCAGCTCGCAAACGTCTCTGACTTCGATCATGGGGCAGGGACCACACAGTGAAGAATCTCCTGGTGGACAGCCCCTACAGCGGCCAAAAGCTTTTTGGCGCGTACCTAGAGAAGGTATTGGAGGACCCTACCAGCAAGGAGAAGCGCACGACTCTCCAGCAGGTGGGCAACAGGAAGCCCTCCTTTCGTCAAGCGCGCTTCACAGGAGACTCGGCTCAGAAGAGGAAATGCAAAAGGCTCATTCCACAGACAGCAGCCCAAGGGTAAGCCTGGCTGGCAAGGAAAGAGGAGGTACCAGCCACCCCCTCGTAACAGACAGCAGGGGGCCTCCAACCAGAGAAAACAAGAATGACCATCCCATGGACATCGGAGGCAGGCTTCTGGATTTCTCTTCAGTCTGGGAACTTTCAGTCTCCGATGCATGGATAAGGGAGTGCATAGCCTGGGGCTACTCAATAGAGCTTTCCTCCCCTCCTCCAAGAAAGTTCCTTTCCTTGCCAGTCTCATCCAGACCACAAAAACACCAGACCATGCTCCAAGAGTTCACTAGTTGCACGCCATCGGAGCCATAGAACCAGTGCCGCTGGATCAACAGGGTCAAGGGCTCTACTCCATACTATTCCTCATACCGAAGAAGTCGGGTGAATGGAGAGTGGTCCTCAAACACCTAAACAGACGCGTAAAAAAGCGGAGGTTCCACATGGAGACCCTGAGGACAATTTGCCAAGCAATCACGAAGGACAACTGGATGGCCTCCCTCGACCTAAGAGAGGCCTACCTTCACGCTCCAATTGTCCCCAGCCACCGGAAGTGGCTCAGATTTGCCTACCACGGGGGGCACTGGCAGTACACAGCTCTCCCGTTTGGACTGGCCTCAGCCCCACGCACCTTCACAAAGGTCCTGGTGCCGTTGATAGCGAATCTCCGCCTACAAGGGGTCCACGTGCACCCATACCTGGATGACCTTCTCATCCGCTCCTCCTCCAGGGAAAAAGCAGTGAGGGATGTCCAGACGACGATCGGGTACCTGTCCGACCATGGTTTTCTGATCAACAATCAGAAGAGCCACCTGATCCCATCGCAGCGGCTAGAACACCTAGGTGTGATTCTGGACACAGAAAGAGACAGGGTCTTCATCACCCAACAACGGCAAGAGAAGATCAGAAAGGGAGTGCTCTCTCTCACCACCAACACAACTCTCCGACTAAAGACCCTGGCAGCCCTCCTGGGCCTGCTCGTGTCCTGCATCCAGCAGGTAGCATGGGCTCACTTCCACCTGCGTCCACTCCAGTGCCTTCTCAGACCATGGCAGACACACCTCATGCAGGCAGCAACCCCTGGATACGGATACCACGCACTCTAGCGAGGAACATGTGCTGGTGGCTCACACACAAGCCATTCCAACCGGGCTTACTCCTCTCTGAGCCCGCAATGGTCACAATCACAACGGACGCAACCCTGACCGGGTGGGGAGCCCACTCCCAAGCCTTGAGGGCCCAGGGGAGATGATCAGCGACAGAAGCAGCCAGCAGCATCAACCTTCTCGAGCTCAGGACCATCAGACTCGCCCTACTAAGTTTCCCGCATGCGCAAAACTCACATGTCCTAGTGTTCATGGACAACATGACAGGAAAGGCGTACGTGAACAACCAGGACGGATCGAGGAGCAGGACGCTGCACGCGGAGGCATGCACTCTCCTTGCCTGGGCGGAGCTCCATCTGCTATCACTCAGGGCTCTGCACATCAGGGGAGGAGGACTGGCTCAGCAGACAATGCCTGGACCCGGGGGAGTGGTCTCTATGCCCACAGGCTTTCAACCTGACATGCTCAAGACTGGGGTCCCCTTAATGGGGATCTGTTCGCATCACCAGCAAATGCAGAGGCCCCCCTGTTTTTCTCCCGAACGAGAGCCTACGGCGCACAGGGGGTGGACGCCCTCAACTCCCCCTGGCCCTGAACGCTCCTATATGCCTTCCCCCCATTCCCTCTGATAGGGCGGGCATTGGCAAAAGCCAGGACAGAGAGAGCAGTCCTCATCCTGGTGACTCCATTCTGGCCGAGAAGACCGTGGTTCTTGGGCATAGTGGAGCTAGCAGTATCGTCACCCCTGTTCCTTCCACAAACCCCGAACCTTCTGACACAGGGTGCCTTCCAATTCGAGGGTTTGGCCCACCTGAAGCAAGCTGCCTGGACATTGAACACGCAGCGCTAAGGGAACAGGGTTTCTTGGAGGCGCTGATGAGCACTCTCCTAGCATCCAGAAGGCCTTCCACATGCCGGATCTATCAATCCACGTGGAGGGCCTTCAGGGGATGGTGCCAGAGGAAGTCCCTCGACCCAGAACATGCTCAAATTCCCCAAATCCTGGAGTTTCTGCAGGAGGGGCTAAACCGCGGCCTTAAGCCCAATACCCTTGCCAGGCAGGTCTCCGCCCTCGACTCCATGTTCCTCCCAGCCAAGGGGATCAAAGTAGCAGGTCATCCCCTTATTCAGAGGTTCATTAGGGGAGCCAGGGCCATCTCCCCTCCAGTGATCCACAGGTTCCCCTCCTGGAGCCTCAACCTGGTCCTTGGGGCCCTCCAGTCCCACCCATTCAAACCCCTCAAGAGGGTATTGCTATTCATGTCCATTAAGGTTGCCTTCCTGGTCGCCATTATTTTCGCTAGACGGATGTCAGAACTGGGGGCCCTATCCATAGAGGGCGGGTTCTGCCAGTTCCATCGAGACTCAGTGGTGCTGCGGTTGGACCAGGCCTTCCTACCAAAGGTCAGCTCCCTGTTCCACAGAAGTCAGGAGATTATCCTCCCCTCCTTCTGTCCGCAGCCCACGCATCACAGGGAAAAGGAATGGCATTCGCTGGATGTCAGGCGGGCCCTGCACATTTACTTAAAGCGCACGACCACATTCCGTTCATCATCGGCCCTATTCGTCAATATACGACTGGGGATGAAGGGTTCTAAGGCTTCAAAAGTCATCATTTCCAGGTGGGTGGTGGCCTGCATTACAGAGGCCCATAAGGCAAAAGGGAAAGTTCCTCCCCAAACAATCTGGCCACACTCCACCCAGGGAGCTGCCATGTCTGCCACCTTCGCGGACAGAGCTTCCTACGAGGAGGTGTGCCACGTGGGCCTCCCTGCACACCTTCGCAAGGCACTGCAAGCTGAACTCTTTCCAGTCGGCAGACGCCTCGTTTGGCAGGCGGGTTCTGCAGGCTGTTCTGCCATAGTGCCGCTGTCTCCCTCCCTACTTCAGGGTACCACTTGGGTACATCCCAGGAGCTGGACTGGCCGCAGCCCAGAGCAGAAAAGGGAACTGGGGCTCTTACCTGTGAGTCCCTGTTCTGCTCGGACTAGGCCAGTCCAGCGGCCCTCCCAACAGCGGGGTGGGTCTACATACAGTGCAGCAGATTCTTGGAGTGCATTAACCATGTCTTGAGTGCATGCAGTTCGTTGGCTGTACTACAACTGAGTTGCGCAAGAGGGTGACCCCACGCATGCGCAGTCAGTTTCTTTGATTCCTGCTGGTCAAGCGCAGTGTCATCCAGGAGCTGGACTGGCCTAGCCCGAGCAGAACAGGGACTCACAGGTAAGAGCCCCAGTTCCCTTTTTTCACCCTATGTTCGGACAGGCGCTATATCTGGCACATCTTTGATCACGTGGGAATGCCCAGAGGTGTGTGATTGAAGCTTTTATGTGCATTAACAAGGGCAATTGACCAAGCTGTGAAATTAATATTTTAAATAATAATAATAATAATTATTATTATATTATTAAATTATTACACAGTGGTGTACCTGGCACTGTACAAACAGTTGTTATAGACAGATCGCTGCCCCAAGAGGCTTACAATTTAGGAGAGACAAGGAGACGGGAAACAAGTTAGAAGTGAACATCAGGAGAGACAAGGATACATTCATGAGGTTGAGAAAATGCACGTGCACGTGTTAACCTGGTTACAGGGAAGAGATTCAGAGGGAGAAGGACACAATTTCACTCATTACGAACCAGGAAACCTCATTACGAACCTTTACCTGATGGAAAAGGTATGTTTTCAAGAGGGATTTGAAAGTTGGGAGGGAGAGGAATTAATGTATCCAGGGAGGGAGTTCCAGGCTTGGGGGCAGCAAGAGAGATGGGGCAAAGAGATTTAGAGGGGCAGGGGAGTCGTAAGCAGGTGGGGGTGGGGGCAGAGGAGGAGCTAAGCTCCCAGGCAGGAATGTGGCAGGATACAAGAGCAAAGAGATGGGGAGCAAAGGCAATGAAGAACCTTGAAGGTGAAGACCAGGAGCTTGTGCTGAATGCGTTTCCAATCCCGTAGAGGGAGCTAGTGCAGGGTGGAGAGGAGGGGCTGGACATGGTCAAAGGGCAAGGTGTGTGACTTTGGCAGCAGAGCACTGAAAAGAGAGGAGGGGGGGCAAGATTAGAGCAGGGGAGACTGGTAAGGGGGAAGTTACAGTAGTCAAACGCCCTTGTAAGTGCGCATAAAAGCTTCTATCGAGCACCTCGGCATTCCTGTGGTGATCAAAGAGGCACCTGATTTGCATGCACATCCCTTCGAAGGACAGATTCCTGCATGTGTGAAAGCGCCCTAAGTATTCATGGAATAGGAGGCAGTATCCTTTTGTGGATCAGTAACTGGTTAAAAAATAGGAAACAAAGGGTAGGACAGTCAGTTTTCACAATGGAGAGAAGTAAATAGGTCTGCACTGAGACTGGTGTGTGTTATACTCATTAATGACCTGGAAAAGAGAGTAAGTGTCTGTGCAGCAAATTCAGAGGCTGGATTCAAAGCTATTTGCAAGTGACATTGTTTTTCGTCAGTATTTTGTTGTTTGGGGTACCTTTACGTCTTTAGCAGGTTCTCTGAACTTGTGAATTGAAATGTGATTGGACTGCTTGCAGGGAAAAGTCACAAATAGTACTGAAGAAAGTTACAAACTTCACAACAGTAGCAAATTGGGGTATTTGTTTCTGGCAATGAATATTCAAATTTAAAATTGTGTGTTTGTTCCTGCTGTATCCTGTTCACACTTCCTAATACCCCAGCCTACTATACTACTAGTTTCTATAGTGCTCGTACTAGGTGTACGCAGCACTTCTTTACAGACACAGATTTTGGGAGCCTGGTCCCTGCCCAGTGGGGCTTACAATCTAAGATGGACAAGGGGAACACAGGGAGGGACAGACAGACACACACACATTCCCATTTTACAGATGAGGAACTGAGAGGCAGTGACTTGCTCAAGGCCACTCGGTGAGTTTATGGCTAGGGTGGGATTTGAACCCTAGCTTCCCAAAACCAAGACTAGCACCTTATTAGCTAGACCATACTGGCTCTCAAGCCTCAAAGGTTTGGACCACTTAGCTAATTTTAAAAAGGAATCTGAGCTGTTTGGAGAGAAAGCAGCTTCAAAAGGTGTCAATACCACACATGTAGGGACATTCTAGATGAGGAGGAGTTGTATGTCCTTTGCCTCATTGCCTGTAAGCCCTCTTTCTGCTTACCCTTATGCTGAACTCCTTCCTTTTTCAATATTTGATTCCAAGAACAAATATCAGGTCCAGCAATTAGCCTTAAGCCTGAGTTAGACTGCAGCTAGAAAGTTAAAGACAGGACTGTTTTCCATTATAAAACACCAAGCACAAAAAACCATTTTTTGAAGACGGCTTGAGCTCTTTTTGAAAATTTAACCATGTGTTCTAGTAGGTGGGAGGATCATATATGCAAAATTTGAAGATGATCCATTATGGCAATCAAATGTTAGAACGATTAAAAAGTTAATTGCCAGTGGCCATTTTCACCCCATCCCTACTTTTCTTTTTTTTTTTTTTTTTTTAAGAAGTTCGTATCTTGTGAAAGCATATCGCCCGAGATGTCCATCAAGTGCTGTTGTGGGCTGATGATGTTTATATAAACCATGAAAGAGTTATTAATGTTTAAAAATGTAGCCATTCCAACCAATCAGTGGTGGAAATTGGACAGTAACTCCCCCCACCCCGCTGACTGGTCTGATGGAGCAGCTGGAGCCCCGTACCTGGGGGTGGGAGGCAGGCAACCGCTCCCCAGCACGAGCCATTGCCCGGCACCAGCACGGATGGGGGGAGAGGAATTAACGCCGCTCCGCCTGCTCTCCCAGCTCCATCCACCGTTTACCACAGCTCACTGAGTGTTTCAGAGGCATGATTTCCCAGCATGCCAGACCAGGAAAATGGTGGCCCCATCGTGAGCATGCATGCGACTGCACAGGGCCTTTGAAACACTCTGGCGGCAGTAGCAGCAAGAGCAAGCGAGCAGAGGCTGGTGGCAGTTCCTTCTCTTCCCCCCTCCCCACCCCCCGCATGTCCATGAGTCTGTGTGTGTGTGTGTGTGTATGTCTGTGTAAATCTGCGTGAGTGTGTGAGGGAATTGCTCCCAGGCTCACCCGCCTTCCATGGCTGTTCTGCTCTGGGCTGCTGGCCAGTCCATCTCTTGCATGACAATGCGCCTTGGCCAGCAGGAGGCAGGAATCAAAACTGAACTGCGCATGCACGGGGTCACCCCCTACACAATTCAGTTTCGTTCCTGCCTCCGTGCTAGCAGGAGCAGTTTCGTCCGGCTCCAGAGCAATCGCTTTTAAAAAAAAGAAAAGAAAGAGAGATAAAGGAAGAGGAAGCAGGCAGAGAGCCTGAGAGTGCGGCGCTCATCAGATCCCCCGGCATGCCAGGCACCCGCATGGCCCCAGGAACCTCAGACCACGTGCCCGCCGGTCGGGCCGGGAAACTGCGCCTGGCCCAGGCTCCCGGATTCGCCTCCCACTTGTCTTCGGCCCAGGACCTGCGTCTCTCCCAGGTCCCGGAGGCCACTAGCGGTGGCAGTGCAGGCTCCCTGGCGGGAGGGAAGAGCAAGATCCATCCAAGACGCCCGGAGAGATTCTTCGACCCCCGACTCCGCACGGCAGCCCCAGCTTCGCCAGGCCTCACCAGGAGCACTGTCCGCTGCCTCGGCCCGGCCCACGCACTGAGGCTGTAGCACTCCCAGCTCCGGACCGGCTCCCCGCCCGTGCACTCTCGCTGCCACCTGCGCCCCTCCCCCCGGCTCCATCTTGCCAACGCCGCCAGGAGAGCAAGCCGGAGTTCCCGCTCCCCACCAGGGCAGCCAGTGAGGGTACCACTCCTGGTCTCAGTGGAGGCCTCCTCATCCCATCCGCCGCTCCAGAGACCACAGCCTATCCGCGTGGCTCCTGGCGGCACCCGGACTCAAGAGACGCTCTGGAGGGATTCTTCGACCTGGAAAAGGGTCTCAGGTACCGGGCATGGGCAGGGCCAGAAGGTTGCCTGTCACGGGTTGGAGGTCCGCACCCCCACTTTACCGGGTTTGAGTGACTCGGTTTCCCTCGCTTACAGCCCACTTGAATCAGCTTTCTCGTTGGCTGATTCAATCCTGCAGCAGGCACAACCCCTTTGTCACCCAAGGGCCTGATCCTTCCCGTTTACAGACTCTTTCTCTCTGGGGTCCCAAGAGCTTGAAAGCTCTTGTTGCTCACTTGTGTTCCAATGTCAGACACAGACACTTCTTCATAAAGATAAGAAGTAAGGTTATTGATTACATAAGCAAGATTGTTGCTACAGAGTGGTAACTAGAAATAAAAGGTAAATATAATGCATTCCTGATATACTGGTTGAGTTCCTAAATAAGCATCTTACCCTACAAAGGTCCATAAGTTCTGGTTCCTCAGTCATAGATGTAGAATGACTGGGCACTGGTCTCTTAGTTGGTAGAAAGCAAAAATCATGCCTTCCAGTTCATGTCTTCCAGCCTTGCTTGCTGGCAAGATTCAGGATGCAGATGCGGTTGCTCAAGATGGCTCTCTCCAAGAGGTAGTGAAGATAGCTTAATGGCCCCTTTAAATAACAATTCTCAGTCCTTTGTTTCTCCTTCCTGCCTTGGAGAAACCTGAGGCCCGTCACGTACTCAGAAGGTAACCCGGAAGATCCATTTGCATCTCCATAGGGTTCTGTCTGGCTAGGGTTCCCAAATACACATTCTTTAAAATGTCTCCACTTCCTGGAGTTTCGTCAGTGTCACAATCCTGATTTGTGTTTTACAGTTCTCAATTGTAACATTACATACATGTTGAACCTTTTGCTCTACATATTTACTAGACTTGTAGTC
This sequence comes from Sphenodon punctatus, assembly GCA_003113815.1. Classification (NCBI taxonomy): domain Eukaryota; kingdom Metazoa; phylum Chordata; class Lepidosauria; order Sphenodontia; family Sphenodontidae; genus Sphenodon; species Sphenodon punctatus. Next base: position 1,164,104 of record QEPC01005161.1, read on the forward strand.
TGCATGTAAGCCAGTATCACATGTGTGTGACCGTATGTTCTTTCATGACAGTGCCCTCCCCAGGGGAACAAGGGGATGCCCAGATGGCCAGGGAGCAGGGCCAGGGGGAACCCGCCCCTCCAGTTCTCGTCAGGGAAGGGAGGGTGATTCCAGCCCCGGGCTCTAGCCAGCCTCTGTCTCGAGATCCGGGTGCCCCGGCCCTGGCAGACACTCTGAGCAGGATCCTGGACCGTCTGGATAGGCTCGAAGCCCAAGGAGCCCAAGCCAGCAAATGGCCCCGGGGCAGGGACAGGGTTCCACCCAGCAAGCGGTCCCTTCCCAAGGGTTCAAAGGCCCCAGCAAGGTCCAGAATGGCCCTTCTCCTCAACAACTCCCCAGAGGGCTTGGAGGAGGATCCTTTTTCATCAGACCAGGACTCTTCACCCCCCTCCCCCCCCCCAAGCCCACTCTCTTTCCCGCAGCCCCCCTAGGGCTTGCGATGTCTCGCCACATAGTTCCTCCTCAGAGGAGGAAGGGGAGCTGGGGGAGTCAGAGGGAGAGCCTTTGCTATTGGAGGAGCAAGGGGCCCAGTCCGCCACCTCCTCAGACCACGGGAGGGAATTCCCAGCTCAGTACAGGGATGACCTGATGCGGCACGTGGTCCGCACCCTTCAGCTTAAGGAAAAGGCCCACAAACCCCAGTCCTCAGACTCAGAGGACGATCACAGTGCTACGGCTCATATCCCCAGGGTGCATAAGCCGGACAAGGGTTTGTCCCTGGACAAGGTGTTCGAGAGGCTCATCTTAAACAAATGGAAGCAGCCCACCCACTCTCACAGGCTGCCCAGATCCCAGGAACCACTCTACGCATTCACCCAGCGCGGGAGTGTCCTGTTCCACCAACCCAAGGTAGACGCAGACGCAGCCTCCCTGACCCGGCAGAGCCTCTTCCCTACCGAGGGGGACTTCTACCCCAAGGACCCCACTGATAAGGCTATAGAAGGAGTCCTGCGAAAGGGGTTTGAAGCCGCTTCCACGTTCATGAGTATGACGACTGCAACCTTCTGTGTTGCCAGGGCCCTTATATCCTGGTTCCAGGAGGTGCAGAACCCAGAAGTCTCCAAGAAGAAGGGTAAGGCCCTCACGTCCCGCATAATGCTGGGAATCTCGTTCATCGCGGACGCCTCTACAGCCGCCTCCAGGGCAGCGGCTTCAAGTGTCGCAGCCCGCAGACGTCTTTGGCTGCGATCCTGGAATGGGGACCCTGCGGCCAAGAACCCGCTGATCAACGGTCCATACCAGCGGCATAAACTCTTTGGTACCTGTCTGGACAAGGTTTTGGCCGATGCCAACGACAAAACCAAATGCACGACTCTGCAACAGGTGGTCCTTTCACCCTGGCCACTTCTCCAGAGACTCAGCCGCTCTTCGAAGGGGTCCGGCACGGGCCTCCTTCCCCAGACAGTCCAGAAACAAGTCCAGCTGGCATGGAAAGAAGAAATACCAGCCTCCCTCAAAGAAAGCAGGACTGACAACCCCACATGCATTGAAGGCAGGCTCCAGGCTTTCTCTCCAGTCTGGGAGTCTTCAGTCTCCAACGCGTGGGTAAGGGAGACCATAGCTTGGGACTACTCAATCGAGCTTTCCTCTTCCCCTCCAAACAGATTCCTCCCCTCCCCCGTATCTTTCAGGTCGCAGAAACATTGGGCAATGCTCAATGAGATCCAGCGATTGCACTCCATAGGAGCCATCGAGCCAGTCCCGCCTGCCCAGCACAAGCGGGGTCTCTACTCCATCCTCTTCCTTGTTCCAAAGAAATCCGGCAAGTGGAGGGCCATCCTCGATCTCAAGCGCCTCAACTGACAAGTGAGAAAGAGGAGGTTCCAGATGGAGACCTTGAAAACCATCTGCCAGGCAATTTGCAAAGGGGACTGGCTGACGTTCCTGGACCTGAAGGAAGCATACCTCCACATTCCCATCCTTCCCAGCCACCGCAAATGGCTCAGGTTTGCTTATGCCGGAACCCACTGGCAGTACACCGCCCTTCCATTCGGCCTGGCATTTGCGCCCCGTACTTTTACCAAGATACTGGTGCCGTTCGTAGCAAATCTACACCTAGAGGGGATTCATGTCCACCCCTACTTGGACAATTGATCGTCGTCCAGAGCCAAGGTGGTGCAAGATGTACAAAGGACTAGAATACCTCCAGAGACACGGCTTCCTGGTCAATAGCCAGAAAAGCCACCTAAACCCTGACCAACACGTGGAATATCTAGGAGTCATAATAGACACAGCAACCGACAGTCTTCATTCCCGATCCACGCCAGGAGAGGATGGCGTGCGGAATACAACTCGTGTCCAGCCCCAGGCTCCGTCTCAAGTTGCTGGCAAGTCTCCTAGGCCTCCTAGTTTCCTGCACGCAGCAGATAACCTGGGCACACTTCCAACTCTGTCCACTTCAACAGCTCCTCAGGCCATGGCAGACGCACCTCATACAGGGCCGCAACCACTGGATTCACCTCCCAACCAGACTCAAAGCCTCCATGTGCTGGTGGCTGACCAGCAAGCCCTTCCACCAGGGTTCGCCTCACTCCGAGCCCCAGAAGGTAACCGTCACCACGGATGCCAGTCTGACCGGGTGGGGAGCCCACTCGCAGGCCCTGACTGCACAGGGGCTCTGGTCAGAGGAGGAGTCAACAGAAAGCATCAACCTGCTCGAACTCAAAACGATCAGGCTGGCCCTCCTCAGCTTCTCACACGTCCAGAGCTCTCACGTACTAGTCCTCACAGACATTACCACGGCGAAGGCATACATAAACAACCAGGGTGGATCAAGGAGCCGAGCACTTCATGCTGAGGCCAAGGAGCTGCTAAACTGGGCAGAAAGCCACCTCCTGTCTCTCAGAGCACTTCACATCAAGGGGGAGGACAACACGACTGCAGATTGGCTCAGCAGACAGCGTCTGGATCCGGGAGGGTGGTCCCTGTGCCCAGAAGCCTTCTAACGCATCAGAGCAACCTTCGGGAACCCACAGTGGGACCTCTTTGCATCCCCCCCACAACACAAAGGTTCCCCTTTTCTTCTCCCAAACTCGAGCCCATGGCTCCCAAGGCATGGACGCTCTCAGCTCCCCCTGGTCTCTGAAGCTCCTATACGCCTTTCTTCCATTCCCCCTAATTGGCCGAACACTGGCGAAGGCCAGTTCAGAGAGAGCCAGTCTCATTCTCGTGGCCCCATTCGGGCCAAGGAGACCTTGGTTCTCGGACATAATCGAGCTGGCGGTCTCCTCTCCCTGTTCCTCCCACAAGTCCCACATCTCCTCCGCCAGGGTCCCTTCCTCTTCGAGGGTTTGGCCTTCCACCCGTCGGATCTACTAGTCCATGTGTGGAGCTTTTAGAGGTTGGTGCCAGAAAAAGTCCCTGGACCCCAAGCTGGTTCACATCCCCCAGTTCCTACAAGAGGGACTGAACAGCGGTCTAAAGCCCAATACTCTCTCTAGACAGGTGGCTGCCCTGGATTCTGTTTTCTTGCCAGCCAAGGGCCTCAAGGTAGCAGGTCATCCACTCATCAGAAAGTTCCTAACTGGAGCCAAGGCTCTTTCTCCCCCTGTCATCCACAGGTTTCCCTCCTGGAGCCTGAACCTGGTCTTAGGGGCTCTCCATGCACATCCCTTTGAACCCCTCAAGAAGGTGTCCCTGTTCTTCCTGTCCATCAAGGTTGCCTTCCTAGCGGCCATCACCTCCGCTAGGCGCATGTCCGAACTAGGGGAACTTTCAATAGAGAGAAACTTCTGCCGCTTCAACCAGGACTCAGTAGTCCTTCGCCTAGACCAGGCATTCCTACCAAAGGTTAATTCCCTGTTCCATAGGAGCCAGGAAATCATCTTGCCGTCATTCTGTCCCAACCCATCACATCCCAGGAAAAGAGATTGGCACTGTCTCGACGTCAGGCGGGCTCTGCGGATCTACATCAAACGCACAGCCTTTTTCTGCTCAGCCTCAGCCTTGTTCATCAATATAAGGCCTGGACTTAAGGGCTCTAAAGCCTCCAAGGCCGTCATATCTCGATGGGTGGTGGCTTGCATCACCGAGGCATACAAGGCCAAAGGGAAGGTTCCGCCACAGAAGATCTGGCTGCATTCCGCACAGGGGGCAGCCACTGCTGCCAGAGCCTTTTACGAGGAGGTGTGCAGGGCAGCTACCTGGACCTCCATTCACACCTTCACCAGGCACTACAAATTAAATACTTTCCAGTCAGCGGAGGCCGCATTCGTCAGGCACGTCCTCCAGGCGGTTCTACCTTAACGCTGCTGTCTTCCCTCCCTCAGATTCCAGTACCGCTTGGGTACATCCCAAGAGATGGACTAGCCAGCAACCCAGAGGAGAACAGGGAATTGGGGTTCTTACCTGAGAGTCCCTATTCTGCTCGGTCTGGGCCAGCCCATCGACCCTCCCGACAGCAGGGGCGGGGGGCAGCAAGAAACTATCGGTGCAGCTGACCTTCGGGGTCCTATTAATCCTCTCTCGAGTGCTTTGCAGATTCATCAGCTGTACTACAACTGAATTGTGTAGGGGGTGACCCCGCACATGCGCAGTTCAGTTTTGATTCCTGCTTCCTGCTGGCCTAGGCACAGTGTCACCCAAGAGATGGACTGGCCCAGCCTGAGCAGAATAGGGACTCACAGGTAAGAGCCACAATTCCCTGTTCCCTCTCCCCCAGTGCCCCCACCTCCCCGCATGGCTGCCTCCTGACTTCCAACCAGGGAACCCCCTAGGGAAATGCTGCACAGCCAAAAAACAAATGAAAAAACAAAAACCCTTTGCATAGAGCTGCTGGCCAGGTGGAAAGAAGAAAAGATCCATGACACCCCACTCAAGACAGCACTGCTGTGCAAAGGGGCTTTGTCTGTGCGCCACTGCCCTGGGGGGATTCCCTGGCAGGAGAACTGGATTATGAGTCCCCAAGCCCCACCCTCCAGGGAATCGGCACACAGACTTCACATCTCAAAAAAGTTTGGAAATTTCTTGAACAACAGAACTTTCAGTTTAAATAACCATTAAAGGCAGGTCTATTTCTAAACAAAGCTTACCTTTAAAAAAACATAAGAAGTGCCAATCACAGTGGCTTGGGAGAGGCACCCAACAGGTCACAATGGGGGATCCATTCCCTGTTGTTTTCCCCCAGCTCCCATCATGTTCCCTAATCCTGTCTGGCTAATAGCCCTACCTTCCAGAAACTTGTCCAAACCTCTTTTAAACTCAGCTATAGTACTGGCCCTTACCACAGCCTCTGGCAGGAGATTCCACAACCCAATTATGCGCTGAGTGAAAAAATATTTTCTTTTATTTGACACCCATGAGTTTCATGGAGTGTCCCCTAGTTCTAGTACTAGCTGAGAGGGTAAATAACTGCTCCTTGTTTATTAGTTCCACACCACTCATGATTTTATAGACCTCTATCATATCTCCTCTCAGTCGTCTCTTCTCCAAGCTGAAGAGCCCCAACCTACCAAGCCTCTCCTCATACGGGAGCCCTTCCATGCCCTTGATCATTTTTGTTGCCCTTCTCTGTACCTTTTCTAGTTCAGCTATGTCTTTTTTGAGATGGGGCGACCAGAACTGCACACAATATTCGAGGTGCGGTCGCACCATTGATTTGTATAGAGGCATTATGACATCCTCAGTTTTATTCTCTATCCCCTTCCGAATAATTCCTAACATTCTGTTTGCTTTTTTGACTGCTGCTGCGCACTGCGCTGTGGATTTCATTGTATTGTCCACAACCACCCCCAGATCCTTTTCCTGAGTGGTAACTCCTAGCTTAGTACCCAGCATTGTGTATGCATAGTTTGGATTATTTTTCCCTACGTGCATCACTTTGCACTTGTCCACATTAAATCTCATTTGCCATTTAGATGCCCAGGCACCCAGTGTCGTAAGATCCTGTTGCAGTTCCTCACAGTCTGCTCGTGTTTTAACTACCTTGAATAACTTGGTGTCGTCTGCAAATTTGATCACCTCACTCTTAACACCCTTTTCCAAATCATTAATGAATACATTAAACAGCACCGGTCCCAATACAGATCCCTGAGGCACACCACTTTTTACATCTCTCCATTGTGAAAACTGACCATTTAGTCCTACCCTTTGCTTTCTATCTTTTAACCAGTTTCTGATCCATAGTAAGACACTACCTCCTATCCCATGACTTTTTAATTTTCTCAAGAGTCTCTCATGAGGGACCTTATCAAATGCTTTCTGGAAATCCAGGTACACTATATCTACTGGGTCTCCCTTGTCCACATGCTTATTTACACCCTCAAAGAATTCCAACAGGTTAGTGAGGCATGACTTACCTTTACTAAATCCATGTTGACTCTTCATTGAACACAATACAGTTTACTAAACTTAAAATGCCAAAAAGCATAAAAATAAATTACATTAACATTACAAAACACATTTAACAACGTACAATGTAATAAAACTTAAACTCCAAAAGGCATGGAAATTATTTACACTTTATCTACCTTCTCTAACATAACATCAGCATTAAGACTCCATGCGTTCTTAATTTATTACCATACCGTATTTACTGTGCATGCTTACTCATTCTGTTATTTGCCACTAATTAAACTACGATTTCTTTAGAGGTTATTTATTTATTAAAACATTTTATATCCCGCCCCTCCTGCCAAAGGCAGCTCGGGGTGGTTTACAATTTTTCCCAACACCTTAACTCGGTCCTGTATTTGGGCATTTACGCTCTAACCTTCACCCTACGCAGAAGGACAGTGTTAAGGTGTTGTGAAACATTTTTGTAGATGACTTATAATAAATAATTGACCTCTAAAGAAATAATGTAGTTTAGTTAGTGGCAAATAACGGCACGAATAAGCATGTATGGTAAATACGGCACGGTAATAAATCAAGTATGTATGGAGTCTTAATGTCGATGTTATGTTAGACAAGGTAGATAAAGTGTAAATAATTTCCAGGCTTTTTGGAGTTTGTTTTATTACATTGTATGTTGTTAAATGAGTTTTGTAATGTAAATGTAACTTATTTTTAAGCTTTTTGACATTTACATTTAGTAACGGTATTGTATTCAATGTTTTTTGAAAGGTAAGTTTTGTTTAGAAATGGTCCTGCCTTTAACAGTTTTTTTGTTTAAGAATTTACTACCTAAACTAGTAATGTGGAAGAAGGGGATAATGCGCTGCCTTTCGATTAAAGGGCCATATAAGTTTATGTTGGCAGGTAATCCAACCATTGGTAAAAGCAAGGAAATGATAAATACAAAGGGAGCTGGAGCTGTTGAAGTTACAAACAAAAAATAACATAGTGTGATAGAAAATGACCAAACTGAAGCTTCGTGGGTCCTGGAAAAAGTCATCCAAAATGCAAAGCTAAGTGGAGACTGTTTGGAAAGCAGCACTACCCACCCAGACAATCTACTGGGAACGATGGTAGGCAAGAGAGGCAGCATTGGCAATGTGCTCCCACAACAGAGAAAGCAAATGGGCTCAGTGATTAGAAATGTCATGTCAGTAGCTATTTTCCCCATAGCTAAAATAGGAAGATTTAGATAAAGGGATTCTAGTTCTGCTTTAAATACAGCTCCTTTTCACATAACCTTAACTATGGTTACACCACCAGTAATGGGGTTGGAGGCGTTCCAGGTTGGAACAACATGAAACTTCCCCCAACAGGATCAGACCTGTGTGCTATTTAGCACAGTAACTAAATGTGCAAGATGCCAGCAGGAGGCAAGTGGGGGGTAATCTTGCCCCACAAAAGTCTCAGTCTAGTTCCAATTAGAATTATCTTCTACCCTGAAGCACAAGGTTCTTAGTACTAAAATTGGGTAGGATAAACAATTCTAGCTCTGACTATTTTTCAGAATCATACAGATGTCCATTCCCTTTTGATTCTTGGACTAAACTACATATCTTGTGGCAGTCCGTTCCACAGTCTGATTATTTAAGTTTAGTTTCCTTAGATTTATTTACATGGGCAAAACATCGCAGATTCAGTTGTCGGATAGCCATTGGAAGAAATCTATAAGAGAGCAGTAGATAGGCGTGAGTGTGCTTAGGAAGAGATCCAAATTAGATGTGTATGAAGCTATCCTACCTATGTGTATGCAATAAGTTTTGACAGGTGTAAAACTTGAGGAGCTGCCTCAAGCTGACGTAGGAGATTAAGCGTTGCAAAGGAAAATGAAGGCATCTTTTCCTGATACGCAGCCTAACAGTAAGTTCCCCTTGCAGGATGGTCATGAGAAGTGGTAGAAAGCCCAGTTCTTGACTAACATAAAACAGGACAGAGTTGAGGCAGGGTAGTTGGGTGACATGGCTTAATGAGTCTTTTCTATAAAATAAAGAAGCTTGTAAACTGGGAATATGCAACCTAAGCCGGCCATGAAATATTAGTGAGGAAAAAGATACAAAAGATGAGCAGTCCAAGGCGTAGCAGAAAGCTAACTTATTTACCCTATGCAGTCAGGGACTTAATCCTTTGCACATGCACATAGACATTGCGTCCCCTGACCTTCATGCCTGATAGCCATAGATGGATTTATTTTCCATGAATTGGTCTAAACCTGTTTTTAATCTGGTTATTATATTGAGCTATGGAACTCACTGCTATAGGATATTAAGGTTACCCAAGGTTAGGCAGCGAGTCTTGTTGATCAAGGAGTTCATGCCTTCTCTCCCAAGTCCCAACCTGGTCTCTATGTCTCAGTTAAACCTTTAGGCATAGGGAGAATGCACCAAAGATAATCCAATGTAGTGTTGGAAACATTAGCTCAAGAGCTGTAGCAATCCTTTTAAAAAAAACACACACACACACAAAACCCATTGCCCACATCTGGCCTTGTTTTCTTTTTTGAGAGCTTGTGGATTCCATAACATTTATCTGATTGTGGGGAGGGAGAAAGAACTAACCTGATGATGGTAATGCTTTTATTCATGCAGAAGAATGGCAGTGATTTACTGGTGAAATTCCTAGAGGACAAGTCATCCCATGGCATTCTGAAAGCTGCAGATCGAGGTAAGTAGCACGTCATGATAGGGCTTAACCAAATGATAAATGCAAGCCACAGGCGAGACATCAGTGGGAAACTGCATTCTTTGGCTGGCTGGGTTGTTTAACATTAAAATCAGAAAAGTGCACATAGGGGAATTCATTCTGGTTTCCCCACAAAGCATGCCAAAAACAGTTACAGATTTGTCTTGTTTAAAGCCCTTGCAGTCTCTCTCTTTACTACCCCCCTCCCCCCCCCTTGAGCTACTGCTTACTAAGCTATTGGGAGCCATCCGCACATTGGTTCGTTTTTATTCCACCTGTCCATGGTCTGTTCAGGAGAAAGTTTTGGACAGGACCTGGATCAAATTCCTCCTTGAGACCCAAATTTTCTGAGAACCGTGTGACTGAAAATTACGATTAAGTTCGTTTAGGAAGAGACCATCTTCTGATGAGCAAGTCCCAGTGTCCTAATTCCTTGTCCAAGCAGCAGTAGCAGCTGATTTGGAAGTTCCATTGCTGTGCTAAGGGTTAAACATAGAATGCTGCAGAGGAGATGTTTAAGGCAACAGACCACCAGTGTAGCCCAAGTCCTTACCCAGGCCCCTTCTACTGCTTCACCCTGATCCTCCAAGAATACTTGGTCAGTATCTTTGACTTTTTCTTCACTAGGCAGGTATAGGTTCCTTCATTAATTGCATTAGCGATTATGCTCATGTGGTCATTGTTTAAGGAGAGGTAGCCTGGGTAGGAGTATTCCAGAAGTTCTTTATCTTTATACCAGCTGTTGGGAGACAAAACAAGTCCATCAGTGAAGTGCAGAGAATGCGAAGCCTGTTCGAATGGGCCTGTCTTCACTAGGTAAGAGGCAGTGTGTGGTTCCCACCGCTTCGATCAGTTACCCCTTATTACAGATGTAAGGTGTGCCTGCTAGGAAGGGGCTAACTGAAGACGAGAACCTACCGTATGCTGGGAGATATTACCCAGTAGTTTCTTTACCTTCCAGCTCTCTTCCCAAACATGTGAAAGCCCATATATGTATACTGGCCGTGCAGAACTGATAGCATATACCAGAGGGGAGCAAATGGCAGCTCTGTCTCAGCTTTCACCAGAAGTGAGGCGTGTCCGTGCAGCTCCTCGTGAGAACTGGGGCTGCATGCCCTGAGCCGCTATTTCCATTCCCCAAACTCCCTGCAGTGACTGCCTGGGAGGCAGAATTTGACTTTCGGGGGAGGGGGTCGAAGCCATGTCCCTGGGATTGCAGGAAGCTGTAAAGCAGGGGTTCTTGACCTTTTTCCAGTCACAAGCACTGAAGTGATGTACGGGGGTACTTGGGAGCACTGCATCGTTTGCATGAACGATTTGCATAAATTTGCATACATTTAAGTCTCCCCTCTGCACCCAAGCACCAGGTTGAGAATCTCTGCTGTAAAAGGGCCTTGTAGCTCTCTGCAATGCGAACATTTTGGTATTCGGGTTTCGGAACTTGGCCCACCCCTGGCATAGGCCATTTGTGCTGTGATAGCAATGAATACCATGCAAGAGTGTGTCTCCCTGCAATAGCCAGGAAAATAAATGCTCCGAGCTGAGGTCTCAAGTGACCAAGAACTCTTCACCTATGCTTGCAGTGTTATCCTTGCCCCGTTTCATGGGACATGCCTGCACATCCACGGAAAGCAGGGAAGGATAGTAGCCCCTTGATTTAAATGGACTTGTTTACCCCCCAGGGGAAGCAGTTTTTATTAACTCATGACTTTCCTTAGCCACCCCCAGCTGCTGTGGGGCTGGAGGGCGCAGGATAAAAGTCCAATAAATAAATATAAATAATAAGTACCAGGACATCATAAGACCATGAACGCAAGGCAGGGGTGGGAAATAATAGGCCTGGGTCCAAATGTGGCCCACAGTTAGGAGTTTGGGGGTGAGGGGGCTCCTTCATCCAGTTCCTACCCCAAGCACTGAAAAACTCAGCTCAAGGGAAGTGAGAAGAGATGGGAGCATGCAAGGATAGGGGACATTTTCATGGCACAGATCCATGGACCGGACCCTCTTTTTCCCAGCACGTCCCTGAAGCACTTCTGCCCCCAAACGTCTATGCAGCCTTTGGACCTTACACTCATTTTCAAGTGGCCCCTAGGAGGGAAAAGAAAAGGATATCTACTCCTGGTATAAGGGTTGTGAATGAGGATGCTCACAGTAAAACTATATTTTGTAGTGGCTCAAATGCATCCCCATAACTAGGAATTCTGACCACTTTTTAAAATCAAGAACACATGATAATAGGTGTTCTATCAAAATCCATGAGTACAATGACTTTTGATTTGCCCAAGAAAGGGCTCTAGGTGGCCTGAAAGTGTGCATACTCATCTGCAGAAGTTGGTCTAATAAAAGATGGTCCCAATGTAAGAGATGGAGACAAAGTAATTAAGACTAACATGGAAGCCAGACTTGAAATATTGTAGTTTTGTCTCAAAAGTTCTGAATGAATAGAAAAAGTACTTACTAAACTTTGCCCTTTTTGTGAATGATCTTCTGTCCACATCGGAAGGTGACATTCCTGCCTTCAGGGAAGGCCTTTGTTTTAGTCCTGGGTGGAGGAGGAGTTGGAGCGACTGTGGGGAATGGGAATTCTGGCCACCAATGGAGGGATAGAAAAACAAAATGCAACAGGAAATCAGCATATCCCAGCATGTGACGATCACAGTGTTTTGGAAGAACCACGCTGTCATCATGTCTAGTTACAGTTTTGTACACAGAGCATCCAAAAGTTTTCAAATTTGTTGTTTCAACCAGAACTTCTACTGTGCCTGAATGCTCAGCTGCCCTGAGCCTTCAGGGAAGGGCGAGGTATAAATGTTAAATAAATAAATTAAATTGCCCCATTTCGAGACTCTTAAGTGAACAAACAGCAAACTATGACAATGGATGTGTGCATCTGAAAAGCTCCCAAAACCTTAAGGAAGTTAGATCACCTGCGCAGGATGTCTGAAACTGTACCATCGGGGTATTGTGCCTAATCCTGGTTTTGGTATTTGACCCTGGCTCAAAAGCAGTCTGCACTACATCACTGCACTGCTACTAGTTTGCAGAGCCAGGTTGTTAAGGACTGATTGATGGATGAATGCTTGACTTTGGAATAGGATCCCTTGCATAATTCAGAGATTTCCAAAATGTGGAATCATGCCATCTGTGTATGGGACCATGAGCCTGATGGATGTCTAATATACTTAGTTGCTGGCTGACATCACAGGATAGTACTTAAGTCTCCCAATAGGGTTAAGGGGGTGGGGGGGATTGGGAATCACTGATGTGCAATAGAATCTGCTTAAATTGGATTCCTCTGGTCATGTAAAAAAGTTCACCTTATTGGAAATTCTACTTAAGCAGACCTTTAGCAATGGACCTGGAGATGGAGAAAACAGATGCTTAAACTGTTAGCACCAGGTTTCTCTGTCTCCAGTCCCCTTCCTGACCCTCACAAACAGAGAGCCAGAGCAGAGTAATCCCGTCAGTTCTGGCTCAGATTTGTAGGTAAGTTGGAAACAGGGAAACTTGGTGATCACTCCTATTTACAGCCTGTTTGAGACTGCCCGAGTCAGACCCGACAGGATTTCTCTCACACACAGAAACCAAGAGAGATCTGCCTGGCAACGCTCACTCCACTTTAACACGGCATTAACATTTCTTATGCATGTTGCAGGGCTGCACAGGGCACCAATACAGCCCTGCAACATGCATAAGAAGTGGAGTGAGCGTTATGTCTGTTTTCGCCCACTCTGAGATTCTGCATGTTCGGAGAGCAGGACAGAGGGTTAAAACAGACGTGTGGGTGGCACAGCAGCTCCCCAGGCCAGGCAACAGCAGCCACTCCTCCCCTGCTCAGGGCACTGAACAAATGTACCCATGGCCGGAGAGCCCCGTGGGTATGTGGGGGTGGGGCTCAATCAATATGTGGGTGACCGGCCCGGCCCTGCTCCCTGCCATGATGACCAACCATGGGCAGCCCCTGCCCCGAAGCAGGAATAGCAGGTATGAACAAACGTGCTAGCCCATGTTGGCTCACTTGGGCAGCCCTTGACCCAGGCTGTGTCCTCTGAGATTTCCTGAGAACACAGCCCGGGCTAGCTGCCTACCTGCCCTGCAGCAGTCCCAGGCCAATATCTGGCAGCGCGGGGGACCACACCTGCGCAGGAGTTGCGGGCCACCATGGGCCCACATCCCGTTTGTTATTAACCAGAGAGAACTGATGTCCCCTTACGCTTGTCTCCAGCTTGCCCAACATGACCCCTCACCCTGAAAGGGTGTACACTACATACAGTACTTTAACCACATGCTGCCAAGAAACCATTAATACACTCTGGGTAGGTAATACTCTATATACCTTCAAAATTCAAGTTATCAGAGTTCAGAATTCTACTTATCTAGATCAAAAAGCAGTAGATCCCCATAGACCTGGGGCAACCCAATGAATTCAGCATATCCAGAAATTCAAGTTATGCAAGTTCTACTTAAAGTGGATTCTACTGTCACCTCTATTGAGAGATTTCCAGGTGCCTAACATTGTCCCACTCTGGCTCCCTTATTGACCCCCTGACTATGGAAGAGTAGCATTTACCTAAGCAGAAATCACAGCTGTACGGACAATGCTTTTTCATCAGCTTCCTACGAGTCTTGCAGAAGCCTTTCTTAGCCCACGATGGACACACAAACAGTCTGTCTTTACAGCCTGAAACAGAAGGAAAGAACCTGAAGTTACAGACACCCACTGATCAGGACATAAGGATGAGAAGAGTGGTTGGCAAATTGCAGCACATTCAATTAGCTACGTTTCCTTTTTCTTTCCGTCCTGCAGAACCTTGATCAGGGAGTGGGAACTCGACTAAAATAGAAGAGCAGGAACTAACCACGAACAGGAAATAAATGCCCCACTGGGCTGGGTCCTTTGCAGATTTGAGCTGGAGTCACTTACACTAGTTGGAAGGCTGTACAATGTGCTGGTTTGGCAGAGATGCTGCCTCTAGCATTATCTTGAGAAACAAGATATTCCCCTAGCACGACCCTGGATTGGTCTTTTGAGTGGCTGTCTCTTGGTTCATGGTATCTTCCTGACCAGTAAATACATCCTGGCCCGGTACTTCAAAAGAGACTGACTTGGTAACCCCTTCATTTTGTGCCTCTTTGCATGTGCCAGTGCCTTCTGCCAAGCAGTTCTGGGCTTGGCAGACATGCCCATGCAAGCCACTGTCTCTTGAGCTACAAGTCAATGAGGCCTTATGCTATAAGCTAATATTCGCTTCTCCAATAATGGAGGCAAACTGCTAGCTTGTCACTGACAAGGGGAGGCAATTGTGGATTCACCTTGCTCCGTGGTCGAGTTCTAGGCCTTCTAGTTAGCAGAGTGGACAAGAAGCTGTTGCCTGAGGAACTTAAAGTGAGGGACTTTGTGGGGTAAGTCACTCTAATTCTCTGCTTAGCAGAAGGCGTGAAGACCCACCCATCCCGTTGCACTCACCATACAGCCTGTGAATCCCCCACAGCTCATCCTGCGAGATGGTCTTTTTCCCGGTCAGTGTGGCGTTAAGGTGCATCAGGGCATTGGGATTCAGAGAGTGCATGAGCCCCAGAGCATGTCCGATTTCATGGGCTGCCACATGGACCAAGTCGGTCAGCCAAACCCCTGGGAGAAGAAAACGAAAAGACAACAAATCAACACAGCCAGGGTTCATGCCAATTTAATATTGTTACATGGACAGGAAAAGGGTTCTAAAGTCTTGGCCACACTGACCCATTGAAACCATTGCAAGCCACTTCTTGCTGCAACCCTGTTATCAGCAGCTGTCCTGAAAGAAGGAACATACTAATACAAGAGTGGGCAAAGTTTCCTAATCGCGAGAGTCACATCCATTTACCACAATGCATCCGAAGAGCCACATGTGGCTCTAGAGCCACAGTTTGCCCACTTCTGTACTAATACAAGCAGCCAGCTGAGAAGGACAAAGCTGTTTGGTTTCAGTTTGTTAGGAGACAACAGCCAGACATAAACTCTGCAAGTCTGACTCTTATTATCACTGACACACTCGGCCATAGAATGTGCTTCATCTTCCATTATGGTTCTCTCTCCATATGGAAAAGTGTTTAGATGATGCTGTAAAGTGACCTCTTTCTGAATGGGCATCCACAGACATTCTTGCTGTAGAGACAGCTTTTCCAGGCCTACAGCAGGATTCTCACGTCATTGAGTATTGGTGCCCACTGCTTGATTTAAGAGCACTGAATACTCACCAAAGGGCTGCAGGATTTTGCCTTTAGTCTCCCACCCTCACAGCACTATCCTGGAGAAATGGAAGGGATGTGGTTTGTGCCAGTGCTCAGCCACGACTCCTGGAAGGAATTTATCAGTTTTTTATTTCTTTCCTTGAGTGCTTGTGGAAAGGGCACTGCCAGGAGTGGGGAAACACTGGGTGCAGGAGAAGAGTCCAGCTTTGTTGGGGCCAGGAAAGACCGGCCCCCCCAGTGCAGTTGGACTCAGACCTGTGTTTTGGGCCCATGCACAGCTCTGGGTAATTTCAGACATTACATGATCACAGTCAATCACCCTGAATCACAGTAGATTCAGGGTGGTGGCTATGATTGCCATAACGTCTATTTGAGCTCCGCCAGATGTTCACCACAGTGAATCTCTGGCGGGGTTCAAAGCTAACCACAGTTCTGGAGGTGAGGCCGGCCTCATCTCCAGAACTGTGGTTAGATTGGCCACGATTCGGGACGGGGCTGGCAATGGCAGTGATGCACTTCTGCTTGCCAGCCCCATCCTGGAATCAGGTCCCAACCACAGGACGGGGTCGGGCGCAGCGGCCTGATTGGCCGCTACGCCCGCCTGTCTCCCCGTGGCCGGGGGAGCACAGGGGGGGCGGGGTTGAGCAGCCACACATCGCGCAGCCCCGCCCCCCTCCCTGAACCCCAGTAGGGATCAGGCCGGCACATCTACAGGGCAGCCGGTCTGATCACCAGGGTTCAGTGTGGTGGGCCGAAAGGCCCGGCACATCTGAAATTACCCTCTGTGTCAGGAAAGTGAATTAGATAAAGACTGTAAAGCACTTTGAACACGGACAATGCTAGAGAATGGATTAACAAGATGAATGTATGTATTTCTGCACACAAAAAATACACTGTGTGTGCATATTTTAACAGGTGAGGATAATTTTAATTGAAATGCTTATATATATATGGATGGATGGATGGTTTATTTTTATTATTTATTTTTGTATTTTTATGTTTGTAAGCTGCCCTGAGCCTGCAAGAAAGGGCAGAATATTAATCCAAATAAATATTTTGCATGCAAACACACAGAGATGGGAGAGAGGGAGAGAGGAAAGAAAGACACTGTTATAAATATAACCACACAGAATAGACTTCTCAAACCTTTGCCAAAAGAAAAACAAACAAGCCCTCAAAGTACTAGGACGTTTGCTTCTGAGAACGCAGGGCCTAGCTGATTAACGAGGAGCCATCTGCTTAGAATTTAATGTTAGTTTAGACGTGGGCTCTTAAAAGCCACCACAGCCGTAACAAAGATAGAGTTAAGTGCCCACAAAATGACCACGTACACAGGAAAGCTGGTGACAGAGGGTGACAAAAATGTAAACAGCCTTGCCAAGAAATAGGAGTAACCCAAAGCAGCCCTCCCCACCTATAATGCGGCTGCTTGGAGAAGGGCCAACTTCAGATTATTGAGAAATGCAGCTGGAGCCCACTGAGTTCCTCAGAAACAGCTGGAACCGCCACCAAAACTAGAATATTCCATGGCTTGAGTTCAGTCAGAAGCCACGAGAATGTAAGGCAACCCAGCACGCTGTATTCCCTTATCCCTCCTAGGATTGGATAGGAGAGAAGATGGGTCTTGGACCAAATCCCGCTTGACCCTGCTATAGCCAATGGAGACCTCTTTGCCTGGGGACAGGAAGCAGCTTGGGCCTCTAACCAAGGGTGTTCTACGTTCTATTCCATGGTAGCCTCATGAGGCCAGGGGAGCATGTCCCTTTGCCCCACTGGCTGTGTCCCTCTTCACGAGCATTGTGGCAAAAGCTGCATGTTCCTCCCATTGCATACCTGCATGCCCCTGCAGCTAGGACTGGGTAGCCCCTAGGTGAGCACATGTGGATGACACCGCCCTTCCGGAGGAATTCCACAGCACACATTCCTGGCTGGTGAGTCATCAGTTCAGGTGTCCCAGATACCCCATCTGGATTGGCCAAACTGCCTGGTAACAAGCCAATCCCTGCAGAGCTGGACTGGCCATAAAAGCCTGGGCCCTAGCACATGGCTTGTTCTCTCTTTCTCTCCCTCCCTCCCCCCGGAACTGCAGCCAGGACACAACTCTGGAAGTTACAGTCGCCTAGATGGCTAAGATCGCCTTGACTCACCGCGTGGAGAATGAACCTGTAAGTAAAGAACTATATGCCTTCCTAACTTTCAGCTACGGACTGTTTAGATAGCCACGAACCAAAAGGGCCTCTGAGCCCAAACTCCTGACTCAGAAATTGCTTCAGAGCCTATTCTGCCCTTTCCTACCTTAATACTGGTTTGTACCCCTTCTGACCCTGATCAGTAAACGCCTAAGCTTCTTTGGTTTCTTTTTACGTGTGTGTGTGTGCGTGCGTGCTTATTGCCAAAACACGTCTTTCTCAGCCTTGCTAGGCAAAGCTACTGGGAGGGAGAGGAGATTCACCCAAGGAAGGGGATTCCCCACTGGTTCTTCCAGCCAGGATGGCTTCTAGCTGAGTTAAGCACACCTAAGAGTCTCTGTCCCACATAAGGGGAACCAGGGAACGGTGTACCCTTGAGAGGCTTGGAAACCCATAACTTTATGGGACTCGTGTATCCTGGACTGTATGGACCCCCACAGTAATTGGAGTCCGGGTGGTGGCAGCAATAGCCAGGTTTTTGGAGGTTGCCAGTAGGTGGGGAACTAGCTAGATTCTCTCCCATGCTGGGACCCCGGGGTCAGAGTTTTGGCCCGGTGCAGTGAGGTGGGTGGCTCAGCCATATAGCACCCCCTACTGTGCTGCCATGGACATTGATTCTTAAGGGACTCTCTCAAGCTTCCTCTTCCATGTACTAGTAAGATATGTTGGTGGCCGACACTGGATGCTTCAGAGGAAAGTGCAAGGTTGCCAGTACAGGAAAAGACAGTGCTGAGCTGTCATGAAGAGCTCCTCCTAATCCCTAATAGAAATTATCTTTGCCTGAAGCCTGGCTCCACCCAGAGGCATCTTTAGACATTTATTTATTTAACCGGCGCAGTCGCATTGGGACTGACTCTCCCAGGGTCTCTGGGTGCACTGATCCCAACAGGGCCACTTATTTCTAAAGGACACCTCTGGGGCCACCCTTAGCAACAGCTGCCCACTTTCCTGGAACCTTTCACTGCGTCGCAGCAATGAGGAGAATCCACAAACCCACTCAAGAGTGGCAGGCCCCTTCCAAAACAAGTTAATCAACCTACCTTTTTTCCAACTGAAACGGGTGTTGCCCATGATCCAGTATTCGTGGTCATCGAAATGGATTTCCCCAGTTGGCGGGAAGAAGGCGTGAGCGAGCTCCCCTGTTGTGCCGTCAAAGCAGTGGTGGATGAGTGACTCCAGGCAGTCGGTGTGGTTGATGGGGTAGAAGCCTGGGGGAGAACCAGCGATAAAATGGGACTGTTCAGAACCCACAGGAGGACGTTCACCAAGAGATACCCCCCTGGTGACTTATCCTAAGAGGAGAAGACTATTGCCCCATGCTGATCGGATGGTCAATAAAAACATGCCTATGGAGTGCCTCGAAACTACGCTAGGACAAAATGAAACCAGTGTCTTCCAGGGGACTGTCAGAATCAGGGCTGTTTGGTTCCAAAGGGTACAAGTTAAGCCACACTTCAAGGAGGAAAGGTGTACTCCTCCTTCACCATCAAGTGGGAAACAACTGATGTCCCTAGGACATTGATGTCCCCCAGGGACTCATCTTCACTGCCCCATTGCCACCAATGGGTCCCTGGCCTCAGCCCTCAAGCTACTTATTCTGGAGTGGTCCTGATGGCTCCAGGAATTACTCCAGATTAAGTACTCTGAGGACTGCAGCCGAAAGAGAGATGCAACAAACTCGCAGATCAAATAAGCAGTTCGGACGCTCTGCTTATAACTGTAGTTCTCAGCTCGGGAAGATCTTAGGCAAGTCCCACAAATCCATCCTAGTGCAGCTGTGTTATGTCCCCTGTCACGTCCCTGCCTGTCACTTGTTCTGGCTGCCTGTGCTGCTAAAAGCTGGGGTAGGATTGGGAGAGGAGAGTAGGGTGACTTCCTGCAACTTCCCACCTCTCTGCCTCCCATCACCTGCTGCTTCTGGTTGGCTCAGGCCAGTCCCCTGCCCTCCTGGTGCTGGCACAATCGTCCCTTGCCACCCCTCCTGCTGCTGCCTGACCATAATACCAGGTCCTGGATTATTTTTTTAGTAGGTCTCGCCCACAAAAAGATTGAAAACCCCTGGCTTTGAACACCAGCATCCATGACAATTATGTGCTGACCTTCCACACCCCATGTTCAGATGCCTTTAACAGAACTGCTTCTTCTGCAAAGCCCAGAACTGCTAAGCCGGCAGGTTGGCACCTCTTGTGGTTTGACCCTGACACTCCCATAGGCCAAAATGAAAGTGTTAGAATCAAAACTGTGAGAGACGGCAACTATAAGCCCTGGCCAAAAGGACCACTGCAATGAGCGGAAAGTCACTGCAGCTGTTTCAGTGCATATTGTCTCAATCTGATCTTACTTTCCGACTATAAAATCCTTGGGCTCAGCATCGTGTGTAGCATATTGTCGGTAGAACCCATGAAGATGACTATCCTACAGGATCTGCTCAGCCAGTCTGGGAATGGACCGGGGGTGTGAGCTGTATGACAGAGAGAATCTCCAAGTCTGCAACCTCCCAGCAGTTCCTGGCTGCCAGCCCTTGCTCAGCGCCAGATAAAATCCAATTGCCCGAGGCTCAGGGCTCCCCCATAAATTTAATTGCCAGGGCTAAACCCTGGCAAGCCTCCCCTACCCCCGTCCTTACCCATCACACCGCAGTCCCAGTCCTGTCCAAGAGAGACAGGCTTGGAGACTGGTGCTTCTGCAGGTGGGTGGGGAGGGTGTGGTACTTGGCACCCATTACCGTTCTGCAGGAGGGTGGAGTGCCTCACCACCAAACAGTAGACCTGTGGCTGCAGCAGCAGACCCCCCAGCCTGGGCTCCCATCGAACTTTGTGACCGTGGATCTTGCACGACAGCAGGAGCAGCGACAGGATTTGAAAGAGGTGCCTCTCAAGTTCTCCAAGGACCCTCAGGGCTGGTCTGCATTAAAGTCTTGGACTGGCATGTAAGCGTAGTGGTTAATTTCAAGTCCCAGTTATGTAACCAGGACTTTCTGGACTTTGCTCTTGGGGATGTAGCAGGGCAGTGGCAGAATGTGGGCGGAAGAGTGAGGCGTGCAGGGACACAGACACCCTTGTCCCCCGGCCTGTGCTGAAACCCCTTGCTATATCGCACATGTACTGATGTCACTTGGTACTATAGGAGTGGCCATCTCTCCAGCAAAGCTCTCCGAAGGACATCTATGCTCCAGTTTTAGGTGGTGTCATTCGGGGAAACAGGGTGTTGTGAAAGAGAGTGGTATCTTTGCACAATCCCAGTCTGCACAGGAAGGGATTATTGCGTCTGTCTTGGGTCATAAATCCTGAGGGGGAGAAGTCAACAAGATGACCCAGAATTTAGACTGCACTGGAGCTGGCGGAACACATCAGAAAAACACACCTAGTAAACACACTTGGGAGTAAAAAGGGGAGGGATCATTCAGTCAGTTCAGTTCAATTTGCAGGGAGCTAACAAGGGACAAGAGGGTAGTGGCCAGGTAGCTGAGCAGAGACCTCAAGGCTCTAGCAAGTTTGCTGAGTTCTGAATTGTGACTTGACTTTACCAGAGAGTTAGGGTATGTCGTGGGGAGGGAGGCACATGGAAACATAGCAAGAGCCTAGAGGCAAACAAAAGAAGCACCTTGAACTTCCACATCAGATAGCAGGGCTATGCGTATCAGTGGCAAATCAGATACAGAGGAGATGGGGAGCATAGTATAAAATCAGGGGTGGGAAACCTTTTCCCTCCCAGTGGCCACTTTGAAAATTAGTGGAAGTTCTGAGAGCTGCATAGAGGTTAGAGGCAGTGGTACGTTCAGAAGGAGAAGGGTCCAGGACATGGATTGGTCCTCTAGCCCTGTACACATGCCCTCATCTCTGCTTGTGCATTACCCTGAACTCACTCCTTCAGTATTTGGGGTGCTTACAAACGTGACGGGGGTCCAGTTTATCTGTCTCTGGCCGTCCTGGGCCAGCACTGACCCTGCACGTTTGTTCTGGGCCTGCCAGATGTGGGCCCGGTTCAAACCTTATCGGTGGGTGTAGATGGACGGGAGGGCATTCTCGACGGCCATGCCCTCACCCTGGAATTCCCTCTCGGTGGAGGTTCACCTCAACCTGGATCTCCTGGCCTTCTGGCGTAATTGTAAGACCTGGCTCGTCCGTCAGGCGTTTGCCAAGGGGGAGGGGTTAGTGGGTTGGGAGGAGGAGGAGGGTTTGTTACACACAGTTCAGATTTTATAATCTACTTTGATATTATTATTTATTTGTATATGGTTTTATATTTTTGTGTTTATGTTTTTAATTGTAGGCCACCCTGAGTCACTCTTGCGAGAGGAGCGAGGTAAAAATAGAAAAATAAACAAATCAAATCCTGGGATTAACTGGTCCCATGGTCCGGCCCTACAAGCCACCCACGTAGGCCAGAGCCGGGCAGACACGTCTGTTTGCACGCCCACCCGTGTCCGGCCCAGCATCAGGGGTTGCCATGGCAGCGTGTTGTTGGCAGCTATGGCTGCCTATCATGGTGGGGAGGACGGGGCGCTGGTCACAGCACAGGGGTGTGGCCTGGTGTCCGCATGGCGCTCCCTGCCCTCCCCCAGCCGAGTCCAATGATGGGGATGTGTGTTCCCGTCACTGGAGCTGCTGTCCTGGCTGGGAGTAGCCCTCCCCACCTCCAGAGGATGACAGCAGTGCCATCGTGTTTGTAAGCACCTTTGAGGCAGATTCAGGAACTGGAAAGGAGCTATATTAAAAACTAGCCACGGGCCACATTTGGTCTCCAGTCCTGAGATCCCCCAGCCCTGGTATAAATACATAGGAAGGACAAGAAGTGCTGTGTTAAGCTAGGTCACTACACCATGGAATGGGAAGTGGGCTCTGCACTAAGGAAAGCGTATTACGGAGAGGTGCTCTCCGTTCTGGGGCATGTGGATTGCTGATCTGTATGACACTCTGACCCCCAAAGGCCTGCAGCCCTCTGTTCTCCTCTGGTGATGACATTAGGCCACAGAGAAACCCGTGGCCCCCTACCACCCTGTAGTGGTGGCAGCTAGGCCGTGCAGAGCGAGTATTTTAGCTCACACAGCAAAGGATCAAGAAGTAACCAGTTCAAACCCCAAAGGACACCACTTTGTGTAGCCGTATTGGGTTACATTTATAAATATAGCAATCACTGGTTGGGGGTTCAACAGCAGCATTGGGTAAAAACAAAGACAGTGGCCCACGGGGGGTCCAAGGCAACCACCACTCATTGGGCCATCAGGGAGAGCTGAACAAACATGCAGCCACGCCTCCCCCAACCCACATAGGGCTGAGGATCCGAACACAAGGTCAGGACTCCGTCCCAGGAGAAGCCCAGCTGCTCCAGCCACCTCTCTGCCCAGGGTTACTTCTCCTGGCTGCTGCAGGCCAGCGTGGCTTCTCCTGGGCCCAATCCGTGCCATCATCATGGCGCTTGTCCCCGGTGCTAGTGGACCTCTTCACGTAGCAGGGCTGGGCAGGGCCTAACAGATGTGGGGTACACGTTCACCCAGCTGGGTGAGCCTTAACCCGCGCAACATCAGCAACCTTCTCCAGATGACAAAACCAGTAGCAGCTGCCCACCCTGGTGTGGAAGTGGGCGAACATCTGGCCGCCACCAAATTGATGGGCAGATGACTCACAGGCTACTGTCTCATTTGTTTTCACCCATTGCCTACATGGCAGAGCGCACTAGGTGGGGAGTCAGGCAACCTGGGGTTCTATTCCTGGCTCTGCGAGACTCACTTTGGCAAAGTCACCCCTCTGTGCCTCAGTTTCTCCCTCTATGAACCTGGGAGAATGAAGCTTTGCAGGGAAATTGTGTGGTCTAGTCAGTCGATTGGTCTTTGTAAGAGCACGGAATGCAAGAGACTGTAGAAGAGCAAAGTAATTGCATTGGAAGCAGAGGCCACCGCCAGAAGGAAGGAAGTTGTAACAGGTCTCCGGGCTACCAAGAGAGTTCTGTAGCCCAAACCCATGCCGTGCTAAAGTCAGGGCTGACCTTAGAATTTGCATGCCCATGGCCCTGCCTCGCATAGCCATACACCACCACAGTCTGGTGCTTGTCCGGTACAGCTCTCTGGGAGGCGCCATGAGACACACCACCACCACAAGTCTCAGGAGAAATGGCAGGCCCCACAGGAACAGCAATAGTGTTGTTTTGGGCTCCCAGGGCCCCTCAGGATTGGTGGTGAATGCTATGGAGTAGCCCTTCCTGAGAGGCCCCCCAAACTGCAGGGCCCAGGGTGACTGCCCCTGGGTAAGGTAGCCTGAGGGGAACGCCAGTGCAAAGAGAACTCCTAGCAGCTGCCCCAAAGGCACTTCAACCAGACAAGCCAGCCTCCACAAAACCCACTCTCCAGAGCCCACTCTCTGGCCTCAGCTTGAAGAAGGCAGGCAGGCAGGCTCCAACCCCTCTTACCAATTTTCAGGTCGCTGGCTACGTTGGGCAGCACCTCCTTGAAGCTGAAGGGCGAGACGTCACTCCACATTCGGAAAGCGGCCACCAGCCCCCTCCGTGTCTCACTCGCATTGATGAGGTTTCTGGGGTAGGACAGGATCCTGCAGAAACATAAGGCAACTTCATTGGCGAAGGTAGGAGTGAGGACGTTATGTTATGCTCTTGGGAGATAGGAGTCCCGTTCCTTCCACATGCTCTCTGGCAAACTCCTGCTCCATGTTCCCTTCCTGCAGGCCATGTTTATTGAGAAAGAACAAGCACAGAGACTAGAAAAATTCCAGGAACACGGCACCAAAATCTCAAGGCTAGCTGGGTCCATCCAAGCAGGAGTTACCTCTACAAGGGAGAAATCTCTGGTCTGCTTCTGTGAGAAGCCTCAGCCTAACACAGCTGAGCCCAAACAGGGACAGTAGCCCTGCTTTAAACCCCTTGTCTTGGAAGCACTGCGGAAAGATCCATTCACTAGAGGTGTGCACCAGGGACCCATGTAATTTTTCTTCTGTAATTCTTCACATCCTCATTCTGTGCTTTGACCATCCTAACTTCTCTTCCCCACTTGTTACTGGGAAGTTGGAAGTATCTGTTTAGGAAAGAGCCAATAGAGATTCTCTTATGTCCTCTGTCACAGTGCTGCAGGATGTGATTGTGATGATAATTGGCCAGCCTGAATGTGTAATCCATGTCTCCTTATTGCTGGGATGCTATCCCCAAAGTCCCAGTTATGTCCCTTCTATGCCCGCCTCAAAGCTGTCCCCTACACCTGCCTCCAAGTCACCACCGATTGGTCCTGTAAAGCTGGAATCATGCGGTAATTGGCCAGTGAATGTGTCTGTCTGTCTGCTGGGTTGCTCCCCATCATCCCTCCTACAGCCTCCCTCCCCCTGCCATGCCAGGTTCTTGCCTGTGATTGGCACTGCATGTGTTGCTATTTATATGAATAATGGTCTTCAAGGGGACAACTTCAATTCCTTATAAAATTGGGGCCCCTTAGCAAATTTTCATGTAGTTTGGCAGAGATGACAGGGAAGGTGTGGGATACATTTCTGCCAATTGTCTTGTAAACAGGTTGGAATATAAAAAATGTTACAGCCAGAAATGCATTTTAAAGTTAATGGCTTATAACAGCAGCACACTTTATCCAATCTTTCTGAGGTTTGGCAGGATTGGTAAATGTGTGGAGGTTTCATTCAAATTGGATTTAAGATAAAGAAGTTGTAGCCAAGAATGTGTATGGAGCTTTTCTTAAAATCACAACATTCAGTTGCTTCTGAAATTGGTTCCCTTTATCTGATCTGTTAGAGGTTTGGTAAGCATAGTACCCTCAATTGGAAGTACAATGTCCCCAGGTTTCATCAGGATTGAACAAAAACCAAAAAGGTTATAGCCAGAAATATGTTTTCCAGTTTTCCCCCATTATTTTGAAAACATACATTTTGTTTTTGGTTTTGTTTCCATTATTTCATTTTCGTTATTACAATTAAAAAAATCAAAACTTTTGTTCTTGTTATAATAACACAAATTGCACACCCCTGCCATTCACCCTGTTTCAGGCCTGGCCCAAAACTCAGGGAAATCAGTGAGACACTTCCTGGTATTCAGAGAAGCAGATCACTTAATTAAAGTGATCTGTTCTTCCCGGAGTCCAAAAAGCTACCAGTGTCCATACATTGGAGTAATTGCACAGTTCTTTCCCTAACCGCGCACAGAGGTTCAACTGGCCACAACTGCCTCCTTCAATTTCTCCCCCTCACCTTCCATGTAAACCCACCTCCTGTAGCCCTGGTGGATTCCACTTCCATGTAAACCCACTGCTGCGCCTGCTCCAGCCCTGGATTTGCCAAAGCGGCAGCAGGGATTGGGCCAGTGGCATTGGGGCCCACGGTCCATTGGGGCTGGCAGGAGAGCATTTGCTCTTTCCAGACCTAGGGCACCAATGCAGGCCCTGCAACATGTATTTTTCATAAGTATTCCTTAAACGTTTGCATAGGTGGCAACCCTAGTTGCATCACCCGTTTGGAGTTCTACCATGTCACGCTGCTCCATAAGGAAAGGAGGGGGGGGGGGGGGAGAATTCCCAACCCCTTTCTGATGGGGTTGCACCCTGCCTTTGGAGTATCACAAGGTCATGACATTCCACAGGGGGCAGAGCACACTTCGGAAAGGGGTCGGGTGGCGTGGAGGTAGCCCCACTTCTGGACCCCCTCGAACCAAGAAGCTAATGACATCCCTGGTGGCAATGAGAGAGGATGCATAAATCGATACCAATCCAGCCGGCAGTGCTAGCCTACAAGCAGCGGAGTGGCCAAGCCCCCTCCTCTCACAGGCATCTCCGGTCAGTCAGTGCTTCTGAACACGACTGCAGGGAACTTCCTGTGTATGTGAAAGGGGTTGCTATGGAGCCTCAAGGCACAGCTAGCTAGAAACACCCCCTTCCCCCTATACAAATAGAACCTTATTATCTTTCCTTCTTGATTAAACTTTCCCACTCAGTTTGGCTGGGCTGGGCCAGAGCAACTTCCCAGCAGGAGCCAGAGAGTGAAAAAGGCCTTTTTCAGCTCTCGGCCCCTAAATAATTATCTCTCTCTGTGTGTTGTGCACAGTGAGATTGCTGGTGTCAAAGGCCCCTTCCCCCATTCTCCCGGTACAATCTGACTTGATCCACCATGGGTGGCCACATCAGGCAGGGCTTAGTGGGTGGGTGTGCACAGGGTCGTCACTACCCAACATGCTATATGTACTAATCACCACCTCAGGAGATCACCCTACTCTCAACTGGCCTCTTAACATGGACATTAACAAAAGGGCTTTTCTTCGGCCAGGCTGAAGCCTCCTGCCAAAGCTGAGGTAAAAGGCACACGTCCAGCCTGCTGCTTGAGGTTTACCAGACCGGTGCGGTTGCACCTGCCAACCCCCTCAGCTGGACCCCATGGGTGTGCCTGTTATGCCATTTTTGCGCAGCCAGGACTCCTGCTGCATTCAAAAAACGTTCAGCAGGCCTTGTTCAGTCAAACACATATTCTCCATCAGGGCCCCAGGGAAGAGATGAGGTTCCAATGACTATAGTCGCTTTTACACAAGATGCTACCACACAGGTCCACCCAGTGGACACGTGGTAGCATCCATGTAAAAGTGGGGGCGGGGGGCATGCACTCCAGTGACCCGCGCACCTGCACCTACCTCCATTCGTCTCCCCGCACTGTGCAATCCGGACAATCCCGGGTTGCACCGTGCAAGGGCATGGGCGGCTGTCGGATGGATGGAGGTGCACACCACATGCATAACCACCTGCTGCTGCCTAAACCTTCCCCTGCTCACCGGAAGTGCATGTGTACTCCACTGAGTACACACAGCCCCAACCCCCCACCCGTTTAAAAATGGCCTACGGCACACAGCAGGGGTGGAGAGCCTTTGTCGTCTCATGGATCACTGGGGAAATTAATATACAGTCCATGGGCCAGATAGGAGCTGGGGTCAGGGTTGCCCAAGGAGTGAGCTCAGGATAGGGAGAGTCCAAATCATACTGTGCCATGGCTGGGTCCATCGACTAACCTTGAGCACTGCCCTAATCTCGGCTCCCTTGCTCCCCCTGAGCTCCCACTTTCAGTTTGAGAGTAGGTACTGGATCCACAGGCCAGCTGCAGGAGTTGGGAAGGGGCCAACTAAAAAACCTGCTTATGGGTCAGATTTAGCCCAGAGGCCAGATGTTCCCCACTCCTGGCAGGGAGGCTCGTTCAAAGGGCATGGTATTGGCAGGCAAAGGAGCGGTTCATCTGTTATCAACTCTGGTGAGGGTTTGTCCTGACGAGAGGGTAACAAATGACATGGTGCAATCCCAGTCACTGAAATAAAGCCAGAAAGTAACTGGATGGGACCCTCAGCTGCTGTGAATGCACACGGCGCCATTGACTCTGGAGTGATATTTATTTACACTGGCTGAGGATCAGCCTCATGGGTTTTAGTTTTGATCCCTTCAGATATGATTGCTTTGACCAGTGACCCAAAAAATGTCCTTTGATGACAGTCTTTAAGGGTCAGAGACATTGGGTCACAGGAGGAGACAAATTTGCACAAATTCAGGACGGAAAAGCCTGTTCCAGTAGAAGCAGCTCCTGCTGGAGCTGGAGATTGGCTGGGATTGGGAAACCCTGATGCTGTGCTAGCGGCACACAGAGGAAGAGAAGAGGGGGGAGGAGACAGAATGGCCTCTCAAGGAGCCGCTTGCACCATAGCAACTCATCTGTATAGTTGCTCTGGTCGCTCTTGCTACAGGTCAGCTCACCCAGGTAGCTGCTTGCTCCATAGCAACAGACAATTGATCCACCTACACAAGACATTGCTACAAAATATTTCATGGGGACTGGGCCTCGTTGATTGAACCCAACTCCCATCTTGCACTAGAACACAAGGCTCCTACAAGCCTTGGCCCATTGTCCTGCAAATAGCATCCCTTCCATTAGCTACTCAAACAATCAGTCGTGTGTGGAAGCTGCACATGTTAGCAAGGTGCATTCAGAGGAGTGCAGCAAGAGGGACCCTGCAGCAAAAGCCTCTGTGGCTGTGCATCTGGGCGAGGAGCTGCCCTCCCACTCACAGGCAAGGAGTTTAAGCCAGGGATCACCTAGTGGAAAGCCACAAGCTCCTATTGGTGCTTAAAGGCAAAAGGAGAGTTGCAGAGCTGAGCTGACACACGTCCATACTTGTACGTCAGGTTGAAGTGGTCCCATTTCAGCTTTCCTGGAGTGAGAGTGTAGCGTTTCTTCCTCAAATGTGGTGGTGGTGGAAAAGGTGGGATGAGGAGAGCAGGGGTGATAACCCCCTGAAAACCAGGTGTTACAGCATCTTCCTTAAAAGACAAACAGGGGGTCAGAGGTGTCTGGAAATGTCCCTGCTAACCAAGCCTGAGGTTTAGGCACCCCTGGAGGCAGCCTGGTGTACATCAGTGCTGCCCATAGCCATACACACACCGTATGCATCGCAGCATGGGGGTCATTCAGGTGGGAGCTAATTGCCGCTGGCAGACCTGATCCCAGGCCAGCAGAAGGGGACACCAGAAGTGCTGAAGCAGCCCAACAGTCCCCAGGGCAAGTCGCCTAGACAGCGGGGGCCTGATTGCACTCTTCCAGTGGTGTAAATCAGGAGTTAATCTATTCATGTTTGTAGAGCCAACTGCCCTTTACAGCATCTTTGGCAGGGCAGAGGGTTCTTAAAACACCAACCCTGGGGTCTGACCCCCGGCCCCCCAGCAGTGCAAGCTCCCACTCGCTCTCTTCTCTTGGCTACTGGCTGCTACTTTCTGGCTAGTGGCTACCGTCCTCCCCGGTTGGGCAGAAACCAGCACCTCTTACCATCTCCCCTCCCGTTGGACACAGAGCAGCAAGGAAGAGAAGGAAGGCAGGGGAAGCAGCAACAGCAAACTGCTGGAGGGGGGGAGGGGAGCAGCGAGGATCCTCTTCCTCACTTGTTGCTTCTCTCAATGGAGCCAGAGCCTGATAGTCAGGGACCTGGGTTCACTGTGTTCCCCCCATTGCCACCAAGGGGAGAAAACAGGCAGAAAGGCCAGGAGAGAATAGCTCCCAATCCTTCCTCTCCCTCTTCCCTGTCAATTGCCATTGATGGGGTTTCCATCCTCCCTGTCCCCCAAGCCTGTAGTCTGGGCTTCATCTTTGACTCGCACCTCACCTTCAAACCCTACATTGACTCTGTGGCCAAATCCTGCTGCTTCTCCCTCCACAACGTTGCCAAGATCCGCCCTTTTCTGTCTATCTCCTCTGCCAAAACTCTCATCCACGCCCTAGTCATCTCACGCCTTGACGATTGTAACCTCCTCTTCGCTGGCCTTCCCCGCTCCCACCTTTCTTCCCTTATCTCTGTTCAAAACTTTGCTGCCAGGATCATCCACCTAGTCTGTCACTTTAACCATGTGCAGCCTCTCCTCTCCTTTCTCCACTGGCTCCCCCTTCCGGAGCGTATTCTGCACAAGCTCCTCGTCTTCACCTACAAAATCCTTCACAACCTCACTCCCCCCTACCTCTCTGCCCTGATCTCCCTCAAAAACACTGATCAAGCACTCCACTCCTAATCCATCCCCTAACTCAACCTCACACACCTACCCTGCTCCCCCAACCGCCTTCGTCCCTTCTCCCTCGCTGCCCCGCACGCCTGGAACTCCCTTCCTGCCTTCGTCCGCCTTGTCCTCACCCTCCACACCTTCAAGTCCCTCCTCAAAACCCACCTCTTCCGCTCTGCCCTTCCGAACTCCTGCTAATCATCCCCACCCAGGATTATCCCCCACCTGTTATCTGCAAACTCCCATTGTACTGTAACCAAGCCAAGAACTTGTATCTGAGCTCTCGCATCCTCAAGAATGTTGCATCCCTTGTCTCTCCCTCTGTTCCCCCTTCACTGTCTCCTCTTCCCCCTGTCGTTAGATTGTAAGCTCTTGGGCAGGGACCGTGTCTATCTTATTCTCTGTAAAGCGCCAGGTACATCGCTGGCACTATATAAAAGCTTATAATAATAATAATAATAAATAATATTTAAGAAGGGGATGATAGGGTGAGGAGCATGGGAGAGGCTTGGGGGGGGGGGGGTTTGGCATCAGGGCACGAACCCCTCCCCCCTGGTCCCTGGAATATTTCAATTGCACCATAGAAATGTCACCTCCCTGGCTGGGGTGGGACTCTTGCCAGCTGCTATCACCAAATGTAGATTGAAAGTTCAGCCAACATGCACTTCCCTGCTTTCCATGGGCCAATGGGAAACCATTTAAGCTAGAGCAGCCTCACGGCTGCGCTGTATTACACTAGGGCCCAGACTATAAGAAGCTCAAGCACCCCTAAAAGCCATACTGGCCAATGCCCTTATTTTCTCCTACACATCTTATCCTGATCATTGCCCTGCGTACTTACCCTGGTTAGTCTAAACCAGGGGTGTGAAGGCTGTGGCTCATTTCTAGTTGGCCCCTTTCCAATTCCTGGATCCAGCTGCTACCCTCAAGTAGTGAAATAGTGAGATCAGAGAAACAGAATTTGGGAGATGAGAGCATGCACACAAGGACAGGGGACAGATCCATGGCACAGGTCAAGGGGGTGGCCAGAGTTCCAAACCCCAAGAGCCATGTACCAAATCTTCATACGGCTGAGAGCCACAACAAACACACCCACCCCTGCACAAACATGCGTGCACACAAACCTCTCCTGCTTCATAATTGCCTGGTGGAGCTGATGCTCTGAGTGCCTGGCGGCTGTGGCGAATCTGTGAAGGGCAATTGCCGGGACTTGGGTGAAATGAAGACACGGGACCATTAAGGCAGAATGCTGCTCAGGATCGGCTTTGACTGAGAGCTGTACTTGAAATGCCCAACAGCTGAATGTGGCTCTAGAGCCCCGGTCTGGCCTCCCCAGCGTTCAACCTTGCACAACTCCTGTCCAGCCTACAAAGCTTGCCCTAACTGTCAAGGTGTTCCACAGGAGGAAAAAAAACTGTCCCTGGTCTAAACTGATTGATATAAAAAAAATTTAGTTCTTCCTCTGCACATCTTTGTTCTGGTCTCCTGGCCATTAATAAAAGTTCTGGTGTGACCATGCCGTTTCACTATAGCATCCTGGAGGCAGGCAGAGAACTGAGCCTGTGCAGCACAGAGCACTGATAAACACAAACAATAGGAGAGGAGGCAAGAGTTAAGGGGAAACTTTCTCATGGCTTGAGATGGGGCAGCTTAATTAAAGCCAGCCCTTAGGAGCCCCCACTCTTTGTCTTGCTGTACTCTGCTCTTGGTGACTTTGTTAATGGACACCCCGGAGTAATAGCCATCTGCTTCAAGAGCAAATGAGTTGACTGCTGTTGGCTCTGTGCTCAATATACCTGCTGCTACCAGCTCAACAGATCTACCAGAGCAATGCCCAGCCACTTTAGCTGCTAGAAGCCTATGAAGTGCGCTAAACACATTGCACTGAGCTGCGAAAGCAGGATCTCTCTGGAGATTAACTCGCAGTCCGGCATTCAAGAGTGTTTCAAGTGGAAAGAGGTGGAACAGAAGCTCCAAGAAATTTGACCGATTAATTGCCCAGTTGGCCATTGTCGAGGAAACGTTTGCTACGTCCCTAGCGCTTGGGGATTTAGCATGTGACCCTACTCTTTGTGGGTCTTGCAAAAGGGTCTTGCAAGATACAAACTACAAGCAGCAAGCCAAATGTCAAGGAGTTTCCACTTGACTTGGGGCATCCCATTCATTTACAAGAGATTTAAGCATACCCACATTGATGTCCACACACACGTTTCCAAGATGCCCAAAGTTCTCCCCCAAGCATTTGAGAAGTGGATCCTCCCCCTACCTGAGTTTCCTGAGCTGCAGTTCCAGCTGGGTCTCCTAGAGTAGCCAGCAAAGCCAACAGTGGGAAAATGCATAACAACAATAATCCAGCAATGGATTTATATCTATGGCTCGTCTCCTTGGCAGCTGGGAGGCAGTTTTCTGTGCTGTCTGCAGAAAGTCTTCGCATTTGATCCATATCTGCCTTTAATTAAAAGACACGGGGAGTGGGAAAAGGTATACAATTTGCAGAGTATACTTGTAAAATCCTCTTGCTCACAGTCGCATGGGGAGCATTCAAAAAGAGTTGCTGTCAAATTGGTGCAACGTTGCTAGAGTTTCAACGAGCT
Organism: Sphenodon punctatus; assembly: GCA_003113815.1. NCBI lineage: Eukaryota > Metazoa > Chordata > Lepidosauria > Sphenodontia > Sphenodontidae > Sphenodon > Sphenodon punctatus. The sequence goes on from QEPC01005161.1 coordinate 1,196,680, forward strand.
CTTCTTTTTTGGGGAAAAAAAGTAGACTTTACATTAAAGCCTCTTTCCGAATGTGCCAAGGATTTTAGTAGCAACTGCCAAGTGGTATCATGTTACTGGAGCTCAAATGTTAGACTTGGAGGAGGAAACTGTAAGGCAAAACAGCTGGGGTTGACACACACACACACACACTCCTCCAGCTGACTGGCTGAGTGTCAGACCCAGACAAATCTGCAGTTGTCAGCTTTATGTAATGAAAAGGAGGCGGGGGGGAGAAAGATTTAGAAGCCAGCATCATGCCCTTGAAACGTTTTATTAAGGATGCTCACTGGATGAAAACCAGGACAATGTGTTTGGACAGCGAGAACTGCCTTGCTTTCCTGATTGTGTTAAGAAAGTTTGAGAAAGCACAGATCAAACAAAAATATAAACTTCTCCTCATTGGAAACCCTCGAGGATGGGCTACTGGCTTCTACCGTGTTTACTCTTGGGCCCAGTGACTCTTAGTTAGCGGTTTGGAATGATGAGACAGAAATCAAGACGACTATAAGATGATGGGGGTGGAGACAAAGTATTTCAGATGATATCTTTTGTTGGACGTACTTCAGCTGGTGAGAATAGGCAAGCATTCAGGTCATGCAGGGCCTACTTTTGCCAATAGAAGTTAGCCCAGTAAAGGATAGTCACTGAATTGCTTTGTCTCCATCTCTTACATTTTGGACCAAGATGTCAACTCTACTCTCTCTCTAGACTAAAGATGATGGGTAATTTCAGATGCTTTAATTCTGTATGTATGTCAGTAGCAGCTAAACCTTTTAGAACAATGGCCAACTGGCAAACAACATTTTCTGCACATTTTCATGAACCTGATCATGGCCGGGTGCATGCTGCTTGTGCCATAGTTATTTATATAGCTCAAGCAATGTACCTGGTGCTATACAATCATCAGTAGTTACAGACAGGTCACTACCCTAAGGTAGTTTATTGTAGTCTTACAATCTAAGACAAGGGAGAAGGGAACATAGGGAGATACAAGGATAGCAAAGTGAATCCAGGAGTTGGCCATGGTCAGTGTCAAGGGCATCAGAGAGATCGAGCAGGACAAGAATGGAATAGAGGCCCTCAGATTTCACTAAGTTAAGGTCATTAGAGATTTTAGTGAGGGACAGTCTCAGTTGAGTGGAGAGGACAAAAGCCTGATTGAGGGGTGGGGTGGGGTGTCAAGATTGGAATTGGAAGAGAGGAAATCAAGACCATGAATATAGATAGCTTGCTCCAGGAGCTTGGAAGCAAATGTGAGGAGCAAGATAGGGTGATACTCAGAGGGATAAGAGGGAAGAATGGGCTTAAGGATAGGGGAGACAGTGGCATGTCTGAAGGCTGATGGAAAGGACCCAGTAGAGACTAGGGAGAGATTGATGATGTGCATCAGAGAGGGTGCAGCAGTTGGGGCAATGACAGTTAGGAGACAAGAGGGGATGGGGTCACAGAGCAGGTGGAGGGATTGAATAGAGAGGAGGGAGGTAGTTTCATCAAGGGAAGTTAGAAGGAAGATGGAAGAGAGGCAGGAGGGGGGAAACTGGCATCATACTTGCCCAAGGTAGGTGGCTTCGACTGCAGGTCCCACAGCCATCGCTGGCAGAGAGACCTGGGGAGGACCATACAGGTGCACATGTTCACCATCAGGAGATCAAATTTGCTGCAGTTGTGACCAGTTTCATGGACCAGCTGCAGACCATTCCTTGTGACCTCACAGTGGTCTGTGAACCCGTTTGGGAGCCACTGCCTTAAGGTTCAAGTTTGGCATCTAGAAGGTGGGTGCTCAAGACATTAAAAAAAAGCAGTCTATTAGGAGGTCTCCTGTTGGGTACTGCAGTGGAGCCCCATGAGTCCTTGCAGCGCTAGACCCAATGTGGGACTGGTAAGTCTGGTCAAAACCTAGAGCCCAGTAACCTAAATGTGTAGGTGAGAGATATCATTTATGACTGGGCGAGGATTAAATGTCTGCAAGAGGCATAGGGACTTATTTTGTAAGCCCAAATTAAATGTATTCCACAGGTTAAAAAAAGGTAGCAAGAGGACCAAACACCTGCCAGAATGGCTAAATGGTGAGGTGAAGGAGGCTATTAAAGCCAAAAAGGCATCCTTTCAAAAATGGAAAGCTAGCTCTAATGGGGAAAATACGAAAGGGCATAAGTACTGGCAAATTAGATGTAAAATGTTAATAAAGCAGACCAAGAGAGAATTTGAAGAGATACTCACTAAAGAGGCAAAAACTAATAATAAAAACTTTTTAAAGTACATCAGAAGCAAGAGGCCTGCTAGAGAGTCAGTTGGGTCATTAGATGACCAGGGGATAAAAGGGGCACTCAGGGAAGATAAGGCCATTGCCGAAAAACTGAATTAATTATTTGCTTCGGTTTTCACAGGAGAGGGTGTTGGGGAGATACCCACACCAGAACTGCTCTTTGTAGGTGATGAATTGAAAGAGCTGTCACAGATGAACATGGTTCTGGAAGAGATTCTAGAGCAAACTGACAAATTAAATAGTAATAAATATAAAATAACCAGGTCCAGATGGTATACACCCAAGTTCTGAAGGAACTCAAATATGAAATTGCAGACCTAATACTGGTAATTTGTAACCTATCGCTAAAATTTGCCACTGTACCTGAGGACTGGAGGGTAGCAAATGTAATGCTGATATTTAAAAAGGGCTCCAGAGGCGAACTTGGAAACTACAGACCAGTGAGCCTGACATCTGCACCGGACAAAATGGTGGAAACTATTATTAAAAACAGAATTGTGGGGCATATTGATAAACATGGCTTAATGGGGAAGAGTCAACATAGAATTAGCAAAGGGAGGTCGTGCCTCACTAATCTGTTGGAATGTTTTGAAGGTGTGAACAAGCATGTGGATAAGGGAGAGCCAGTCAATATAGTGTATCTGGATTTTCAGAAAACATTTGATAAGGTCCCTTATGAGAGACTCTTGAGGAAATTAAAAAGTCATGGGATAGGAGGCAGTGTCCTATTGTGAATCGATAACTGGTGGATAGGAAACAAAGAGTAGGACTAAATGGTCAGTTTTCATAATGGAGAGAAGTAAATAGTGGTGTGACCCAGCGATCTGTATTGGGACAGGTGATGTTTAATGTATTTATTAATGATCTGGAAAGGGGAGCAAGAAGTGAGGTGATAAAATCTGCAAATGACACCAAGTTATAATTTTAGTATTATTAGTTTAACTTTTAAATTATATTTTATATCAATTACAAAGATATAATTTTGATATATAAGTCTGATGACTACAGACATTAACAACTGGTACTGGGGAGGCTTCCTTCCGGGCCACTCCCCATAACGTCGGGGGTGGCCGGAGGCACGTGTTGGGGGCACGGCTCGCCAGGAGGTTGGGGAGGAGGGCTTGTCGATGGGACTAGCTGATGTGAATTCTTTGCTGTTACGGATTGTGAGAAGGCCTCCCGCTCTCCCCAGTGAGAGAGGGGTTGAGAGGGAGGATGTCCCCTGGTGGCAGCAGGGGACAGAAAGATGTATTGTAGAAGGTTCCTGATGTGAACAGGATGGGAATGTTAGGATTGATAATAGCAGAGGATAATTGGAGGGGGTAAGATGTAATTATTTATTATTATTGCGGCGGGGGGGGGGGGGGG
>QEPC01005161.1:1203083-1215334 GCA_003113815.1 Sphenodon punctatus
TCTGGCCATAACATACTCATATTTCAGCCAGATATCTCTTATCATTTGTCTCCAATGACCAAAAAAGTGCCAGAGTGCAAACGCACACAAGGTGTCAATGAAGTTTTCCTATTTGGTTTTACACAAACCTTTTCTGTGTCATTTCTCAGTTGTTCAGGTAATGTTAGGTTTAATTTCTTCAGCCTAGGTTTAAGTTTCCCTTCTGGGGTCAGTTTGTGGAGACAAGAAGTCAGAGAATGTTAGATTTCATTTCTTCAGCCTAGGTTTAAGTTTCCTTTCTGGGGTCAGTTTGTGGAGACAAGAATCCTAGGCAAATAAAGAAATGCAAACAAGCCCTGAAGCATCCTAGGCAAAAACAAAAGAAATGCAAATAGCAGGCTATAAAGGTGCTAAGTGTACTCCACTGTCCTTAGTACAGCTTGACTATAAGGCACAGCCAGTAATTTGCATGAGATACTTTGCATTTGGGGCAAATTTGGGGAGTGAAAACAATCCCCATAAAACAGACTCTTTCATGTGTTTCTCTGTGTGTGTGCGCTCCCAGGGTTTAGTTTGAAGGTTTTGGGACACAGACTATATTTTGGGGATAAAATAGACCCCACCTATAATGAGTTTTCCCATAGGGGTCCAAATGTACCCCAATATCTGGCGATTGCAATTTTTTTTAAGTCCGAAGGTAAGGGTTACGATGTTAGCGAATTTTAATTCCGTCAAGGGATCTTCTAGCTAACGGGCCCCTCTGAAGTATTGGGGACAGTAACAGATTTAGGGAAGTTGGAACCCTGTCGAAAATGACAATGTGAGCCCCCCTCATACCATACTGTAACAGGGTTCGAGGAACACACCCTAACTCACCACTTCGAAAAAAGGTTCTTGTAATTATGTTATGTTTAATTAAATGTACTATGCTGTTCAGGGACCAGGGCTTCCTGTATTGCAGTCCTATATGTCATGCATGTGTCATTATTTTTAGTTTACTCTTGATCCCCATGGATTGGGGGTCCCTCCTGAATTGCCGCCCATCCCTCCATAAACCAGGACTTCCTATATTTGAGGCTCTACCAGCCTGTATTTTACACCTATGCTTCTCACACTCATTTTGTCATTTCAAGTTTGTTCATAGATCCCATGTACTGGGAGTCCATACAAGGTTACTGCAACATATGGGGTCTTGTGCACTTGCCTGGATCCCACCTCACTTGGGGCTCTAAAGGAGTGAACTTGCTACATTTTAGCTTCACCCACTTAACTCAATTGGGTCACTGGGGAAAAATAAAATAAAAAAATCAGTTGCCAAGATGATTCATTATCCCAGGGTCATTTATGGTCACGCTGAGGGGTGTAGAGAGGGAGGTTTTCTATTGGATAGGAAGTAGGAAACTGACCTCTTTATAACAGGAGACCAGTTCTTGGAAAGCAAATATAAGTCTCCTTTCGCTTGGGGGGGAAGCGAAAACGCCGGGGCGGCTGCAGCAGAAACTCAGATCTTTGTGTGCAGTTGTGCGAGACTAGAGAAATTGCTTTTCTCTTCCAGCCAAACGTTTGCTCAGAAATAAACTGGAGAGCAACTGAGGCCAAGACAAATCTCAGTTACTCTGGCAGTGAGTGCCGCGGCTGGAAAGCTAGCTGAGGAAAGCGCTTATTTTGGGTAACGGGTTTGATTTGGAGCCTTATGAATTTGAAATGGATGCAGGATCTTAACCCTGTGAGCACCTCCTCCCTTGCTAAGAATGCCCTGCTAGTACTAGTGTCATTCGCCATCTGTGTCCCTCTAACCAGAGTCCTTCCGAATGGTGTGGTGCTAGCTAGTGACCCTACATGCTGCAGCTCTGCTTCAGTGCACTAAGCAAAGCCTCTCTCTCGGGCACATGTTTTCACGTTGGAATGGATGAAGAGTAAGCAGGACACCCACCCACTGGAACTTTGCACAGCCCAGTCCTCCCTCCCTCCCTGCACAAAATATCAAGGCTCCTATGATCTTGCAAAAGTCAAAGAGCAAGACTTCCCTGCACATTGAACACCAGTCCAGCAAAACTGGGCCAGTCTTGCTGCCATGAGTGACTGGCTTTCAGACAAAGGTGTCCCAGAGAAATATGAGAAAACAACTGACTCTTCCTATAGTGAATGACTTAACTGTGGCAGCAGCATCCTTACCCTCCCTTCTCTGCTCCTTCTCTCATCTTCTCCACTGCATTCGTTGCCTGTCCTATTATTTTCCCCACTTATTCCATATTCGTTAGTAAGTTCTAATGTTGCCCTTTTTCACCTTCCTTCCTCAAGTCACCATCTCCTCCTAGCAGCAAGCAACACCACCGCGCCTCCTGCCCAGCTCTCCCCATCTGGGCTCCGGGAGGGAGAGCAATCCCCCCATGGTGGGCTCCCGTGGGTGGGTGTTCACACACACTCTGAGCCAGCCCAGCCGGGCGACTAGCAATCCGGGTTCCCCTAGTTGGTGCCTCAAGAATCCCGTCCTGAAGCTGCTTCCAAGGGGTGCCGTGGCCCCAGTCTGGAAGGAATGGCCCCTCCCTTGTGCCAGGCTTGCGGTGGGAGCAGCTAGCTGGGCCGAAGGGGCCAGGGCCTGAGGGAATCCGCTGACTGACCCCGCAGTGCCTCGGTGATGGATGGGATCTCAGCCTCACCAGTAGGGTGGCCATACCTCCCCTTTAAAAGAGGTTGCTTATGAAAAATACATGTTGCAGGGCTGCATTGGTTCCAGTGCAGCCCTGCACCATGTATTTTTCATAAGCATCCTCTTTTAAAGAGGAGGTATGGCCACCCTACTTGCCAGCCTCCTGACCCTCTGTGCCCCTTTGCACAGCTGCGTGGGTGGGTGGGACAGCGGCACCCCCTCCTCCCAAGAGACAGGCTCAGAAAGACAGGGGGACACGTCCCCCAACTGACCCTGCCTTGAGGTGCTGATACTTGGGGTGAGGGGAGGATTGGCCCCACAACTTTACTGCTCCCCCTCCCGCCCCACTGATTCCACTTGCTAATTCCGCAGATTAGAGACATGAATGCTTGTGTTCAGTGTCCTGCGTGACTGAGGGGCGGGGAAGGGGCTCGCTTTGAGATCTCCAGACAAACGCTTTTACTGCAGTGGGGGGCACAGAGTGCACCCCCCCCACCAAGATCTGTTCCAGGTTTCCCCCTCAGTGTGATGTGTAGGGTCTTTGGGGGCTCTGATGAGAGCCCAGAGCTCTGCAAAGAGTATGGGTTAGCCTCCTCAAGGCAAGAGCCCCCCACCCACTCTGATGTCCCACTCACAGACCTGTTCCTACCGAGCTTCCGTGAACTGAATACTGCCTGCACCCTTGTCATGGTTTGGGGAGTCCACTACCCCCCTTTCAGGGTTGGGTGACTCAATTTCCCTCACTTGCAGGCCACCTGAACCAGTTCTCTCTCTGGCTGATTCAGTCTTGCAACGGGGATAATCCTTTTGCCATCCAGACTCCCAGAAAGCTTCCTGTTTACACTCTCTCTCTCTGGGTTCGCAAGAGCTTGAAAGCTCAAGTTGTTCACTTGTGTTCCCAATGTTAGACCACAGACATTGCTTAATAAAGATAAGAAGAAAGTTTATTGATTACATAACCAAGAATAATTTGACACAGAGTGGCTAATAAAGTAAACAGTAAAATAACGCATTTCTATTCTATACTGGGTAATTCCCTACATAATATCTTACCCTACAGAAAATCCATAAGCTTGAGTCCATTCTCAGTCAGTGATGTAAATGACTGGGCACTGATTCTTAGGTTGGTTAGAATCAAAGTCCTTTCTCTCAGCGCATCTTCTGGCAAGCAGGTTCATCCGAAGCTCAGCTATTCAGAGATTACATTCCATTCCCAGTTGTAATTGTCTCTTGATGGCAAAGATCTTAGCTTAAATACCTTTGCTATCACTTTGTGTGATTTTCCCGTCCTGGAGAAAAACCGTGGTTCCAAGCACGTCCGCAGAAAGGTAAACAGGAAGATCCATATGCAACTCAATTGGTTTCTGTCTGGCTCTCTGTAGTCAATCCACATTCTTTATCTCTTTCCATTTCCTGGAGTTTCAAGTTCTCAGTTTTACATTACATGATTACATGACGTGAGTTTCCAGTTCTCAAATTTCACATTATATACATGTTTAAAACTCATCTCTTTTGCTCTGCTCTGTCTGACTCTTTATCCTGCTGAGCCACTATTTTCTATAGCTATGGTCTGTTTACCCTTATCCTTGCCACATTAACCTGCCTGCTCTCATTCTCATTGTAACCAAGCCAAGTATGTGCACTGGAGACCTCGCATCTTCATGAATGTTAGACCCCTTGTCTCTCCCTCTGTTCCCCTTCCTAAGTCTCTCCCCCAGCTCCTGTCTCTCAGATTGTAAGCCCTAGGGGCAGGGACCGTGTCTATTTTATTACTTTGTAAAGTGCCAGGTACACTGCTGGCGCTATATAAATGTTTGTTAATAATAATAATAATAATGTTTAAGTTTCAGCTTTACATATTTGTTAGACGTATGGTCCAGTCGCTCTCTGTGATGACCCTCTTTAAAGGGGGGCGTATCCCGGCTCCGGGCACCATAGGGTGCGCCATAGAAACGGGATCCAGGGTGTCTGGGATCTTTGTATTGTGTGGCGTGTAGAGGGGAGATCCAGGGGATCTTTGCATTGTGTGGGGGTGTAGATGGGGGATCCAGGGGGTCTTTGAATTGTTTGCATAACTTGGAATTGATAATTGTTCAGTTGCACATAAGTGACATCGTAGCACCCAATGCAGATGTGGACTCCATTGCAGTTAAGCAAGCAGGCAAAATGGGGGACAGAAAAAGGTTGCAGCAGTTGAAAATTTTGCACCAGTAAAAAGGAAAAAAAGGAAGACACATTGATTGGAGGAAATGTGCTGTCAGTCACTCATGAAGTTTGTTGTTAACACCTACTTTCTGTGGTGACATTACTGAAACTTGATAGGGACTAACACGTCACAAATAACTGCCATGTGGCATGATGGGATACCATCCGGGACACTAACTGGAGGCTGCACACGTATCCTTCCGGGGGGTGGGGGTATGAAACACCCATTGCAAAAGTACATGTAAGAAGTGCAACATTACTAACACACGTTCAGAAGAGTGTTCAGAGACAGGTGTCTGTTAACACACGTTAAACACACATTTCCATTCGGTCTAAAGCCGTCCTCAGATTACCATGATTCAAGAATGATCTAGTTTGTGAACTTCTACACACTTTTGGAAATAGTAACATGATATATTTTATTGGACCAACTACGTATCTCCACCAACTGGAGTTGGTCCAATAAAAGATATCACTGTATTACTTTGTCTCTAGTGCCTATATTTGGGACCAACATGGCAAACCCTATTTTCTCTACACACTAGCATTTTTGCTGACCATTGTGTAAGTACATTAGAAGTAATGGTGTTTGGTATTAGACATACCAACCTGCTTCATAAGTTAGATGCTTTGTAACTCCATGAAAAGACGCTTGTTGTATCAATGTTTAAATGACATGGAAAATGAAAGGTGATGGAAGCGGTTCCTCCATGCTGACTACAACTCCATGGTAAGTGGACTTTGGTGACTCTGTAACTTCATGATCGGACGCTTGTTGCACCATGTTTAAATGAACAATTTCTGTGTAATATGCCACTCCATCTTGAAATTGTCATGGTGACTGATTTAGAAACCGCTGTATGTTCTACTTACTCTTCCGTTCCGTTACCGACGGCATTTTGGATATTTTGTAGTATCAATGTCTCACGTTCTACTACTTTATTTTATTATTTTATTTAAAATAAAATACTAACCTGCTTGTTGCAACAATATACCCTTATCCTATCTCATATCAAAACTGCTCACCTTCAATGGCTCCTCCTTTGAGTTTGTGATTGATTTATAATAAGAAATTTCCCCTCCACCAATATGATTAAATTATATAGAAATATCTATCAAGGCTCATTCTGCCCTGGGTGGCCTCTAACACCCAATGCCTCAGGGTCTCCTATGCATAGCCACTAACATCCCTCGCCCTGCCCCAATATCTTTGGCTCCTAGCTCCTTCCCCATTTAACCCAACCTTAGCCCTTAGACCTACTGTTTTTTTGCTCATGTCTATACCCCTTTTAGCCAGGAGAGATCAGTGTCCATGTATTCTGCCCAGAAGAGCCTCAGCAGAGTCTCCCTGATGGTTTATGGCGTGAGGAGTTCAGAGGGATTGACAGCCTGGTGGGGCACTAGTAGTAAAGACGGGGCCAGTAGTTCCTTTGTCCCCCTGCCCCCAGGGGAAGGGGTTTCCAGGAGGACTCACTATTGCCTGGCCAGCTGATTCTCTAGGCAGGTTAAATCCCATGCCATCACTCCATGGGTCCAGCAGAGCCTGGAAGTAAAAACAGGAGGCCTAGTGGCTGGGCCGGGCCAGGCCAGGCCTAGAGGCACAGCAAGCACAGAAACACCCCCCTTGCATGCATCAAAGAACATTCCCCTTGTCACGGGTTGGAGGGTCCACACCCCCACTTTACCGGGTTTGAGTGACTCAGTTTCCCTCGCGTACAGCCCACTTGAATCAGTTTTTCTCTCTGGCCAGTTCAAGCCTGCCGCATGGACAACCTCTTTGTCACTCAAGGGCCCGATCCTTCCCGTTTACAGACTCTTTAATCTCTGGGTTCACAAGAGCTTGAGAACTCTTGTTGCTCACTTGTGTTCCAATGTTAGAGACAGACACTTCTTCATAAAGATAAGAAGTAAGTTTATTGATTACATAAGCAAGATAGTTGATACAGAGTTGTTACTAGAAATCAAAGGTAAATATAATGCATTCCTGATCTATACTGATTGAGTTCCTAAATAAGCATCTTACCCTACAAAGATCCATAAGTTTCTCTCAGTCCTTTGGTGTAAGCGACTGGGTCTCCAGACTTAGAGTTGCTAGAGAGCAAAATCATCTCTCTCAGTTCATGGTCTCCAGCCTGACTTGCTGGCAGGCTTTCGTATGCAGATGTAACTGCTCGAGATTGCTCAGGGAGAGAGCTCCTGAAGATGACTTACTAGTCTGCTTAAGTACTCTTCCTCCTTTCTTTGTCTCTCATTTCCCACCTTTGGGGAAACCTGAAGTGTGTCACGTAGGCAACCCAGGCAAACATGAAGGTCCATTTACATCTCCACAGGATTCCGTCTGGCAAGTGTTGGCAACACACATTCTTTTTAACTGTCCCTACTTCCTGGAGTTTTCTTGTGTCACAGTTTTCAATTGTAGCATTACATACATGTTGCATGTTTTGCTTTACATAGCTTACTTGTAGGCCAGTATCACATGTGTGTGACTCTATGTTCCTCCGTGACACCCCTGTTCTGAAGCACAGCCTGGTGTGCCAGAGTAAACCCCTACCCACAACATAGAGCCTCCTCCTATCAGATCAACCCCTGCTACCCCCCGCACACAGCCCCCTCCTGTCAGAGCAACCCCACCAATTTCCCCCATTGTATCTGCAGCACTGAACTGCCCACCCCAAGCATAGACTCCCCGACCAGAGCAAGCGCCCATAAGTGCAGATCACCCCTGTATGAAGAAAGACACCCACCAGCAGCAACTCCCCAACCCCAAACACAGAGTCCCCTGGTATGCAGCAGAGCCCCCTCGGTCCCCAAGCATGGATTTCCTTACCCCATATCTCTCAGCAGTAATCTCTCCCCACCCCCACATATGCAGCACATAGCACAGATCCCTCAGCCATGCAGCACAGAGAGAGTTCCCCCACCAGCAGCAACACCTTCTCCCAGCACAGAGCCCCCCTCTGCTCTTCCTGCACACAGCCCTGTCCTCCAGAGCAACACCTCCCTTCCCATCAGAGAACCCTCCCCCAACCACAGATACCCCCGCATGCAACACAGAGCATCTCCCCGTCTCCAAGCACAGAGCATCCCTGCCAGTAGCAAGTCAATCTGCCCCTTAAACCTGGAGCCCTCCCTCCTGCCCGCAGCACAGAGCCCCACCTGCTAGAGCAGCCCCCTTTCTGCCTGCAACACAGGGCCCCTGCACAAGCAACCCCCCCACAAACCCAAGCATAAAGCTACCCCAGCACAGAGTGCCTCCCCCTGCCCCCAAGCACAGAGTCCCCAAGCACAGAGCCCACCCTCCTGCCAGCAGCCTTCCTGTGCCCTCAGCTCCAAGCTCGCCATCTCCCAGCAGCAAGCCTCCCTCTGCCCCAGCCCAGAGCCCCCCTGCATGCAGCATAACCTGACCCCCACACATAGAATCCCCCTGCCACACAGTACAGAGCCTCCCACCGTCTCACCCACAAGCACAAAGCCCCCCTTTCAGCAAGGCACCCCCACCCCATGCAGTAACCCCCTCTCCTTCCAGCAGAGCCCCCTTGCACACAAAATATAGAGCCCCCTCCTGTCGGAGCAACGGACTCCTCTGCACACAGAGCCCCCTCCTGCTGGAGCAACTCCCCCTGCCCAAAACACAGAACCTATCCCCCATCAGAACAACCCCCTATCTGACCCCAGCCTAGAACCCCCACTTCCAGCAGCACAGAGCCTCCCTGATGGCAGCAGCCCCTATAGGCTGCACTCAGCACCTCTTATGCTCCCAATACAGAGCCACCCCCTGCACACAGCACAGAGACTCCCGTCCGCCAGCAGTACAAGAGACCCTTCTGCCCCCAGCAAGCCTCCCTGCCCCCAGCAAGCCTCCCTGCCTCCAGCAGAGGCCTCCATGTCCATTTCAACAGCAACCCCCGCTATCCCTCTGCATAGAGCCCCCGTCCCAGCAGAGCTCCTCTCTGCTCACAGCACAGAACCTTCTTCCTGCCCCCAAGAACCGAGCCCCTCCGTTAGCAGCAACCCCCTTCTCTGCTTCCAGCACAGAACCCTCCTCACCAGCCAAGCCCCCAATCCTGAGCCCCACCATATGCAGCCTTCCCGGCTGGCAGCAACCCACCAGCACCTAAGCACAAAGCTCCACGTGTCCCCAAGCACCGGGCCCGCCCCCACCCCATTGTTTTTGTTTGCATTCTGAGAAATGTATTTACATGAACAATTTCCATGACAGATTCTGCTTTCAGAAATTGAATTTTCTGCTGGTGGAATTTGGGTTTCATGGTTGTAAAAAAAAATTTTGGGGGTGTGTGTTTGCAGAATGCATGGGCTATTTTCTATCTACCTGTAATGGAAGGAAGGCTGGGCTTTCTGTATTGTTTTATGTCTAGTGTCTACCAATAAGAGTCAGTCAGCCAGGACTCCTGGATTCCATTCTTGGCTAGCCAACAGTCTTGCGGTGCAACCTTAGGTGAGCGTTTTTACACATTCTTCATCCTGGGATTGGGAGAAAATCATTCCAGAGTTGTTATCCAGGGATTACAAGTGGTATTTGTTTACACTGACATTTCTATCCTGTATTGAAATCCATCCCGGGATAGTTCAATGAACAGCACATTGCCGTTATCCCGGTGGTGTGAGAATATCTGGAATGAATATCAATCCCGTGGTGTTTTTTGTCTGTGCTCGACGCACTGATTTCTTGGATTTAAACATCACGTCCTTGGACTCCAACTACCCCGGGATAGTTGATTATTATGGGAGCAGAGGCAACTTGGAAGATAGCAGAGCAGATGGAGAGGGGGAGAGAAAGAGAGAGAGAAAATCAGATTTCTTTGTGTACGATCTTCCCACAGTCATGTTACTAGATACCATAGAGGCAGACCTGCATAGAGAGGATGTCACCTCTTGCCATAACACTCTATGGTAATAATCCTGGGATAGTTGACTATTCCAGGAAAGTCGATTAGACAGACCTAATCCCGGTATTATTTAACAACTGGATTTTACAATACCACGAAAAAGGGGTTTTGTAATCCCAGAGTTTATCCATGATCCTGGAATTATAATCACTGAATGCTGCATTTAGATGGACCTGTAATCCTGGGACTAATGATCTAATCCTGGGATAAGGGTCCATGTAAAAATGCCCTTAGCTTTGTGAAGTGTGGAGGGAGAAAGTTTTACATAAGCGCAAGAGGCTGCTAGGAGACTAATCTGTCTATTGAAACAGAACTGGCTTTAGGTTCTTGCATTTAGCTGTTTGTCTTGAAGTTGAACTAAAAGCCAGGATCATCAATTCCAGCTATGCTTGGATTAAAAAAAATAGTGCTAGGAACTTTGGCTTGGGTCTCTGTGCAGAGTCAGAGCTTCAGTGGAACACATGACAGACAAGGAAAGCCATGTGAGCTGATGGACGGGAACAGACCCGACTTGTGCTGTGAGTGGTAAATATCCAGCCTTCCCCACTCTGTGCTTACCAATACCAATTAGGAACTGGATCTCCCCTCCAACGGGGTAGCTTTTCCCAGAACACAGAGGTGCATTACATATAATCACCACATTGTGGGGGGCAAATCATATCATATATGATTTTGATTTGGAGATTAATAACAATCCCTTCAAAAGAGCACCAGCTGCCACACAGAGACGCCCAAGTGTCATCTAGTGAATGTGAAAGTGTGCCACTTCCATAGAATAAATATCGCGTGTGTTTCAAGGAGCAAGCTCCCCCCTCCCCCGGCCTTGATTGATGGGAGTGTTTGTGTTGGAGTCTCCCATGCTTGTTAGCAGTAGAATGCACAGTATATGGCTGCATTCCCAAAACCGACTTTTAGCTCATAACATAAACACGCTGCAGTTTACATGGATTATTACAGCAATTCCCTCCTCCCCTTAGCATTGTTGGACATTAAACATTCCAGATGGGACCGCCTCCTTTGGCGTGGCTTCTGAATGGCTCCATCCATACCAAACCTGACTTCTGTTTTTAAGATGGAATGGATTCCCTGTGCAGACGATCCCCACCAGGGCTGTTGTTCTAAAGGGGTATGAGGAATGCACTTCTAACTTTCAAGTTGAGGGGACAGCCATAGATCTGTTTCCCCCAGTTTTTCAGGGTGGAATGCAGGGCTCCTTGTGAAGGTCTTGGTGTGGCCAGTAAAATAGAAGTCACAGTAGCTGCTTGAGCTAGCATTGAGTGGGGCTGCTACTGTCATAACAGCTGCCCAACACCAGCAGGCGTCACATGGAATATGGCTCGGCTCAAATGCCTCCACCTTCTTTGGCACTTTGCTTCCAGATCAGTGCACAAAGGCAGCCCCAGTCCTCTCTGTCTCTGTAGTGCCTAACACATCTTTCTCAATTATGGAAATTCAAAGCAGAATTCCCCATGCTTCTCCCCCATCACCATTAGCCTAATCAGCACAACTATGTATAAATTAACATAATTAAGTAGGTCAATTTCTCACAGAGTTACACACACGCTGTGCAGGCAGAGAACCAGCTCTGTCTTGCACCAGCCGGCTCTCACGCTGCACAGGGGTCAGACAGGACTTTAAACATGCTCACGTCTCTGGAGATGGCATGACTAACCAGCTGAAGGTATGATCATCTCACCTAACCTAAGGCAGGAGGTCTGGTGTGGCCCACAGGTGAGAATGGATCAGCAGTGGTGAGCCCTGTCCAAGGTGGGGCAGCAGGTGTAGCGGTGGGGGGAGGGGGGGGAAGTCTGTGTAAGACCCTGAGCTTGGGATGAAGAGACTCTTTCAGCCCTGGAGGAGATAGGCCTGGCAGGTGCAGAGTTTGCTGTGCGGGCCGAGGCAGTCTGGGTCCTCCCCAGTGTCTATTGGCTCCTGGAGGAGATACACCACCTCAACTCCTACAGGCTAAGAGTTTTTGCCTTTTGGAGAGTTCCCAAGTCTACAGAGCTCTGAGTACAGTCCCACATGCGTCAGTTGTGCCACAATAATTAGTTTGAACCCAACCAGGATAAATTCCATGGTCTGGGGATGCAGGGGGTCAGACGAGCTATCTAGCCTTCACAACTAGAGAACAGCAAGTTCCCTTGAGCTCAGTCTACTGGCATGACATTAACTAGCTGTTTGCATAGCTGCAGACAGGGATCAGTCCTATAACACTGAGCTCTTTGGAATGGACTCTACCAGGCACGTGGGGGTGAGGAGACAGCATCAAAAGGGCACAGAGGCACACAGAAAATCTAGGGTGTTACTAGACGTAATGCTAACTACTTGCTCTCGGTTGCAAAAACACATTTAGTCATTAGGTGGTCTGTTATGTGCAAACATGCATCCGGAGATGCATTTACTATGGATTTTCTACCCTCAGATTTTATGGGTGCAGGTACTGGCACGTGGTCACTGTTACTGTACGTCTAGGGATGCACATGACCCTTATTTCCTGTCAGTGGTCA
>QEPC01005161.1:1215569-1229486 GCA_003113815.1 Sphenodon punctatus
CCCCCCCCCCCCCCTCAACCCCCCACGGCCTCCCTCTGGGGCTGAAAGACACCATCAGGGAAACAGCGGATGGGAGGAGACTATTGGGTAAGCTACAAAAACACAGGCTGTTTTCACATGGCGCTGCTGGGTGGGGGGATGGGTGGTGCACCGGCGGTGGGTGGTGGTGGGTGTGCGGCCTTTCCCATGGGCACACACCCATCTCCATCCATGGAGCTTCCTCCATTTTGTCGGATGGCTCCATGGGTGGGTTATGGGTGGAGGTGGGTGTGCGCCAGGAGCGGGCACACACCACCACCCACCGCCTGTGGTGTTTCCACGGGTGCACACCCATCCACTTACCTACCGCTGCAGTGTGCGCACAGATGCCCCACCACCACCACACATCCGCCCGCACACCCAGCGGGGTGGGGGGGATGGCGTCTGTGAAAAAACGGCCACAGTGGCATAAATGTCTGTTCAACCAACTATATGCTACATGCCCAGGAGGACCTCAACAATTTCAACATGCAATAGATTTGCATGTATTTATCGTTAAGTCTGGAAACACTCCTAGGAATTGAGACTTTGGGAAGAAAAGCTGTTGACAGCACTATAATCCCGAGAGGGAAGTTAATTATAAGCAGACAACAGGCAGGAAAGAATCCGATCGTCCTAAGACTCCCCCGCCCCCTTCCTGCATGTCAAACAATTTGTGCCAGAATTAAACATTCCTTCCCCAACAGTGGCAGATTCTGAGAACTCAGAAGAACAAACAATTGCTAATTAGGACAGAGAGGATGTAAATTCAGATAGAAAAGAAAACCCCAATAACGAAGCAGCTGCCCTGCATAGAGGCACGTGACAATTTCATCCTTTTGTGCAGAGCACAAAGCCTCAGCAGACTGGATGGCTCAGAAAATGCATAACAGATGAGAGAGAGTCTTCCAGATTGAAGGGTGGAGTCTTGCATAAGAACTGAAATTCCGATTTCATTGCAGTACACGATTCAGCCACTAGGTGTTTCTGTGACTTACACAGGACGTTGAACCTGATTTTTCAAAGGCAGGTATAGCTGGAACTCGAGCTGCGTAAAGGTTGTTTTTTGTTTTATTTTTCCTGTTTAAAGAGGATTAGGGTTCCTTAAGTTGTGTCAGCCACCAGACATAGTTTCTTCCTAATGAACAGTCTGCAGTGAGTTCAACACCTAACACAAGAGTGTTTCCATTATTAGAAGAGTATTGCCATACTGCTTTCCTATGAGAGGTTAAGCACTTGATAGGCTACTAGCCCTTTAATATCTTTGTTGCTCTCCTCCAATTTCAACCCTCCTCCATTTTGTCAGCGTCTTCCTTATAACACAGAGGGTGAAAACAACCAAGACATTAGCCCAATGGAGTCCAAGTTCGGTTTGTGCAGTTCCCACTCATATTTAGCATGTTCAGCCTATCCGGCATTGTATTTCATGTGATTGTGGCCAACCCCTACAGGCAGTGCCACTGCGCCAGCGAGAACAGAGAAAGCGGCAGGAAGTGGTCGCTCCTCGGACGCTCTAGGATTTCTGCCTGCAAAACTCTATGGTGCTGGCAGACCTGTACACGCATGGAGGCACTGCACACAGTAATTGATGGCTGTGGGTGACACGCGCGTCGAGACGGTATTGCTGTGGCGGCAGGAGAGAGGAGAAGGTGTGGTGGCATGGCCACTTGGAGAAGTCTCCCAGCCATGGCACTGCCCCTGATCTCAGTCCTCTCTCCCGGACCCCTGCTGCCCTTCAGAATCTGCCGCCGTAGGCCCATGCCGCTTGGACCTGCCCCTAAGTCCTGGGTGATTTTTCATCTTCTCCCCGGGGCCTCACGTGTGGAGTCTTGCAGGGTTCTATCCTGTCCCTTCTCTTGTTCAACGTGTACATGCAGCCTTTGGGGGAGGTTGTTAGGGAGTTTGGCGTACGGTGTCATCAATATGCGGATGACACCCAGCTATCTCTCTCTTTTTCATTCGACTCAGGCTCGGCAGTCTTGGTGCTTACCCGGTGTTTGACGGCTGTGGGGGATTGGATGAGGGTGAGCCGCCTGAGGTTAAATCCTGACAAGTTGGAGGTGATGGTTGTGTGGAAGTCTGGGAGAGTGGTGGCCCCCATCATTGATGGGGTCCGTCCTCCCCTGGTATCTCAGGTTCGGAGTCTGGGGGTGCTCCTAGACCTGCAGCTCCGCCTGGATGTCCAGGTGGTGGCTGTGGCGAAGGGGGCATTTCGCCAGTTACATCTGGTGCATTGGCTTCCGCTGTATGTCTCGAACTTGGATCTGGCCACAATCATCCATGCTTTTATTACCTCGAGACTGGACTACTGTGACGCACTCTATGTGGGGCTACCCTTGGTGCTGGTTCGGAGACTGCAGCTGGTGCAGAACGCGGCGACTCGTCTCCTAAGGGGGACGGGCCAATGCGAGCACATTACGCCGGTGCTTCACTCTCTGCACTGGCTGCCGATGTATTCCGGGCCCAATTCAAGGTGTTGGTGTTGACCTTTAAAGCCCTAAACAGCCTGGGCCCAGCCTATCTGTAGGACCGCCTCACCCGCCGGATCCTGGATTGGCCCCTGCGGTCGGCTGGGGACGCCCTCCTCGAGGTCCCCCGGGTTTCTCAGGTGTCGAACTTGCGGAGGGCATTCTCTGTGACCACGCCGTGACTGTGGAACTCCCTCCCATCGGAGATCCACCTGACCACTGACCTCCCCTCTTTCCGCAGACAATGTAAGACCTGGCTGTTCCACCATGCCTTTCCCAAGGGAGATGGGGTGTGTGGATTGGGTTAGGGGGTAATTTGTTTTATTGTGGGGTTTTTAATTGTATTATTGTTTTTTTAAATTTGTTTTAATATGTTGTTAGCCACCCCAAGATGCTTTTAGCAGGAGGGGGTGGCATATAAATTTTATAATAAAAATAAATAAATGTAAGTCCAGCCCTGCGAGCATGTGCTAGCTTTAGCTAGGATTTTTGAGCTATGTTTAAGTTAACACATATTAAATCACATAAAGGAACATGCATTAACCCCTTGTGAAAGTGAAGTCTTAGAGGAGATCAACTCTGACCATCTGCCTGTTAAGATATCAGCATCGTCCAGCAGGCAAGGAGAAAGAAAGCAGGCTTTGTACGTGTCTGTAGAAGGAGGTGGTGCGTGCATTTGTAAAACAGCTGTTAGCCCAAGAGAGAGCTGCCTCCAAATGCAATGGTGGTTTTGAGATCCCATTGAATGATTTTCCTCTGCAGGAAACCAGGACCAGCAGGGGGAAGCGGAAAGGGAAATGATGCTCAATGTCAGTTCCATTCTCCCTTGGGATTGCTAGGCGGAGGGTTGTTTAAAACATGAGCAAAAATCATGAGGGAGAAATTTCAGGCAATTGCAGGGAAATGAAGAGCAGCAGCCAACTGTTAAATAGTAAATACACATTTGCAGCAAAGCAGGAAGGGAGAGCCGTTTGCAGTTTTAATCTGTGTATGCTCTGTCATGGAGGAACATAGGGTCACACACGTGTAACACAGGCCTACATGTAGACTACAAGTCTGGTAAATATGTAAAGCAAAAGGTTCCACATATATATAATGTTACAATTGAGAACTGTAAAACCCAAATCAGAGCTGTGACACATGACCAAGCTCCAGGAAATGCAAAGAGATACAAAGAATGTGTATTTGGGAACCTGGCCCAGATGGGTGGCCAGGGACATTTATATGCTAATGCCGGCAGCCATGGCCTACGTGCAAGAGACGGAGAAAGCTGATAAAAACAACAAAGGGAATTCTAGAAGCCTCGAGAAGATACGAGGAGTTTCCTCCTGGGGATATAAGTAGTTGTACCCCAGAGGGGGCAGTGACTATCAAAGACTATCAGGAACTCACTCACCATCTTGCAGCCAGCGAGGCTAGAGACCATGAACGGAGACACAAGACTTTGCTCTTTAGCCACTCTAAGTCTGGAGACACAGTCGCTTACATCAAGGACTGAGAAGAACTTATGGTTGGACCTTTGTAGGGTAAGATGCTTATTTAGGAACTCAACCAGTATAGGTTAGGAATGCGTTATATTTACCTTTGATTTCTAGTAACCACTCTGTATCAACTATCTTGCTTATGTAATCAATAAACTAACTTCTTATCTTTATGAAGAAGTGTCTGTGTCTAACATTGGAACACAAGTGAGCAACAAGAGTTCTTAAGCTCTTGCGAACCCAGAGAGTAAAGCGTCTGTAAACGGGAAGGATCGGGCCCTTGGGTGACAAAGGGGTTGTCCCTGCGGCAGACTTGAACCGGTCAGCGAGAAAAACTGGTTCAAGTGGGCTGTGCCCGAGGGAAACTGAGTCACTCAAACCCGGTAAAGTGGGGGTGCGGACCGCCAACCCGTGACATGCTCACTCTTTACAGTTACTTCTTAAACCAGTCTCAGACAAAGGGAGCCCACCTACTTGTGTCCTCAGGGTTATTAGCCCATATGAATTAATACCAGCTTAACTTTGTTGCCAGTTCCAAGTGTTCAAAAACAGAGATTCAGCTCACCCTCCAGAATCACAAAAGTGGCATAAAATTGTGAGGTTACATTTTTTCTCTCTCATGGTTTCTGAGCCTTTAAGGAGTACACCATGGTCTCATATTACAAGTGTCATTCCCCCTCCCCTTGCTCCAAGGGTTACAGAGTCTGGTTTCTTTTTAGACTGAAATTTGAGATTCTCATTATTTTGTGTAAAGTATCTTGATTTTAAAAAAGCTCTAAAATTGCAAGGATGGTGATAAAATGCTAAGACGATATTGATGGATAAACCATTGATATCAGTGGAATAAAATGGCCTGAACCCCAAGCTTTGTGGGAACACGAGCTAGAAAGATCCAGGATGCCTTGTGCTGCTGGCATGTCAACTGGAATGCTAGCCAAAACACCCACCATACCACCGGTGCCAGTTTAATGAGAATTGGTGAATTGTTTCAAATGATCTTTTTGTGTTATCAATAAAGACTGTAAAAAAGTTCATTGCGTGTCACTGTGTTCTTCTCTGGCCCATCCAGCCCCCACCCCCAGCACCACGACCGCATACTTTCCCTCTTCTTGGCCCAGTTTTATGCAACTTGGGCCCACAGGGAGACATTCTCTGTGGCTGCCCCACAGCTTTGGAACTCCCTTTCCTTGGAGGCTCACCTGAGCCATAGTTTGAATGTCTTCCGGAGGCGGCGCAAGACCTTTTTATTCAGCCAGGCATTTAATGGGCAGAGGTAGATATATATATATATTTGAGGGTGTGGGTGTGTGTTTAGTCTTTATGGGTTTTAATTATATCTTTTATATTTGTGTTTTATGTATTTATTGTGAGCCACCCTTAACCTCAGGGGATAGGGTGGGATATAAGTCTAAATTAATAAATACATTTTCCAGATCCTCCTCCCACGGATCTGGGCTGTGGAGGAGTGTTTGTGGGAGGCATGCGGGAATGACTGACAGGGAGGGAGGTGTGCCTGGCCCAGGAACTGTTCACCAGCATGAGATGTATCGAGTCCATGCCCAAATCTCAGACATGTCCTTGCTCACCTGCTCAATCACACTGTCAGACCACTCGAACTGCTGGCAGAGACGGGAGCAGTGCCTGTTCTGCTGGTGGTCCAAGCGGGCCTCGGCAGGAAAGGCCTTGCATTCTGTGGCGTTCTGCTGCATCAGCTGCCTGTGCTCCCTGTCCATGCCATTGGCATCCTGGATCGTGCCTGCCCACCACATGGTCTCCTCAAGCATCTCCCTTGCCAAATCCTTCCTGCGCCGCCAGTTGCTGACCTGCAGGTCTTGGTTCCGCTGGGCACTTGTGGCTGGAGGTTCTGTCCGCATCAGTTGCACTGGCAGACTTGTAGAAGGCTACAAGGAAAGCCATTCGTTCAGACCGCCCCACCTTCCTGCCCCAGTGTTTCAGCCCTCCGCCCACACGAAGAGAAATGGGAATGAATACCTGACCTATGCTGCTACTGGGGCAGTTGCTGTGGCAGGATCCCAGTACCATGCAGTTCACCTCCTGCAATCACTGTAGGAGAGAAGAACATATAGAAATCAAGCCCCACCATTTGCGCCATCTCCACCACCACCACCACCAACCCCGGCCTACCATTTTGGCTTCCACCACATCGCCAGCCCACTCTTCCACCATGGAGCTCCCCCACCAGCCCACGGGCCTGCCACAGTGCCTTGCCACCCACTTTCCACACCTACCGTTCCCATCCAGTGGAGCTATTTTGTGGGGATTTTCAAGGTGCTCCTCCATGCTCTCCTGGCCACCCATCAACATAGTAAAGAAGAAAAAAACCCCACATAATTAGATAACAATGAATGGAAGCCTTTATCATGCAGTTGTGTAAACGCAAACACCTCCCTCCCCCAGTTGCAATAACTTACTGTTCTCCTCCACCGCCTCCTCTACAAAGGTGACATCCAGGATCTCTGGGCCCTCGACCAGAACCTCTAGTGGCTCCTCAAACAAGGACTGGCTCTCGAGCTGTCTGTGTGCGCGTTGATCTGTGCCAGCTCTGGGGCAGGGATGGGCAGGGAGGAATCTCCGCTGGTGGTCAAGGCTTCTGTGGTGGGAGCAGTTGCAGCAGGAGTGGGCAGTGGAGGAGCCCTATCCACCCTTCTGGCCCCTGGCAAAGGTGCAGCCACACAGGCGGGATGCAACAATCACTCCATCTAGGCATAGGAACCAGTCCAGAAGCTCATAGTAGAGGGATGTTTGCCTTCTGCAGTCAGAAGCGAAGTTGTTGTCCCGGACCTCCATATAGCCTCTCCTCGAGCCCTTGGCCTGCTGTCAGCACTGGTTCACAACCAGGGTGTAGCCCTGCTGTGCCATTTGGACCGAGATTTCCTGGAACAACCGCCTCATTCCTATAGCACTTCACCAAGGCACACTAGACCTTCTGCTCCCCCTATAGAGCAATGGAGGTCTTGGTCTCTTCTCTGGTTTAGGGAATGCAGTGTTGGCAGCCGGACCTGTAGGCAGCGAGTGAGTGCGATGGAACAGTGGAGGTAGTGGTGCTGGTTGTTGCCTGGCTGTCAGTATTAGCCACGGCCCCAGCAATGGTAATCCTCTACAAGTCTTTCTGACAGTGGCTGGGAAAGAGCAAGCATCGGGCAGATGCTGCAAGCCAGGATGAGCTGGGAGAACGCATGTTTGAAATTGGTGTGAGTAATTAAGTTTGAATTTAAGGCTGATGTTACGTGTGCATCAGTGAGAGCAAGAGTTGAGCGAGGGGCTGGCAGTAGTCGCGCCTTGGAACGCTCTAGGCTTTTTGCTCATGACTCTGTGGCACCGGTGGACCTGTCCATATATGATGCTGCAGGCAACCTAATTGATGGGCTGCAGACACGTGGGCACATTAGCCTGCATTCTCCCGCACGGCGGGCTCTGCATGCTCTAGGACCCTGCTGCGAGTGGGAGCTGTGTGTCCAGTGGGTGGTGGCCATGTGGCTGGTGCGGGGCAAACACCTAATAAAAGGCAGGTGGACACCCACTGGTATGAGCTACCATCTCATTTGTTAACACAGCTCATGGAAGGGATCTTAAGGGGCATCTAGTCCACCTGCTGCCCCAAAGCAGGACCAATTATATCTAAATTAATCCTGCTTATTACATGCTTTGCTTAACTAGTAGTTTATTAAGTTCTTCTAGACTGCAGCCTAACCTCCCCTATCCACACTCTTCAGGCAACAAGCTGTTTGTACAAATATGGGAGGTGTTTGTCACACATGCAAAATCCAATGGTCAAGATTTCCATATTGAGCTTGGCCTGGGGATAACGTGAAAGGGCCTGGTTTTCAGAAGTTCTGAGCCATTCAGCCTCTGAAACAGATGCTTCACTTGGGCATCCAAAAGGTCATTAGTAGTCACTATTGAAATTTTGGGCTGAGATTTTAAGAAATCGGCCTTTTGTTGTTTTCCCCCCTTAAATTTTCTTAGCTATTCACTGAATGAAGCAGCTCTCCTAGGCCATTGGTTGATGAGGGTGGAAAGCAGGTCATCTTTCTCTTTGTTTTTAGGAATCTTTATTAGGTTTTTTTTGGTGTTTTTTTTTATAAATTAAACCACAGCAAAATCCTCGGCACAAACCCTTGTCATCCTGTTCTCTTTTCCAGCCTTTGCTTTGAGGATAAGAAACTCTTTATATGGAAAGCGGCTGCTTTAATTTTCTTTTTTATGTGTGCACTGTTATATTTTTCCTGGCTTATTCTCCTCTCATCCAGCTGGGAGCCTGGTATTTGAATTGGCAACTGGTTTTATGAAGAGCTTTTCCTACAGCTGGATTTGCATTGAAAGTCATGTTTAAAAACCCCACCAAACCTCCCACTGGCACCTTCGTTTTGGGCAGCACAGCAGAAAGAGCTTGGTCTTGCTGCTCTAGAGTCTGACTTTGCCACACTGCTGAGTTGCCCCAATTTTCAGTGGAGCTAGCCAAACCTGCCATTAGCACTGGTGCTAGTCATCGGAACGGGGTATGCTGGACTGGTACAAATAGAAATGTTGGCCTCATTCTCAGATGCCTGTGCGAAAAGCTGACTATCCCCTCAGCAATTAACTTTTGTGGTTGCATACTTTGCATTAACCACTAGCAGGGGTCGTTGTCTTGGTTAGTGGAGTTATTCTTTTTTCTTTCTCCTCTCCTTTCCTGGTTGCCTCCCAGGAAAAGCACTAGGGAGAACATTGCTGGGGAGATGATGGAATGACAAGAAACTAAGTGGGAGGTAGGAGAGCTTGTGCACTTGGAAGGTTGGGAGATGTGCAAGTGCATGAGAGGGGTGGAGCTTATTTGCTGATGGGAGGAGCTTACTGGAAGCAGGGGTGGGGCTGGTCCTATTGGATTGTACAACAGTCACAAGTAAAAGCCCATTGCAAGCCCTGCAAGCTTAATATGGGGCTTGTCCAGTAGGGGGCGGGTCAGGGGATGAAACAGTTCCCCCCCCCGTCTCCTCTCTTCTCCTCTCTCTGTCCTCCATCTTGTCTCATGCAGTCTGTACAGTATGGAAGCATGTCTTCTGAGTTCTCAGTCAAGTTCTGTTTTGAAGAAACTTCTTCTGTGTGTGTTATTCAACAGAAAGCTAACTCTACAAAAGGTTATGGGCTCAGGACATCTTCCGGGCAATTTTGAAAACTAGAAGCAGCCCAAAAGGAGTGCAGACTGTGAAAGAAGAAAACTCCCAGACAGAGAGGCCTACTGACTGTGAGTAAAAAGGCCTAAATCCCATAAGGGGAAAGGGAGGGAAGCAAGTATGGCAAGCAGCTCAGAGCTCAGACTTTCAGTAAGAAAGCTGAACAATGTAAACTACCAATTCTGAAAGTTTAAAGTGGAAATGCTGCTGTCTAAAGATGATCTATGGGAGGTCATTACCATGAACAGACCACCAGCAAATCATGAAGAATGGGATACAAAGGACAGGTTAGCAAAGGGTACAATAAGTTTATTGGCAGAAGGTGACCAGCTAATCCATATAAGAAGTGAGACCACAGCAAGAGGCATGTGGATTACATTGCAAAACTTACATGAGAGAACTAGCTTGAATAGCAAACTGCTTCTGCTGAGGAAACTATACAAAATGAGGCTTGGCAAAAAAAGTGAAATTCAGGAGCGTATAAATGCCATGTTGGAAGTAGTGGCACAGCTGCGCGGCATTGGAGAAGATATAAAGGACAACCATGTGGTACCCCTACTCCTCTGCAGCCTGCCTGAATCTTACAGTGCTCTCATCAATGCCCTGGAGACAAGGCCAGAGGCTGAACTGAAGCTGGAATTTGTTAAAGGTAGACTTGCAGATGAATTCCAGCACAGAAAGGAGAACCTGCAGAATGATCTAAAGCAGGGTAATGAGACTGCACTGAAAACCTCAGACAAAGCTTCTAAGAGGGAAACCAGAGTATGCTTCAGATGCAAAAAGGAGGGACATTTAAAGAAAGACTGCTATATATGGAAAGCAGAACAGCAGAAACTGTCTCCACGAACACCTAAGCAGAGGGCTAAAGTCACAAACAGCAACACAGTCGCTCAACAATGGAGTGGGTGCTTCAGAGCAACGCAAGACAGCTCATCCCAAAATTGGTGTGTAGACTCCGGGGCAACGAGCCACATGACTAGCGATAAAGGATTCTTCACAGGGCTGGATCTGAGCAGTAAAGAAAGGATCTACCTTGCAGATGGGAGAAGCATCAACGCGGAAGGAATTGGACAAGGATTCCTGTACTGCAACCAGTCACAGGGAGGCACACTGACCATACCCATGAAAGATGTGCTCTATGTGCCCAACTTAGAAGGGGGACTCCTGTCCGTGAGGCGCCTGGCAGCGAGGGGGCTCACCATCCGTTTCCAGGGAGACAAATGCACAATTCAAAGTGGGACAAAAGTACTGGCCAGAGCCACTGCAGATGAGCACCTGTACCGTCTGAGCACAGTGAAAGAACAGGCAAAGGTCACTGCGCACAAGCCACACAATGACTGCATCCACCTGTGGCATAGACGCATGGGACATAGACACCCAGACAGCATCAAGGAAATACACAGACAGCAGTTGACCAAAGACTTTAAGGTATCAATGTGTCCTGTGATCATGAAATGCGACTGTTGCATTAAAGCCAAAGCCACGAGGGCTACGCTTCCTAAGAAGAGTCAGAATAGAGCCACGAAACCGCTTGATCTTGTACACAGCGACATCTGTGGCCCAATGAAGGTTCCCACGCCAGGAGGCAGCCGGTATATGGTAACTTTCATTGATGACTATTCAAGGTACACGATCACGTATGTCATGAAGAGTAAAGATGAAGTATTCGACAAACTTCAGGACTATGTGTCCATGACGAGCAACAAGTTCCAGCGCAGACCAAAGACACTACAGATTGACAATGGAGGTGAGTTCACAGGAAAGGAAGTAGAAGACTTCCTGAGACTCCATGGAATTGAGCACCAAAAGACAGTGCCATATACACCTGAGCAGAACGGAACAGCAGAAAGGAAAAACAGAACACTAACCGAAATGGTTAGATGCAGGTTAACAGACTCTGGACTACCAAAAAGATACTGGGGTGAAGCAGCAGTTGCTGCTACCTACCTACAAAATTGGCTGTATTCTAGAACAGTGAGGGAAACTCCATACGAACCGTGGCATGGTCAAAACCTAGTGTGGGCCACATCAGAGTATTTGGAAGTAAGACTTACGTATATATCCCAAAGGAGAAATGTACCAAGCTGCAACACAGAGCAGTGGAAGGCATCCCCGTAGGATACAGTGAGCATTCCAAAGGCTACAGGATCCTGGATCCAAGCACAGACAGAATAACCATAAGTAACAGTGTGACCTTTGTGGAAAACTCAAGTGACAGTGTAATGACTCTCCAAGGTCCAGGCGAAGGAGAACAATCAACCACAGATAAAACCACTGAAAGGGAGCAAGCCTCTGAATAGAACAAATAGTCAAAATTGGCACAAAGGTAGCAGAAGTGCAGGAACAGACCCAGCCGGCAGCTGATGCTGAGCCAAAGCAGTCAACGAGGTCTAACAAAGGCATTCCCCCCCTTCGACTGTCCTACAAAGTCAGCATCAGTAAATTGTCAAAGTCAGCATCCTGGGAGGACATCTCACAGTTGTCAGAAGGGGAAGCAGAAAAATGGGTAAGAGCGGCTGAAGAAGTAAAGTCCATGCAGGACAATGCGATGTGGACACTTACTCCACTGCCCGCCGGGAGAAAGATTATAGGTTGTAAATGGACATTTTAAATAAAGTACAATGTGCAGGGAAATACTGAACGGTACAAGGCCTGACTTGTCACGAAAGGATACTCCCAGAAGTACGGAGAAGACTACAATGAAACATTTCCACCTGTAGTTAAGCACAGTACAATCAGAACATTGTTAAGTATAGCTACTGGAAGAGGAATGCAAGTCAAGCATATGGAAGTGAAAACAGCTTTCCTAAATGGTGAGCTGAAGGAAGATATTTACATGGACCAACCACCGGGGTTTGCAGATGTTGAAAGGTCGGATCTTGTATGCAAACTGCACAAAAGCATATATGTGCTTAAGCAGGCCGCCAGAGCGTGGAACACTAAAATAAGCAAGGTGCTCATGAGGGAAAATATTACCAGGAGCAAAGCAGATCCCTGCTTATACACAAAGAGACTAAGGGACAGGTGGATCTTTATATTAATTTATGTCGATGACCTTATCGTATGCTTTGAGCAAGAAGGGGACGAGTGCGAAATAATGAGAGCTCTAAATCAGGACTTTGAAACTAGGGACCTGGGTAACATAACGCACTACCTGGGAATACAAATTGAAAGAGAAGATGACGGAAGCTATCTTCTCAGCCAAAGACAGGCAATAGAAGAGATGATAGAAAGTTTCGGCATGGGGGGTGCGGAGCCAGCAAATACCCCTATGGAAACCAGCTACCCAAAGGAGATCAGAGAACTGAGCTTATTGCTGCCAGACAATAAGCAATACAAAAAGGTGATAGGAAAACTCTTGTACATTGCCACAATCACAAGACCTGACATTGCGATGGCAATAGGTATACTGTGTAGACAAGTCTCAGCCACAACCCAAAGGGATTGGAACACAGTGAAGAGGGTCTTACAGTACCTGAAAGGGACTGTGCACCTCAAACTACGGCTCCCAGCAACTTCCATGTCAGACCTGATAGGGAGGGTACGTGGATGCAGATTGGCCTGGAGACCATTTGGACCGAAAATCTACCAGTGGGTACCTATTCTTGCTTGGTGGAGGACCCATTAGCTGGTGCAGTAGGAAACAAGCCTCTGTGACACTTTCCTCTACAGAGGCAGAGTACGTGGCAGCAGCACACGCCAGCCAAGAAGTTATCTGGTTGCGACAGCTTCTGAATGATCTGGGGCAAAAATTGGACAGACCCACGCCAATCTTGGAAGACAACCAAGGATGTATAGCGCTGGCACAAACAGAAAGTATCAACACCAGAACCAAGCACATTGACGTAAAATACCATTTCCTGAAAGACTCACAGGAACAAGGACTCATAGATCTGCAATAGTGTCCTACAGAGGATATGACAGCGGATGTGTTCACGAAGCCACTAGCAGGGGAACACCATCGCAAGCTATTAAGAAGAATGAACCTAGTGGGTTTGACTAGTGACTGTTGATAAAGGGTGTTGGAATGTTCAACAGTCACAAGTAAAAGCCCATTGCAAGCCCTGCAAGCTTAATATGGGGCTTGTCCAGTAGGGAGAGGGTCAGGGGATGAGTTTTTCCCACCTCTTTGTCTTCTCTCTTCTCCTCTCTCTGTCCTCCATCTTGTCCCATGCAGTCAGTACAGTATGGAAGCAGGTCTTCTGAGTTCTTAGTAAAGTTCTGTTTTGAAGAAACTTCTGCTGTGTGTTATTCAACAGAAATCTAACTCTACAATAGGTCCTTCTTTGGCTGCTCAAAACATTGGGAGTTATACGATGGGGTTATATGTCCTAACTTTTATCTTGCTTGTGATCTGGTGATGCTAGGCTATACTGAGATTGTAGTTAGGAATGGGCGAACAGATCGCAGGTCAGGTTTGGCCGTTCGGTTCGTCTGCGTTCGGTTCGTCTATTTGGTTCGGCCGTTCGGTTAGTTCGCCGGGTTCGAGCTTGGCCGTTCGGAAAATGTTTTGTTATGTTTTTGTTTGTTTTTTTAATATGTTTTTTTGGTTTTTTATTTAGTTTTTAATGGGTTTTTTTTGTTTTTATATGGGTTTTTTTATTTAATTTTTTATCTAATATTATATATATCTAGCTACACTAAATCTAACTGCTATTGACTATTCTAAATACGATGAACTAAATGGATTATCTAATAAGTACACAGACCTACTCCTACAAACACTAAAACTAAATCACTAACGCTATCTCTATCACTAAGCTAACTCCTACAACT
>QEPC01005161.1:1230342-1256191 GCA_003113815.1 Sphenodon punctatus
ATAATCCTACTCTAAATGAAAAAACAGGGGAAGGGAAGGGAATCTGGGATGGAATATATGGGAGAGGGAAAGGATTCAATGGAGGGGGGAGGGAGGAAGGAAGATTGAACACAGGGAGGGGTAAAAACAAAAAATAACCACTAAATCTATCTAAGCTAAGCTAAATAAATGAATGAGAATATGGGGGTAGATGGGTTGGATGGGTGAAATGGGAGGAGGATTGCAATGGATTGGGGAGCTGGGAAATGCTGGGAGAGGGAGCCTTCTGAAATGCCTGCTGTTCAGGAACAGTGACTAGCTCAGAAGGTGTTGGGAAGTGGGGAGGCTGATAGTTTCATTTCTTGCAAGCCTCTCCACCCCTGGTGCCTAGAAGTCTGCTCCTCAGTGACTACCCCTCCCTGTCACGTTTGACCTTCCAGTTAACCTTTTTTTGCCACCCGAACTCACCTGAACGCGATCCAAACTGACCGAACTGTTCGGTCATTTTGACGTTCGGAATTGAGTTCGGTTCGGCCAGTTCGTGTTCGGATTCGTGTTCGGGTTTGGGTTCGGTTGCCGAACAGGCCGAGTTCGGGCTGAACTCCGAACTTCTGAACCGTGTTTACCCAACCCTAATTGTAGTGCTCTGTTCCTCTCTAGCACTGGAAGAGGGGTTGTAGTAGTGTGCCCCCGTCTTGTTGTCGTGCTAGACTATGCAGAAATTTGAAAATCTACCTCCCCTTATGCACCTAGCTGCACTGTTAGGCCTCACCAAGGTTCATGTCCCTGGTACTTGTCTTCACTAAGACACGCAGGACGGTCTTTGAGATCATACAGTAGACATTTATGCTGTAAGACCTGGAGGTCCTCAGTTTATTCTCCAGGGTGTCAGTCAGTCATGATCCAAATCTTCAGGGTGTGGTGAGGGAGACCGTTTAGGACATGGAGACAAGGTAGTTCACATGATATCTTTCATTGGACCAACTTCCATTGGGTCCAGACTGATTTAATCTGAACTACTTTGTCTCCATCTCTTACACTGAGACCAACACGGCAATTACCCTCGCTATCTAGAATTTAGGATTGTAATCCAACCCTTGTATGAATTACCCTCGGAAAACAGCTGACACAGGAAGGGGAGGCCATGCAGCTACATGGACTTACAAACTTACTGATATGAAATCTCTGCATTCTAAGAGTGGGGGTAGGGGGGCCCTGGGGTCTTTGGAGCAATGTGATTTCAGCATGGAATAGAAATATCAGGGGGACAAAGTCCGGGCTGTCTGCAAAATTTAGATCAAAGTTACTCTGCTCCTTATGCTTTCTGTGGCACGCAAGGCATTGTGGTGGCAGAAGGTGGCTAAGCATAGCATGCTTCCCATGAGCATAGCAGATCCATGGTTTTTACTCCAGATAAACTTCTCTGGAATGGGAAAAGTCCCACGTTCATTTTTATGAGCAAAGGGAACCAGAGGTTAAAAATCTCATCCTTTTCCCTGATGTTTAGAATTTTTAAGGGATCTTCCAGCAGAGATGGTGGAATGGCAAGTAGGAAGTACTGAGTTATATTTAGACCATGGAGGATAGCACAAAGAAATGCGAACAAGGTAAAATTTCCCTCAATGATACACAAACATGACTCCCTACCATCCTGAAGTAGGAGAGTCACCATCCTCACTTTAATTTCATCAGAACACGGGCAAGGTTGGAGCAAGGTGGGAATAATTACCCCCAACCACAAGCCTTAATGGAAGTAAAACCCTGGTGGAAAAAAGCTTTACTCTCTCTCTTGCCCATGAGAGGTTAGAACTGAGGGCCATTCATTTCTATCTTCTGAAATGTTTCATGTTGTCTTTTCTTTCCAGTTAGGAATGCAGCATGCTCTTTCCTCTAATATGAATTGCTCTAGTGTTATGCCTGTGAAGCTGAACAATGAGGTTTGCAGCCGGATGAACAAAAAAGCACTTTCAGAGCTCTAGAAAGAGCCAGTCGCTCACTTTATTCAGCTGTGAAGGGCAGTTAAAGGCAGTGGCTGCTGTATCCCATTGTCCAAGGGAGGCTGTGAAAGAGAGAATGAAACTTTGAGCCCCTCTCTGGAGAATTTGATAGAATGGAAAACCCGGCAGCATGGTCAAGCAATTCCTGCCCTGGAAAGTCTATTAAAACCTGCAACAGCATGTAAAAAGCTGGTTGGGTTTTTATTACACTGCTGCTTGAAGTGTTTAATTATCCAGGCCTGTCTAGACTGGAGTGAGATCGGTGTAATTGCCCTGAACCAATATGAAATAGGGCTTGGACCAGTAACTTGTCAGGTTAAATAGCACTACTGCAAACCTTGTTCACCCTAAGGTGGACATTTGCCCTAGTTTCAGAAGCGACCACTGCATTCACCTAGGTCTAGGTTGACCTCCTGTATACTAGAGACCATTTAATTTTCTCCAGTTAGTACTAGATGAAGTCAACTACATTTTAGTTGGCTAATGCATAGCTTTTACAAAGTAGGAGTCTTGACTTAAATACAGCAGGTGATGGAGAATTCACTCCCAACTTTGGGCCATCTGTTTCAAGAATGTATCACTTTTACCAAAGAAAAGGGGGTGGAGAGATACCATACTTTAATTAGAATGTGTCTAGCTTTTGGTTTTTGTTACACCATTTTGCACTAGATTAAAAAGCTCATTAGTACCCAATATTTTCTCCTCATAGCTATGTATACAAAACCCTTTCTGCGTGTGTGCGCACATGTCTGTGTGTCAGAGAGAGAGAACCACCTCCACCCCCATCTGTATCTCTGCGGGCTCGAGCCCTGCATGGGCTCCACAATCAGGCCTGAGCCTGGTCCGAGCCTGATGCGTTAGGACTGACCCAAGTCCAGTCGCGACATGTAACAAGCATTTTCCTACCAGAATACTGTGATGTCATGGCAGGAGGGACCACCAGGGAAAGGGTGGGGAGGAGGCATTCCTCTACACGGTACGGTTTTCCTCCTGCTCTTGATGCTGCTGTGCCTGCTGTTCTCCTGAGCCCCTCCATGGACTCTGACCAGTGCAGAGGCTTCTCCCAGGGGAAAGAGGGGGGTAGGGTTTGACAGCTTAGGCACCCTGGTGGACAACTTGCTCAGAGGTCAAGTGCCTTGAGTGGGTACCACTGAAGGACGACACCAAAGGGGGCCCTTTGTCATTGCCCTTCAGTGGTGACAGTGGCAGTCACTGGGTAATTTTTGTTGGGAGTGTGGGTGGAGGATTTGGGGATTTGCACAACCCTTCTGTGAGAGGGAGGGGTATGGGCTGGGGTGTGTGTACTGTCCTGAGTGAGGGACAGGAGAGTAATTGTGGGGAGGGGACTCTTGCAGGGCTGGCCCAAGGGTTTGAGGGGCCATGTGCCAAGCCTTGCTGCGGGGCCCCAAAGGCTTGCCGGTCTGCTGGCGACTTTGCCACTGGCGGGTTGGCAGAACCTTATGGTTGGCAGAGCTCTAGGGAGGGGCTTGTCCATTGTAGGCGGAGCCTCCAAAAATCCAGCAACAAAGAGTTTTCAGCGTTAAGATGTGATGGACAGAACATTAGTTTACACTGGGAACTCCTTGCTGCTGAGTAAAACCCTGCCACTTGGAGACTGAGAGAACCCTCCTACTAGCATCTCATCCAGTAAGTGGATGGGACTCCAGTAGGACAACTCGCTCTCTCTCCATCAGTGGTAGTGCCATAGCAGGATAAAAAAATCCTGTTCACATATTTAAAGCACACAAAACCTCTGGGCCACATCAAAATAGCTGCATGCTATTAACAATACTTGATCACACAAGCATGTTCATATTTAGTAAAAATAGCATGTGAGGAGCCACTCGAAGAAGAACAGAAGGTTGCTACCTTGTAAATAAGGTTCTTTGAGATGGCTCAGAACATTCTCACAAATACCCACCCTTCCAGCCTCGCATAGAATTTTCCCCATCTATTTCTAGAAAGGGTTGGAAGGAACTGTCATTCTGAGGGGGAGCGCACTTTTTATACTACAGGAGCTTGAGACCATCATGTGGCTATTATTTGAATAGGGTGAGCATGCACAACCCAGTTGTGAGAATGTTAGGTGCCATCTCAAAAAAACTTATTTACAAGGCTACAACCTTCTGATCGGCACATGGGGAGGAGCTTTTGTAAACAAAACAGCTTTATCTCCCAGTCCAAGCCGGGCAGCAGATGCGGTGGAGGGGAGGAGGGAGCATGTGTCAGCCGGTAGGAGGGACCCAGGGCTT
Source organism: Sphenodon punctatus (assembly GCA_003113815.1). Taxonomy (NCBI): domain Eukaryota; kingdom Metazoa; phylum Chordata; class Lepidosauria; order Sphenodontia; family Sphenodontidae; genus Sphenodon; species Sphenodon punctatus. The sequence continues at coordinate 1,234,571 of QEPC01005161.1, forward strand.
GGGGGGGGGGACCAAGCCAGGACAGGTGGCCGCCAGGGCTTTGCTACCAATGGGGGTGGGGGGGAAATTTAAACTGCAGGGTCCGACTCCATCTCCGAGTTGCGGGCTCCTCCCTCGGAGGCTGCTGTGGGGCCATGTGCCTGGGCACCGGTGGCACATGCCTCGGGCTGGCCCTGGACTCTTGTGTGAGAGGCAAGAGAGTGGGAGTCCTCTGTGCCTTTGGGGATGCTGAGCTTGGGCGATACCCATGGCCACCTGTAGCCCCTGCAGACTGTGGACTTTCTAATAACTGTCAAACTTGTGGGTTGGTTTTGGGTTACTATTTTTTGAGGGGTGGAGGACCTGAGGGGAGGTAGTGAGCAGCCTATTGAGGTCGTGTTGGGCAAAAGGAGGTATAGCAGAGGATGGAGAAAAAGTTATAGGTACAGGGAAAGGCAAGTGGTGCCTGTTCCCCTGTCCCTCTCCATTCCTGTCTAGGGATATATAGGATTGAATCAAGTGGGGACCCAAATTTGTTATTGATGCTGCTTAATGTAAGGTCAGTGGTAAATAAAACAGCAATTATATCTGATTTTATTCAGGATAAAGTCACTGACTATGTATTATGATGACCTGGCTGGACAACGCAGCTGGGCCTGTGTTGGCTCAGCTGGTGACAGCTGGGTACTCTGCACAGCATCAGCCTCGGATCGGAGGCTGTGGAGGTGATCTATAAGGAAGATTTGGCCTATCACAAGTATCCAGAGCCTAAACTGGCCAGCATAGAGTGTGTCCACCTTGTGGTTCAAGACCCAGGATAGACTGGGGATTCTGTTGGTGTACCGACTACTCTGCTGTAGAACAGTCTCCCTGACTGATATGGCTGAGTTGGCCTCGGAGGTGGTATTGATGATGCCCAGACTTCTCTCGGGCAACTTCAGTATTCACAGTGAGGCTAACCTTTCAGAGACAGAGCAAGATTTCATGGCCTCCATGACAACCATGGGCCTATCCCAGATACTATCTGGCATGAGGTGGGACACACGTTGGACTTGATGTTTTGCACTGGCCTGGAAAATGGGGCTTTGATGATTGGGGATGTCACAAAGACATCATTGTCATGGTCAGATCATTACCTTGTGCAGCCCCGGATCCCTGCCTTCCTTTGCCCCCATCAGGGTGGATGACTAGTTAGGGTGGTCTGCCCCTGGAGACTAATGGAGCCAAACTGGATTCCAGAACTCTTTGGGGACTATGCCCACTGATTTTGATGGCTGTTCTGTCAATGACCTGGTCAAACCATGGGATGATATGTTGACCAAGGCCATTGACACCCAGGTGTCTGCTTCCACCATGGTGTTAGCACAGGTCCTCCCAGTATACAAGAGACCTGAGTGGAAGAAACGGGGAGTAAGCGTGTTAGAGCACAGGTGACAATCGGCTTGTGCTGAAGCCGACCAAGTGTGCCATAGATTGGCTTTGAAGGGCTATGGCATGGCTAAGGGGAGGGCGAGAGAAGCTCTCCTCTACACTACCATTGCATCTGCAAAGTCTCCTACAGTTGAGCTGTTCTGGGTGGTGAACAGCCTGGTAAATCTAGGCTGCCTCTGCCCGGATGTTGAATCATCTGCTGCTTGCTGTGAAGAAATCATCATTCACGTTGCAGACAAAATTGCTAGTATTCATCGTGATTTGGAGGTGACTAGTTTGATGGCAACGTCAGAGTTTGAGGTTTTGGAGGCTCAACCTTGTCCTGTTTATTTGGATCCGTTTCAGTTGGTGTCACCCACAAATGTAGGGGCTGTCCTTGGGGCAGTGCAGGCAACCAGTTGTAAATTAGATCCATGCTCATTCTGGTTGGTGAAAGATAGCTGGGAGAGACTGGGCCTTTATGGTCTGGGGTTGTCAACACCTCCCTGTGGGAGGGCAGGGTACCAGATGCCCTAAAAATGGCAGTTGTCCAGCGCCTGCTCAAAAAACCATTGCTTGACGCTGACTCCCTGGACAGCTATCGCCCTGTCTCAAACCTCCCCTTTCTAGGGAAGGTTATTGAATGAGTGGTTGCCCGGCAGCTTCAGGAGCATCTTGATGATATTGAATTTCTGAACCTGTGTCTGTCTGGCTTTTGTTGTGGGTATAGTACTGAGACCGTGCTTGTGGCCTTTGTCGACAATCTATGCGGAGAGCAACAGAGGAAATTGTTCCTGACTGATTAAGCCTTTGTTATGGGATTGGGGCTTAGTACCCCACTCTAGGCTGTTGTGACTCAGTTTCCCTGGCTTGCAGCTCTCACTGGATCAGCTCTCTCTCTAGAACTGATTCAGCCTGCAAGAGAGAACCTTCTTGTCACCTTATCAGCCACACAGTTTCCCAGCACAGACTCTCTCTCTCTAGGTTTGTCTGTGTTTGTAAACACAGAATTAACCCCAAACTGTGTCTCGCCAATGTTAGGATTAACAATTCCACTGGACCATACGAAGTTCAGTAAAAAGAAGTTTAATGAATAAATCCTGAATAAGCATGCAGCACAAGATTATACTCGAGTGCAGAAATGAAAACAACATAACCAATAATGCATTCCTATCTGTACTTGGGTTCTCCTAACTTAGGCTTACCCTAATCAAGATCCAAAGGTATTTCAGTTCATGTTACAGCCAGCGATGGAAACTTGGCCGGGTATCAGTCTTAGAGTTTCCAAAAAGTCTTATTTCATAGTTCTTTTGGCCCAGCCCTTCTCTGGCTGGTAAGATCTCAAGATGCAGATGAAGCTCCACAAGCTAATCTCCACCAAGTGTGAGAGACTGCAAGATAGCCTCTCTCTTTGTCTTGTCTCCCCCTTTATGTATCTTTTCAGGGTCCTTTGTGTGATTTTTCCCACCTGGTGATGCTGTGCTTTCAGTCACGTCCAGAGGAAGAAATCCATTTGCAACTCAATGGTCTCTGGCCAGTGTCTGCAGAGGTGTTTGGACTTTTTCTGAATACACATTCGGCATGACTTTGCATTTCCCCATTACATAAAGTGAGTTTCCAGTTCTCAGCTTTCACATTACATACATGTTTAATCTGTACCTTTACAGATTTGTTAGACCTGTAGTCTACATGTAGCCCAGTATCTCCTTGTGACAACCTTTGACACAGTTGATCATGAGGTGTTGTGGGAAGCTTTACTATCTCGACATTCGAAGGCAGTTCCGAGCCATAACCTTGTGGTCACGATTTTTCTGCCCCACTTTGCCAGGGGAGAAAATTCGGTTGCTCTGCAAGAGGGGAACCGAGTGTGCCATGGCACTTGTTTGGCCTTCCTTAACACACTGACACTATTGGGAAGATCTTCTATAGTGACATCAGAACACGGTTCCGCGTGATGACCCCAGGGCAATGAGCCCGGGGTCATGGTTTTCTTGTCTCCCCTTGCCTAGAGGGCAAAACTTGGTCACTCTCCAAGAGGGGAATGGAATGTGCCATCACTTGTTTGGCCTTCCTTAGCACACTGACACTATCTGGAAGATTTCCTATCTTGACATCTGAAGGGGGTTCCAGGCCATGACCATGGGGTCACGGTTTTCCTGCCCCGCACTTGCCAAGGGGTTAAAATTCATTCACTCTCCAAGAAGGGAATGGACTGTGCCGTGGCACTTGTTTGGCCTTCCTAACACACTGACACTATCGGGAAGATTTTCTATCTTGACATCCGAAGGGGGTTCTGGGTCACGGTTTTCCTGACCCCCCTTGTAAGGGGCCAAAATTTGGTCGGTCTCTAAGAGGGGAATGGAATGCGCGTGGCACTTGCTTGGCCTTCCTTAACACACTGACACTATCGGGAAGATTTTCTATCTTGACATCCAAAGGGGTTTCTGAGCCATGAACCCCAGGGTCATGGTTTTCTGGTCTCCCCTTGCCTCGAGGGCAAAATTCGGTCGCTCTCCAAGAGGGGAACAGAATGCGCCAGTGCATTTGTTTGGCCTTCCTTAACACACTGACACTATCAGGAAGATTTTCAACCTCGACAGCCAAAGAGGGCTCTGGGCCATGATTTTCCTGCCCCACCTTGCCATTTAAGAAAATTCGGTTGCTCTCCAAGAGGGGAACAGAATGCGCTGTGGCATTTTTTGGGCGTTCCTTAACATACGAACACCGTCGGGAAGATTTCCTATCTTGACATCCGAAGGGGGTTCCGGGCGATGATCCCAGGGTCATGGATTTCCTGTCCTTCCTTGTCGAGGGGCCCAAATTTGGTCGCTCTCCAAGAGGGAAACAGAATGTACCAGTGCAATATGTTTGGCCTTCCTTAACACACTGTCACTATCGGGAAGATTTTCTACTTCGACAGCTGAAGGGGGCTCCGAGCCATGACCCCGGGTCACGATTTTCCTGCCCCACCTTGCCATTTAAGAAAATTCGGTTGCGCTTCAAGAAGGGAACGGAATGCGCCGTGGCACTTGTTTGGCCTTCCTTAACACACTGACACTATTGGGAAGATTTTCTATCTTGACATCCGTAGGGGGTTCTGGGCCATGGTATTGGGATCACGATTTTTCTGCCCCCCTTTCCAAGAGCCCCAAATTTGGTCACTCTCCAAGAGGGGAACAGAACGCACTGTCTAGGACAGGATTGTGGGACCTGTCAGGGGTTAGGAGGACAGCTCTTGAGTTGTTTCACTCATTCCTGTTAGGGAGGTTCCAGCAGGTGTCAATTGTTCGTTGTCCTCCTGCCCCTTCTCCCATGGGGTCCTGCAGGGTTCCATCCTGTCTCCCCTCCAGTTCAATGTGTATCTAAGGCTGTAGGTTGAGATCATGTGTAGATTTGGGGTGCACTGCCATCCATATGCAGATGACACCCAAATCTATCTTTTTCCTCTGACTGAGTTCCTGCAATCAGTGCTTATTCAGTGCCTTGCTGCCATTGGGGACTGGATGCGAGTGAGCCAACTGAAGCTAAATCCAGAGGAGACTGAAGTGATGTTGGTTGGCTGACCCTGTGGCCTGAAGGGGATTGGGACACCCATCACTGATGGGGTACAACCTTCCCTGGTTTCTTCGGTTCATAGTCTTGGGATGCTCCTGGATCCTGAGCTGCATCTGTAGCATCAAGTCACACTGGTGGCCAGAAGTGCTTTTCACCAGCTCCATCTGGTGAGACGGCTGCATCTCTTTCTCTCATATAGGGATCTGGCCACTATCATCCATGCCTTCATTACCTCGAGGCTAGACTACTGCAATGAGCTCTACTCGGAATTATACTGTTCGGGGACTGCAGCTTGAACAGAATGAAGTGGCCTGCCTTGTGCCCAGAATGCTATTGGCAGCCAGTGCAGACTCTGAAGCACATAACACCAGTGCTTTGGAGTCTGCACTGGCTGTCAGTTCAAGGTGTTAGTTGACATATAAAACCCTAAACAGCTTGGACTCTACATATCAAAAGGGCTGCCTTTCTCCATACATCCTGCCCCATCAGCAGATGCAGGTTGGAACTCTTGCAATTTGGAATTCTTGCAAGTTCCATAATTGGCCCAGGTCCATATGTCCTGGTGACCCAGAGAGGCATTCTCAGTCACTGCTTTGGAACTCCCTCCCTTCCCCTGGAGGTTTGTCTAAAAAATCTAAATAAATATACCTGATATGGCCTCACCCCCTACCTCCCAGCTCACCATGACATCATAGTGCTTCCCATGGGTGGAGCCTCTTGCCTATGGGGAGCCTGGCCTGGCTTACACCAGAAGAGCTCTTAACTGCTCTGTGTGTGTGTGTGTGTGTGTGTGTGTGTCAACTCTAGATTGGAAGCCCCTCCCAGCAGAGACCCATCTCTAATCATGACTCCAGCACCAAGAGAGAGAGACAGGGACACAGTCAAGATTTCGAGAAGTTGCAGGTGCTCGGGCTTAGCTTAGTTGCGAGGGAGGAGGGGCAGCCGGAAGGACAAGACAGATTGGATTCTAGACAGAGAGGGCAATTGCTGTGTTGGTCCAAAATGTAAAAGATGGAGACAAAGTAGTTCAGGTGATGTCTTTTAATTGGTCCAATAAAAAATATCACCTGATGTGCTGTCTCCATCAGTATAGAGAGAAGCATAGTTGAGTAATATCGTAGGGGCAAGGAAAAGGCTGACAGTCTGAAGAGTTATTTTTAGGAGGGAATTGAAGGTGAGGAAGGGAGAAGGGCATATATGCTTGGGGAGTTTCAGGCCTAGGGGTCAGCATGGGGGGAGGGGCAAAGTTGGCTGAGAGAGCAAGAGACTTTGAGGAGGACAAGGGTAGCGACAGAGGAGGAAGTAAGTTCATGGATAGAAACAGCAGGAAATGAAGGCATAATCACTTGTTTTCCAGACCAGATGACTTGATAATTTCATCCAAAAGGTATTGCCGAAAAGGGATTATGTAAATCTCATTCGATTTCTTGTTAACCTGTCTTGTATTGTTACATCATTTCCTGTAAAGATTCCAGCAAAGTCTTTTCCTTTTTAAAACAACTGTAGCGGCTGCCGCCAGTTACAAAATAGCATGTCTGGGGGAAAGAGAGCGAGGTGATTGCAGAATTCCCAGTGAAAGCAAGTCGTTTGGCAATCCATTATTTAATGTGCCGGCAGATTTCACCGCCAGGCAGACAAAGCTATAATAAACGGCATCACATGAAGACCGTTAAATCTAGTGCATCTGCATAAAGAAAAAGCCCCTCAGTTATTGATAAAAAAAAATATGCTTTCCTGGCAGCTGTCACTAGCTCTTGTGTAGATGGAACAGCTATTTGAGCCTCCTTAGTCAACAAGTTTGCAGAACTAGCCGTAGGCCTCAGTAATCATAGGCAGGAAGGAACTGAAGCCACCTGTCTTGCATATCTGCAGCACTAATTAAATGATCACTAATTAAATATTGACAAAATAGACACAAAGTAGTTCAGATGAACTGAAACGGTTAACCACTCGGTAACTGATCCTCACCAAATGGATTGGTTCCCCAACAGTGTCCGTTTATCATTCAACAGTTGAAAAGGGTTTACCATATTACTTTGTGCCATTTTCCATGTTACTGCATTCGGATTTGGTGACTGTTTTGCTTTTACCATCCCGTTCTGTTTACCCATAACTTTTCCTGTTTATTCCCCCCAATGCTTGGTTTCAAGTTTAATTCCGTTTTTTATTTGATACATGGTTCAAACCTGCTAGACGTAGATTTGCTATTGGTCTGGATGCTAGACGTAGCTGTGCTATTGGTCTAGAGATAAATTGAAAATGACCAAACACAGAAAAATGGTAAATTGATTATATGGTATTCATCAGTATTCTGATTACTGATTGGTTAACTGATTAGATATCCCCAAATTTCAGTTATTAAACACAGTCAGTTATGGAATTAACTATCTGTTTCATTTCTATACGATATCTTTTAGTGGACCAACTTCTGTTGGGGAGACTATATAAAATTTCAAAACTTATTCTGACAAACAGAAGTTGGTCCAATAAAAGATTGTAGCCCTCATCTGAATGACTTTGTCTCCCATTCCTTTCCTTTGGGACCAACACTGCAGTGGCACTCTAAACAACAAATATTAACTAACAAGATTAACAAACAGCAAACGAACAAAGCAGAAGGGCTGGAGAGACACCTTCCCAGATACAATGTGAAATTTCATTAAAGTTTGTCAAACACTTTGGTTGCAACCACACACACACACACACACACACACACACACACACACACTCTGTTATGCTTGTCAGCTCTAAAAACAGCCTTGCATATATTAATACATTTACCTGCCTGTGGAATTTCTTAATTGCCCGCCGTGGGAATGAGCAGGGCAGGCCACATAATCCTACCTGAGTTTTAGGGTGGGAATTTGGATTAACTCTGTAACTGCACAGAACAGGCTGTTATGGGTTAATCTGTACCGAACCAAAACAGCATGACAAAAAGCCTGTTTCAGTTCAGTTCTAAAATATAAAAAAATGACTGTGCATGCACAAAATGGGCACCGGACCATTCTGCCCATGTGTACCCTTTTCCAAAATGGTAGCTGCATCATCATCTCCATTTTGGCAAAAGGCATGCATGCACCAAATGGTCCAGCAACCATTTTGCACATGCACAGTAATTTTTAATTGATTTTTAATTAATTTAAATACAGATCTGTCATACAGATCTGCATTTTAATCCAATAATATTAGGAAACAAAACAAAAATAAACCAATACAAATTTGCATCAGAAAGACCATCCCTACCAAGTTTTGGACACAGGGTACTGTCCTCTTCTTACTTACAACTTGTGACCCTCCTGGCAGCATCAAAACAGAGAGAATGACAGCAAGAGTGAGTGGGTGTGGATAAATCAGAGTGCATGATGGTATTCGGTTTAGCAAAGAGGGTCCAGATCATTAATCTTTGCTCTGGATCTGTCGCCTATTCTTGTGTGCAAGCTCTCATCTCTGTTCTTTCCCCCTGAGCTCAGTCTTTCCATGCTTGGGGGTAGGAGCTGGATCCAGGAACTGGAAAGGGGCCAAATAAAAACTAGCCCTTTGGCTCCTGGGCTGGAGGTTTCCCACCCGTCTTAAAAACTCTTAAGGAAAATGCCTAGGGAAAAAGTTAATGATAAAAATTACATCAAAAGAAATAAAACCAGAGACGAGCGAGACCACAACAAACCAAAATCCTAGTTTATTTGCTGCAAAGTGGACAGGCCTCTTCTATGGTGGCTATCAGACTCACTCTCACTACAAACGGATCCTCTGTGTTTAGACCTTAGTTATTCATCCATCTAGCACACAGAGCTCTTTAAAGACAAAAATATCCACCCCATTATATTCTTCTCTGCTCAGCTTGGCGTAGTCTGGTTGTCAGAGTCCAAGCTGAGAACAACTGACCTTGCACGATGTCATTTTTACATATGTGTTGGTTTTTATAAAATGAGTTTTTCCTTTCTATAAAGGCATATTTCTGAAAATGGTTTTGGGATGTAACGTTTAGTACAATAATGGGGTTCTGTACAGTCTGTAAAAAACACCTATTTCTGTGGTGAATGCAACCAATCACTAGGGATGGGTCACCAGGGAGAATACCGGATACACCGATATCGGATCTCCCCGGTATCCGATTTACCGGTATCAGCATACTGGATTTTTAACATTGGCCGCTTTACTGGGTTTTTTTACATTGCGGCCACAATGGCCGCAATGTAAAAAAACCAGTAAAGCAGCCAATGTTAAAAATCCAGTATGCTGATACCGGTAAATATCGGATTAATCAGATACACCTGATTATCGGGTATTTCGGATTTATCCGATACTGATATTCCCACTCCTACCAATCACCATACACTGATTGCCAGGACATTGACAGTGATGTAGACAATAAATCTTCCTTTACTACTGAAGATCAGCCCATTGCTCGCTATTATTTGCCTGCCTCTCTAGCTCTTCAAGGCAGATTATGGGTCAGATTTCCAATTTAGGGCTCTGACCCAAGGCTTACTGAAATACATGGAAGGAGTTGCAGGGATTTTTAGTGGCGCTGAAAAGGAACTCAACCAGTCAAAAAGAAATCCGATCTGCTAAATAAATGCCTCTCATCTTAATTCTAGATTAAGAATGTTGAAGAAAATATTTGAAATCTGACTGCTGAGATATTTTAATACTCCGAACTCAGTCTCCACTGAACTCAGTGGTGATGGCTTTTTGCAAGATGGACTCAGACCTACCAACCCAATTTCCCCCAATTATTTACTGGTGTGTGGGGAAACTACATTATACAGCGACAGTCGTGGCCCTATAGTTAAGGCGGTAAGCAAACTCTCATTGAATGACGCTTATGCTAACCTAACATGTATCCCCACTTAGTAGAGCAAAAACTCAGGAGGCAGCAGAGCAAAAACTTACAGTTGGCAACCATTCTAGCTTTCCTCCAGCAACACATGTGTTCTGTGATTACAAACAATGAAGGCGAGTCCAGGGCCAGGATGGGGGCTGAAAGGGGGGTGGGGGTGTCCCCATCCCTCACCTGCCTCTGCCTGCTAGTAGTGCTGCAGCAGCAGGACACTGGGACATGATCAGACTGGGAGATAAAGCTGTTTGTTTACAAACAACTCCTCATGTGAGTGATCAGGTTGTTGCCTTGTAAAGAAGGTTCTTCGAGATGGCTTGAACATTCTCACAACTGGATTGTGCATGCTCACTATATTAAAATAATAGACCATGTGATGGTCTTGAGCGCCTCTAGTATAAAAAGCACTCTTCCCCCTCTGAATGACAGTTCCTTCCAACCCTTTCTAGGAATATAAGAAAATTCCACGCGGGGCTGGAAGGGTGGGTGTTGTGAGAATAGGAGCCATCTCGAAGAACCTTGTTTACAAAGCAGCAATCTTCTGTTTTTCTTCGAGTGGCTTTTCACAGTCTGTTTTCACACACAGCTCCACCAGGTGATGGGTCTGTGGGCACACCGGTGCATGGGCGGGGCATGCACATGCACCCCCACTCAGCCACCCCCACGGAACAACTGCCATTTCCCCCGGTTGCTCCGTGTGTGGGGACAAGATGGAGGGTGAGTGGGGATACATGTTAGGTTAGCGTGCGCACCCCCCCCCCTTACTGCAGGTGCGCATGCTGCATTGTTCACACAGGGCTGCCCCACCCATGAACATGCAGAAATCTGTGTGTTTATGGGTGGGAGAGGCCTGTGTAAAAAGGACCATGTTCTCACAACTGTCTTACTTATACTATCTTACGTAGGAATTTAGGATGTAAAGCAATAACTATTCTGTCTTGGAAAAAATCTGCAAATATGGTTCTGAGATTATTATGGCTGATATTTCACTAACTCTTAATGAAGTTATTGCTAACAAGAATACTGTTCTTACCCCCCGCCCCCCACAACCAGTTCATTTGCACACACACACACACCCATATAATCAGTTCACGCTGCCCCAGGGGCACAAATGAACTGGTTATGGGGTGGGGGGAAGCATGAATTGATTATGGGGCACAACTGGTTATATATCTATATCTTTTTATGGCATAATGTGCTTAATAGACTGGCTGCATTTTGGGTGTCTTGTGTGTTTGACAGCCGTGCCCTCAGGCCTGTCAAGCTGGGGGGCACCCCTAGGCTTGCCGCAGAGGGAGGCCCAATTTGATTTCTTGATCAGGGGCCCATTGCACCCTAGCTACGCCCCTGGTCTAGTGTGCGTGACTGATCAATTTGAATGTGTGTATGAGATGAGAGCATGTGTGTGTAGTGTGTATGGATGAGTGTGAGATTAATTTGAATGAATGTGTGAGATGACAGCATGTGTATTGTGTCTGAATGATTGTGTGTGTGATCAGTTAGAATGTGTGAGAGACAGGTGAGAGCACGTGTGTGAATAAGTGTGACACCTGTTTTACATAAGACGCACCCAAGCAGCAGCATGGGTGGGTGTGTCTCAAATGAAAGCAGTCACTTGTGCGCTCCTGTGTAACACGCACCTCCACCCCTGCACATTTTTTTCTTATTCATCAATAAAAAACCCAACAAATTAAACTGTATACCTTCCTCATCACGTATAAGTATTGTTCAGTCACCATACCACACCTATGCAGCTTAATTTCAGTTGTCATAATTTGTTTTTATTAATGAAGAAAAATATATAGACTGCTCTGATATTTAAGAGTTACCTCAACATACAATTTACTGTTATCTTAACGTTTGAGTATAATTTGTAATGCTGCCTTAAGCTTCTTAAACCAAAGGAATTTCTCTATGCATATTTAAAATCTTCTTGTTTTTTGCTTGAGGATATTGGCACATACAGGACAACAAAAATAATGTTCATCCATGCAACTGGGGCTTTAATCTGCCAAGCTTAATTTAAGCCAAGTAGAACTTATTTCTGGGGCTCAACTGGTCCTGATGTTTCATCTTGTGTTGGGAAAGTCATCCAAATTGTACTAGTCTCAAAACAGAAGTGATACATGGAGCTCGTGTGACAAATGAGGACTAATTCTTTGGACAGTAGGGAGTTTATTACTAGACAGAAGAACCTACTTGGGTCAGACAGTTTAGCCCAGTATCCTGTCTCCAAGAGTGGCCAGTATTGGACATTTCAAAGAAAGAACAAACAGCACAGGTATGAAGCAATTTATCCTTTGGGAATGAGCTCCATCCTCTGTTGTTCACACCTAGTCTGTGAATGTCAGAGGTTTAAAGAAACTTTAAACCTCTTTAGAAACTTTAAGAACCTTTAAGAAACCTAGGTTTAAACTTTAAGAAACTTTAAACCTAGTGGTACTCTTGGGGGCTAATCCAAAGTCTGCAGACAGTGCACATGTCATGTACAATGCACACATGCAATACATATGTATGGTGCACACATGGTGTGTGCACACCATGTGTACACATTGGATGCACGCACATTACACCACGTGCAGACCCTGGATCAGCCTTTTGGCCTTCACTGCCCATCACAGCAATGATTTCCATAGGTCAACTGTGTGGCGCATGAAAAAGTAAATTCCTTTTTTTCCAAGCCTGTTGATTTCATCAGGATCTTCCTAGTTCTTGTACTATGGTCGCTGCTTGTCAGTCCCTCCCCTGTTTTGGCAATCCTAAAGGTGTAAAGACACTTTAATCCTATAGTTACATCACTTCACCATCTTGTCCAATAGCTGTTGATAGTTCCATCCTCCGTGAATTTGTCTTAACTCTTTATTTTTGTTAAGAGCATACATTTTCCAGCAACCACACTGGATACACGTGAGAACTCAAAATCAAATTTTAACCATTTGTTGAACTTGTTTTGTGTGTGGGTGTGTGTTGTTTTTTTAAAAAGAAAACCCTGTATTTTTATTCTTTAAACATTGCTTTCTATGTGTAAGAGAAATAGACACTGATTTGCACACTGTGTATCATAAATTACACACAACCACAAATGAAATCTCCAGGGCAAAAGTCATTTGAAGAACTACAACCGATTGGATGGGACATGTGGGTGAAGTCTTCTGATTGGATCTGATCTGGCCACAGCATGAGACCATTTCCCCCACATTTATTGGAATGCTCAGGGCCATATAAACAAGTTTTTATTTACATTTTGCTGCAATGTAAAATGTTTTTCTTTATTGCAAAGAAAGAGAAAAGGGGAAAAAAACCAAAAAAAGCAATTTTCTCTCCTTTATTAGGCATATTTTATTATACCTTCCACCCCGTCTTTTCCAATTCATTTGGGATATCAGATACCTGCCTTTGGCATTATGGATAACAAAAAAACCAACAACAACATTTGGAGAGTCCAGACATATGGTTGCACAATCAGCCAATGGGTGGCAAAAGTGTGTCACTTAGAGGGCAAATGCTTGGCTGCCGTGGTATATTTTTGCCAATAAATGTTCACTACTATATCTCTAAGGCACAAACACTCCGTTTCTCTCTCTCTCTCAGACTGCAGAGTCTGACTCTACCCCCACAGAGTCTGGGGGCTTGTTGAACCCTAAAGGTTTGGTTGCAAGAGCATATTGGCTAACGAGTTTTCCATGAGAAGGGCAAGGCCTGACCCCACCACACGTCTACAAAGTGCAAGTGTATTGCTTTGCCAGGGAACAGAAGGAAGCGTGGAGTCTTTGAAGACGGCGCAGTTTAGTTCTCTCTTCCCAAAGCTGGATAAGGCTGTGAATCCAAACAGTGGGACGCTGATGCCCGAGGGAGATGTCTGCGCATCAAAGCACTTTTCATCATCCTTTTCCCCTCTTGGAGCCACTTCCTCCCCGATGCTTCTTACCAAGGTTTTGCCGTTGCTCAGCTTACTAGGAAAGTGGCTTCCCACAAGTTTGGTTCCTCATCCAGTTAGCTACGCTTTCCCCCCTCCTTCGTGCTCGTACAAACTCATCACGCAGAACATGATTCTTGACTAAAAATTAAAACAAAACACAAGGGAGGTTCTGGGAAGGGGAAAGCAGGGGTAGAGCCACCCTCAGACAAAGATCTGAATCTTGTCCTGAATAGCCTGCCGGCAGATGGGACAGACAGTTAGGTCTTTGCTGCACTTGATGCATAAACTGTGTCCACACTGGAAGACCAGTTTGATTTGGTTGTCGATGCAGATAGGGCAAGTGATCCGCTCCTCCATCTGCCGGTAACGGTTCTGGAGTTCTTCCATGAGTTTCCGCTGGTCTGTGGACTCTGAACTGGGGCTGCACTCCACTTCTGTGCTGTCTGTGGGGAAGAAGCAGTATTATTAGTCATAGACTCCAAGACCAGAAGGGGCCGTGGCGACCATCTCGCCTGACGACCTGCAGAGAATTCCGTCCAGTCATTTCTGCACCAAGCCCAGAACATCTGGTTGAGTTTGAAAAGAGTTTCTTGACTTTGGAGTTACAAACAAGGAATGGCCACCATTAGTTTGCCACCCCCTCCTTTCTTAAAATTATGTTTCTAGGTCTTCATTTTAGAGATAATCCTACAAAAGTGAAGAGATCATAAACCTGAAATCCTGGCTGAGAAGCATGTCAATCAAGGGTCTGTGGATTCGGAGAGCACATAATCACATCCACACCTGCTATTCCGTGCAGATTTTGGCTCCAAGAAAGAATCTGGGAAGCCAAAACATTCACCGGGTTTGTCCGGTACGAAAGCACCCCCGTGCAGCTTTGCCGGCGATCACCTGGAAGATTGCACAGCAGGGAAATCCAGCTCTGCGATCTTCCAGGTCTGCGCAGGGGGGGGGGGGGCGCTAGCAGAGGGCCCCTGCTTTATGGCACATAAATAAGAATGGCTACTTTCGTAGGAAGACCAAGCTACTTCCCATAGAACTAGGGATAGGAACGGAGGGACTCTCTCAACCAACAAGCCAGGAGGCCACTGGGCGACTGGCTTATCCAATCCTGCTCTCTTGGTTCACAGGGTTACAATGCTTGTAAAATGAGGCTCCTGATGTAAATCTTCTTTATTACAGACTTCCACAGTGGGAAGCTGTTTGTTGGTGACCGACAGCCTTGGGGACTGCTATCAATGCACAGACTGAGAACGGGGCAGGGTGGGGGAGTCATTCTGCATGCACACTGTCCCTCACCTCCTCCAAACCTGCCACATCCCTGACCTACAGTAGGGCTGCAAGGTGAGCCTGGCATTTGACACAGCAAGCAGCTGTTGTGATGCACACCAAGATGACCCCCCACAATTCATTCCAGAAGCCAAACTTTTAGGGAGGTCATTTCCAATGAGAAACCGTACGTGGCAAGAGCAGCGAGCATTATTACCTTGCTTGAGTTTTTTGGTTATCGTCACTTGACATTTGATGCATTTCTTCATTCTCCTGGAGCATTCTAGAAGGAGGGCACAGAAAGACACTACAGCTGAAGCCAACCTCAGAACCGACAGATTGGGTTAGGCTCGGTCTTGTCTCTAGCAGTGGTCAGCACCT
Organism: Sphenodon punctatus; assembly: GCA_003113815.1. Taxonomy (NCBI): domain Eukaryota; kingdom Metazoa; phylum Chordata; class Lepidosauria; order Sphenodontia; family Sphenodontidae; genus Sphenodon; species Sphenodon punctatus. The sequence continues at coordinate 1,249,924 of QEPC01005161.1, forward strand.
AACACCGCAGAGGAAGATGCTGCACCTCTGCAGGAAATAGACGAGGGATGCTCTAAAGGTTTCACCCTAAACTTGACAGACTCGGAGATTGGCTTTAAGTCCTGAAGTCTGAGGTTTCCTATCCATTCTATATTAATGGCCATCTTGAAGGAAGGCTCTCCTGGGACCCCAAAAGAAGCGGATGCCCAAGGAGACAAGGGAGCAGCTACAATAGGGACAGGCCGTACAGCTGCACTGGGGCCCACAGGTCTGGGGGACCCATGCTCTTTGGCAGCTGTGTCCCTCCCCCTCTGCCCGACAGGGAGGCCCCATTCCACCCTCTGTACCAGAGACCATTCCAACCTAGCTACACTGCTGGAGGAATCAGAGGAAGGGACCATTTTTGTATAGAGCTGTAGAGAAAAAGCAAGCCCTGCAAAGGGGGAGTTGAAGGCCGCTCCTGGTCTCCTGAATGGGAGTGGGAAATGGAGGCAGGGCAAGGGGTGAACCTGCCACAGGGTCAGCAGCCCTGTCCCAAGATGTCCTTGGATTCAGGCACCTCAAGACCAGTGGAAGAGAGAGGGGAGAGGCTAGGAGGAGGCAATGTCCTACCTTCACACACGATGCAGTGCTGGCACGGGAAGAACTGAATGAGCAGAGCCAGCTCCGAGCAGACCAGGCACTCCGAGGGCGCCCTTATGCTAGCCACACTGAGGTTGGTCATGGTGTTGGGGGTAGTGTGTACTCTGCGCAAGTTGCAGGTAACCACCGAGCTCTCCAACAAAGCCTGCTGTTCCCTGCAAATGCCAGAAAGAGTCACAAGGCTAGTGGAGAGCGTACAATGCAGAGCGCATCTTGGCAGCCCCACTCTCAATGCCCTTAGCCACACCTCACATGCTGGCAAATGTGTGTTAGTGTAGATGACACTGGTACAAGGTGTGTACACACAGAGAGCAACCGTGCTGGTCCCTGGAGACTGGTTTGAAAATGTACAGACATCTGTAATACTGGTAGAGGAATGCATAGTATAGTCTCGCATGGGTGTAATTATTGTGGGGGATGTGGAGGACACATTCTCAAACACACACACCCCCCACTCCCGTAAGCCCCGCTTACCGCCAGTGGCTCTGGGCCCCTCCCGCCGGCACTCCAGCAGCACCCAACAAGGTGGGATGCTGCCAGTGGCGGATTAATGCACCGTGGCGCGGGCACCGGTCCCCATGGCAACCGGCCCCGCTCTGAGGCCGATGGTGGCTCCTCCTTCACCCCCATGCAGCGTGGAGTTAGCTCCGCCCCGGCGCTCGGAGCATTTACGAGCGCGCATGGGGGCGGGGTTTGCAGTATAAACACCAGTACGGTGTGGAGCGCCACGCTGGTAACTGGAGAGAAACCGGCCCCCCTTGCTGAGCTAAGTATCGGGTTTTGTATCTTCTATTTTGCTTCGGTGATAGTGTGTACGAGCGCGAGTGTGTTGGGGTGCGGGGGTGACCTAGTGAGCCCTATGTGCCTAACAGCCCTGCAGCATTCCCCCCGTGTAGTCTAAGAGCATGAGCGGTGAGTGTGTGTGCCAAGCGCCCTGTCCCCACCTGGGTTTCTTCCCCGCCTCCTCCTTGCGTGCAATCCCCTTTCTCCTCCACTCATGTCCTGGGCCCTTGCCCGCCCCGCCCGCATCCCCACGAGTAACCCGTACCCCCTACGTGGTGTGCCTGGAGCGAGTGACAGCGTGAGGCAAGGCTGTAGAATCCCTGTATTGCTCTGCACCCAATGATGATAGAGGCCTGGTCTCACAGAGATCAGTAGAGCCAAGTTACTATCCTGACGGGCACTTAAACCCCGCTTGTGTAGGAAGAGTCAAGACCAGAGTCCCCAGTGTGAGTGAGTTCCCCTTGAGTGTGGACTTCCAAACCCCTGGTGGACCCACCCACCCCAAAGCTACTGGCATGGGGATGGCAAAAGCTCCATCCCTCACTAAGTTTGCACTTTGGAAGGGAGAAAGGGGAAGGATTTCACTCTCCCTTGCAGCATAGCGTGTGCGTGTGCATGTTAGCACTGTCTCACAGCTGTGCTCCCTGACCTCATTTACCACACCCCTCCTGGAAAGGAGTGTCTCCTGCATGGGATTGCCTCCTCCCCTTGGTTCTGGCACCATCCTTAAGGCCAGCTGAGAACAAACCTCCTGCTAGGTCTAATCATTCATTGTGCCAATTTTGTGCTGCTAAGGTCCACAAAGAGGCATTCTCGGTGGCTGCCCCACACTTCTTCTGGAACTCCCTTCTGCCAAAGTCCAAACCTGCGCATCTTCTGGAGGCTGTGTAAGACTTGCCGGGGGGAGACAGGCTTCAGAGCTGTGTGTTGTTTGGGAAGGGGGCTATATTTATATTGGATTTTATTTTATATTTCAGGTGTTTTTATCTTGTATCTCTTTTATGTGCTATAAACAATCCTTGTGTTTGTTTTATGCATTGTAAACAAACTAATAAAGGTTGTACATGATTGTGTCTTAAGTTCTGAATCCGATGAATTTCATCGGTTCCAAAACACAAATTCACATTCTTGTGCATAAATTGGCAAAGTTTGCAGTTTTGTTATATGGTAATTTGGTATTCATGATTCAGTATTTTAAAAAAACAAAACTTATTTTGTTTGGTGGTGCTCTAAGTCAATCAAAACAAACCTAACTGAAGTTGAAACAACGGAACCAATCCAAGTCAAACTAGGTGGAGTTGAAAGCAGAGTTCCCCTCCCAAAGGTGCCGGTCTGAATTTGAAAATTTGCTGTGACAAAATTCAAACAGCCTTATTCATTTTGACTTGGACCCAAATTGCACTGACTGGATCTCATTTTAGCCGGGGGAGAAGAGGAAGGACTAATTTCATTCTGTGCAAAGCTTACCTGTAATGAACTCTCCAGTTCTGCTGCTGTGAGCACAAGGGGCCCATGGAAATCAGAGGGGATTTACTGAGCTGGTAAACACCATCCATCTCTTTCACATTGTGTTATTTAAACTTGACAGGCCTGGAGATGGCATCTGTCACATGATAATCCTCTGCCAAGGCAAATCTCATTTGAATCCCTGTGCAGAGTACAGGGGCCAATCAACTGCTGTGCTGCAGGTTTCTTTTAACCCCTTGGTGTCTGACAAGAGTGGCACAGGGGTGCGGAGGAAAGCAGGCAGACTTAAAGCCAGAAAATCTAAAGCTGTGGAGCGTCCTGCAGTCCTACTGCAGTCTGTCAGGCTTTCAGGGTGGGGTGGTCAGTGTTGGGAGACTTCAAAGTCACTAAGAGGTCAGGCTCTGGACTCTACCTGAATTTCTGGGACAGGTTCTTGATGATCTGGACTATCCTTCCATCTGAGATGAGGTCGAGGGGAGACTTTCCCCTGTGGTTGGCGTAATTAATATCAGCCCCTTCTTGTGCCAAGTAGCAAGCGATGGCGGCTCCCACGTTCAGCTCCACGTTGCCAAGGAAGCCTGAAGCCTGGAGCTATGAGAGGGGGAAGAAACCATCTCTGTTAAGCTGATCTGGTGTGGTTGCCACAGGACAGATGCTACAATCCAAACCTCAGAAGCTTGAACCCAGCTTAGATAGATATTGCCCCCACCCCCAATACAAAGTGGGTTAACAGCCTCAATTCAAAGCAGGGATACAGAACCTGGAAGTATTTGAGCACTCCCAGACAAGAGAGACTACACCGGGGTCTATCGAATCAGGGATAAAGTATCCCCCCAAAAGTATGCTTTACAGAATCATAGGGTAGAAAGAGGCCTCAAAGATTCAAGCCCAACTGCCTGCATTCAGAATTTACTAGCTCTAAACCATCCCTGAGAAATATTTATTCAGTGTATTAATTCATTTGTAATGCAAAGGTCTCCAAGGCAGGTTGGGAGGGAGGTGTTCAATGAACATGCAGCAAGATAAAGCCCATTTCCCAGAGTTCTGATCACTCCTTGTCTCTCCCTCTGTTCCCTTTCCTTTGTCTTTCCCCCCAGCCCGGTCTCTCAGATTGTAAGCCCTAGGGCAGGGACCGTGCCTACTCAATTACTTTGTACAGGTACATTGCTGGCGCTATATAAATGTTTGCTACTAATAATAATAAATAATAATAATAATATAAGCCACGGGTGAGGAACCTTTTCCCTCTCAGTGGCCACTTTGAAAATTAGTACAAACTCTGAGGGCTGCATACAAGTTGGGGGTGGGGGGGTAGGCGTGCAGTCAAGAAAAGGAGAGTCCGTATCATGGATCTATGCCATGGATCTGTCCCCTATCAACGTGCATGCCTGCCTGCCTCATCTCTTCTTTACCTTGAGCTCAGTTTTTCAGTGCATAGGAACTGGATCCAGGAACTGGATCCAGGAACTGGAAAAGGGCCACATACAAGATAGCCATAGGATGCATTTAACCCCTGGGCCGGAGGCCCCCATCCCTGTTATAAGCAGACAAAGGAAGTATCATTATCGCCAGGAGACAGAAGGAGAGACTGAGGCCATGTTTTCACAAACAGTTAATTCAATGCAGTGGGGTGGGTCTGTCTTCTGTTTTACTCCTGAAGAGTTCACACAGAGAGCTCAACTGACATAATCCTGAAAAATCAGGAATACATACTCTTCTTTGGTTTGCATTTCAAAATATTAGTTCATGCAAACACTTATCAGTGTGAGGGAAGTGACCACAGTTCAGTGATCGTTACATCTCAGATGGGAGGTACGGGGGCATTCTTGCAGTACTACTTTGGTTGTTACCGTTTGTCTGAATGATACCAAAGTGGAGCAGTTAATTAAATTAAACTAGATAATTCAGTTTACCTCTGTTTTTCACAATGTGGCCTGAGTCATACAGACAGTCTAAGTAACTTGCCCAAGGTCACATAGGAAGTTTTGTGGCAGAGCTGGGAATTGAACCCAAAGTATTCATAGCTCCAAACTAGCACTCTAACCACCATAACATTCTTCCCTCAGTGTCCTGCAACATCAATTCCATCAGCTGTTGTTTAAACATACAGTTTTTCAGGCATAAGAATATCACCCACATAAGGCAAAAGGAGGGTCTGTGTTTTGCAATTTGCATCAAGTTACAGCAAAGGGAGAGGTAAAAAAAGAGAGAGGGCGGGAGTGTGTGCGTTTGAAGCAGCAACACAACAGATGGCTCATTAGCACCTCAGGAGCTTACGATAAGAGAGACTGAAACCAGCACAGTACTTTACAAAGAGAAAGCAGAACAGGAGCTGGGAAACTGATCTACCCTTGTCAAGGTGAGAAAAGGAGAGTGGTTTTGTGGCAGAGACACTGGGTTGGGGAGTTGAAAGGCCTTCTAATCTCAGCTCTGACACAGACTTGCTGTATGATCTTGGGCTGCTTATGATTAATTGGGGGCGGGAGTGACTTCTATTTCCCATTCTCCACTATGGAAGTAGTAAAAAACCAGATGCTGTGGCAGGAGAACAGATTCTAATGGAAGGAACCCCAACCAATATCCTCCCATTGGTACTTCAAAAAAAGAACAAACTCCGAGTACTATATCTCAGTCAGCACAGCTAGACTTTGATCTGACAGCCCTGAATGCAGAGTGTGCCAGAGTCAAACACTATTAGTCTGACATGACTGAGATCGGTTTGCCGAGTGTGAAGGCTCAGCTGCAGACAAGTCTGTTGATATAAACTTGAGCTGCTAGAAAGGCAAGTTTGTTGCTTTGGAGACTTTCAGGGGCTCTGATGTGTGTGTGTGTGTGTGTGTGGGGGGGGGTTTGGTTATGCGGGGAGGGGAGGTGTTCCACACACCTGGAAGAATTGTCCAGAAAATCAGCATGGATGGATGAGCCAACGTAGCCTAGTGGGTAAGGTGCTGGATTTGGACCAGGGAGGCCAGGGTTCAAATTTACTGAGTGGGGCTAGGGATGGCCTTCCCACAAGGTGACTCGGGGTTTGTGTGTGTGTGTGTGCGTCTGCCCCAGTACCCGCTATTTTCTCTACTTCTCGGACCCCCGCAGTGGCCCCCACTTTCCCCAGGGCAGGTTGCAGAGCTCCTGTTCCCTCGCAGTGAGACCCCAAACACAATCACATCTAGGGTGGTTTCAAAAACATTTTTTCAAACTGCCTTAACTCGGTCCTTTTGTGCACAGTTGTATTGTATACAGCCGTGTATCAAGTTGTCTACACTGACAATGTCAACATTTCAGTGTATAAAGTGTACACAATTTTTATAGATGTAAATGGCAGAGTTAAGGCAGTTTGAAAAAAATGTTTGTAGGTGACATAATAAATAAATGACCTGGAAAGAAATAAGATATTATT
>QEPC01005161.1:1273826-1285929 GCA_003113815.1 Sphenodon punctatus
GGGGGAGGGGGAGTCTAATCACTTTCCTCTGGTACTTGTTGCGAGGGACCCTTATAGCAGGAGTGAGTTTAAAGGCCAAAATGTTGTGTCCAATTCAGGGAGGGCAGACTACTTCTATGTCCGGGATAAATGGTCAGAGGAGCTCAGACTAGCCTTTTGAGATTTTAAGCAGCAGGCGGGGACTGAAGAGTTATATGCCCAACTTTTGGATCAAGAGACTGTGAATTCTAACTTGTTTATCAGGCTTCCTGCCCTTTTGCATCCATTGTTGACATCCGTGAAACCAGCTTGTGGCTGGCGGCCTAAGGCTCCTTCCTGGTTTGACCATGAGTGCCGACTAAGGAGGGAGGACCTTCGTCGTATTACCAGGGAATTAAAAAGGACGTCTTCTAGTATCCTCAGAGAAGCATTCCAAGAGACAAGGAAGTCGTAGCGACAATTGATAATAGGCAAGAAAAGGGAATTTCAAAAAAAGAGCTGGGTGCAGTTGCTAGAAGCAGTTAACCTAAAGGACTCCAAACGATTCTGGAACCTTATACGCTCAGCTAAATGGGGCGAGGGCGATGCCGGAGCATCCCCTATACCCCCTGAGAATTGGGTGGAGTTCTATGAGGGCATCTTTTCCAAACCATTATCACCTGCCATTGCAATTACTATCCCTTTGAAGGATAGATTCCAAATATGGAGTCCAGTATCAGTGGAGTAAATTTTGGAGCTCATTTCCCAACTTAAAATAGGTAAGGTTCCTGGGGATGATTTTGTTTCGCCGGAGCTCTTGAAGAGCGACCCACTATGGTGGGCCACTATGTTGGCCCCCTTTTTCACACATATTAACAACACTGGGGAAATTCCTAAAACTTGGCTTAACAGCATTGTGGTCCCTATCTACAAAAAAGGTGACTATAGGCAGCCCAGTAATTATCGACCTATCAGTTTATTAAATATAATAGGGAAGCTGTATGCCAAGTTCCTCTTGGGGAAATTACAAGATTGGCTAGATGCAAACAATATCACTGAATTGGAACAGGCAGGCTTCCAAAAGGGGAATTCAACCCTTGATCAAATATTTCTTCTTTCCTTGCTGGCTGGAAAATATGTCTCCCACCAGAGGAAATTGTACCTCAGCTTTGTGGATTTAAAGATGGCGTTTGACTCTGTCAATAGAGAACGGCTCTGGGTTAAATTACGCGCACACTCTCTCGAGCCAAGATTGCTATTCCTATTAATCAAATTACATAGCCAAAATTCCTTGCAAGTCAGGTATGCCCCGTCTCAACCGCCATCTAAGAAAGTGAAGGTGGTCTGCGGTGCTAGACAAGGATGTATTCTGGCCCCAGACCTTTTTAATATCTTCTTGAACGATCTGCTCCCTTTCTTGAAATTGTCTGATACACACACCCCTCTGATTGGTGACCGGAGGATTCCGGCCCTTCTTGTTGCCGACGACACTGTTTTGATTTGAGAGTCTCTAGTTGGTCTTCGGAGAACCATGCAACACTTCGGTGACTACTGTGCTAGGGAGAAATTGGTTATTAACTATTCTAAGACCAAGACAATGGTGCTAGGGGTAAGGGCTCCCAGACATCATCATCGCTGGGTCATTGGAGGTAATCCCATAGAGCAGGTCAACGTTTTTCAGTATTTGGGGGTTAACTTTTCCCTCCTCCCTGAATTGGAATCTTCATATGAAGACAGTTGTGGCTCGGCCAAAAGGACATCAGCTGCAATAATTCATTTTTACCTTAGCCAAGGGCGGAAGCTGTTAACCCCAGCTCTTCGCCTCTTTAGGGCTAAGGTTGTTAACCAAGGTCTTTACGCATTCCCGCTTGGGGTATTCATTTCCTTAATAGACTAGAACCTTTACAGAATGGGTTCCTACGATCGGTTTTTTGGGGTTCCTAGAGGCATGCCTCAGGTCATCCTGAGGGCAGAGTCTCTTTGCCCTACAATCCGGTCAGTTGCTCTCCAGTTTCTTTTGAAGTTTTGGTTAAAAATTGCTGTGTTCCCTTTACCAGCTAACTCGCTTTTAAATCTGGCTATTGTAAATGGATTTCACTTGGCATGGGCCAGGTTAGTGGAACTGGAAGTCTCAAATCTAGGATTTTCAGGTGATATGCTGAAGCCTCTGGGTTTGGAAGGAGCAGTAGCCCTTATCAAGAGGAGGATAGTAGATCAGGAGCTGCAGAACGAAAATATGCTCCTTCTTGACCAGAAGGTTGCCCCTGATTATCTCCCAAGGGATCCACTTGGCAACAGCCCGTTACCTGAATATATGGTTGGATGCAAATAAAAAGGCAGAACTTTACTAGATATAGGTGCAATGTCTTTCCCTCTGCACTTTTAGAGGGAAGATATTCTAGGGTCCCAAGGGACCTAGGTTCTGTTTGGTATGCGACCTCAGAGAGGTTGATTCTGTTGATCATGTTTTTTTCGCTGTCCTGCATTCGCTGAACTAAGGATAAAATATTTGAAGATCGATTTTGATTTTGACCTTGATCCTGATCCTGAACCTGTCTCCAATTTTGATATTGATAATATTCCTGCCTGGTGGACTTCTACTCTGCTGTGACGATTCCTTAGCCCATCTGATTCAGGGGCAACGAGAGCTAAGGCAAGTTTTTGCATGGTGGTCTCATTGCTAAGGCAATCCCTCCTTTCAAGTCTGGGTACCCTCCCTGGTGTATAATTTTATCAGTAGCACTCTGTATTGATATGGTGGTTCGACCTATTGTGCTTGTATGTTATGGATGGGGTACTGCAAGGTTGTATGTAGAGTATGTTGTACCTTCAGGATGCGGTGGTGACGGTGCTGGTTCTTTTTGTATTTGTATTGTACCTGTTTGTGATGGCCACAGCCAACAATAAACTATATGATGAATGTCTGTCCGAATAAAAAGGTCTTGCATTGCCTCCAGATTAGACAAACAAAGGGATGGCAAAATCATCAACCAGTATTCAACATGGTGGCCAGGGAATTCAGCCTCACACTCTGGGTGTCCCTAAACCTCAGGGATGGTTAGAAACAGAGAGTGACTGGCAGGGGATGGATCACTCCACATTTAACTTATGGGATCTACTACACTTTCCATCCGCAGCTCACTAAGGTCGAAGGATGGATCATGCCAATAGCCCTCAAGCCCAGAATCCTAAGGAGGTTGCTAGATATAGGGTGTCACCAGATGCAATGTTAGAGCCACGCAAATCCAAAATGCACTGAAATCACTGGTGTATGTGGCTGGTTTTACAGATGTGTTTTTGTGACTACCTGATAGTCCTCCAATAGCCCCCCTCCCACCGGCTTTGGCCAGAAGCTGTCCTTTAATGCAAGGGATCCCTATGGTATCTTGGGCAGTCACAGGTCAGAAGTGCACCAGCAGACGTATTGATAGTAACAGTGGCTACGTGCAAGTGGCAGCTATGTGCTGATCTTGTCCACGCTTTCTGTGTTAGGTGCGTGGCACAAAGCGTGTTTGCACAAGTAGATGCAACGTAGTTGTGTTCAACGCTCAAAAGGGTGGCTAGTGTTCCCTATTGTGACACTTCCTATTTTCCAAGAGATGAAAAATGGATCCCAGGAATCCTGCCCCCCTAGTGGTAGGACTGGCAGCTGGAAGTCTTGATTTAGTCACCTCTAAGGCCAAGGCAGAGGGTAAAAACAAACAAGACGTTAGCTCACTGCAGTCCAGGTTCGGTCCGTGCAGCCCCCACTCACATTTTGCATGTCCAGCCTAATAGGCAGCCCCCAGCATGTCTCATGCACTTTCAAGCAGTCCCCACTGGCAGCACCAGAGGGTGGGAGTGGAGAAAGAGGCAGGAAGTAGTCACTCCTCTGATGCTCTAGGATTTCTGCCACGACTCATAGTGTTGGCAGACCTGGATGCGTGGAGGCTCTGCCCGCAACCTAATTGACAGGATACAGTCACACATTAGCCCGCGTTCACCTGCATGGAGGGCTCCACGTTCTCAGAGACCATGCCTTGAGTGGGGGCTGCAGGCCCTGCGGGTGGTGGCCCCGTGTCCGGTCGATAAACGGGCAGGTGTCCTGGTGGGAGCTATCGCAGACTAATGCCACGTTTGTTAACCCCAGAGGGTGTAAACAAAATTGAATGGGTACACTCATGATTGTTAAATGGCAGGATTTTTGAGGTGAGTAGCGGCTATGTAGTTGCTATTTGTCCCTTAGCTGCTGTTCATCCCCCAATTTGTGGTGTAAGCCAGGAGATGGTGGGCCTGTTGCAAGTACAGGGTGTTTTGCGTGCAGCTGTTGCAAAGTCTCTGGATCGTGCAACAGCTATGTGTAAACAAGGAAGAGGGGAGGCTGGAACATAGGCGACGCATTGAGGGGGATATGGGGGAACACGTGCCCCCACAGATTTTTGACCCCACACACCATTAGCAGCACGAGCCTTTTCCCTGTTCTTCCCTGGTGTCCGATACCTGCGTGGAGGACAACAGAGGATTAATTCCTCCAGCAAGATCAGTTGTCCTCCTGCTGGAAGCTGTGGAGGGGGATGGATCAGGTCCTCTCTCCAACATAGCTTCAAATAAACAGACAAAACAAATAAAATGGCAGCAGGGAATGGACCTAGGGACTACTCCCGAGATGGCTCCCTGGGAAACCTGCATTGGAGAAGTCTCGAAGTCTGTTCCCTGTCGCTGCTTATTGCTGCTGCTGCGTGGGTTTGCAGTGCTGGAGAATGGATTGGAGACTTCTCCGGCGCAGAAATCATCTCTGGATCTGTTCCCCACTGTCAAGGGCCGGCCGGGGGGACGAGGACGCCCGCGGCATACAGGCCGCGGGGCGGACCCAGCCCCAACCCCGACAGCACCAAGCGGAATGGAGGCACCGCCCCCGTCTCTCCCCGTGACAGGGGGCGCGGCGCCCCCGCCCACACGGGACGCCCAAGCGGAGCCACAGAAGGCAGAACAGGGGAAGGCAGGGACCAGCAAGACGAGGAGGCCACACCCCCTTTGCGGCGCTCCGCACGCTTGTGGGAGCACGCAGAGGGGCGGGGCTATGGAGATAAGAGCCAGCGCCGAGAAGCACTCGGCGCTGGTGATTGAGTGGAGACCGGCCCTCTGATTGAGATAAGTGATTCGAAATTAAGCGTGTTGAGTATTTCCCTGACCTAGGCAACTGGAATTAAGAGTGTGCTTGTGTGACCCTTCTACCTAACCTTCCCCTGAGAGCGTGTGACGGCGTGTGAGTGCGAGAGCGGGTGAGTGCTTGGAGTGTGAGTCCTTCTCTTCTAACCCTTTCCCCTTCCCCCTCCCTGAGGCTCAACATTAGTGTATACCCCCCTCCTCTCAGATGTGTGAGACTTGTACCCCGTGTGCCGCCTTGTCTTCCTGGGGCCCTATTTCCCTCCTTGCCGGGCACTCCCTCCTCACTGCCACCCAGATCCCCCCTCCCCGACCCTGAGCGTAGCGTGCGTGGAGAGACCTGCGTGCCTGGGGCTCAGACTCATACTACTCACCTGGCGCCCTATGATGATAGGGACCTGGGCACTGTGAGGCCTATAGGTCCAAACACTATCCTGACGGGCACGTATTCCCAGAGAGAAACCTTCCAGGGTAGGAGTCTGAGCTCGTGCGTGGGGCGCATAGTAGGGTGGGCGGTTCGGCGCTCTGACCCCCCGGGGCCCGGCTGGGCCTGTGACCCCTCCCCTGTGACACCCACTGCTACTTTCCCCATGCCTCACAACGGCTCAGAAAGGAGACAATGAAAACATCAGCTACTCAAAAGTTGTGCATGTTTGTCGGACATGCAAAAAACATCCAAGTAGCTAATGTCACATTTGTCTACATCCAGAGCAACCAAGTGTGCCTAGCTTCCATACTTTGAACAGCTACACTCCTTTATTTTAAAATCTTTTTATTTAAAGATCCAAAAATATGACTTCTGTAATTTTCAGTGCTAAACTGACAAAATACATCCTGTCATGCATACTATATTGTTCAATTAAGCCATGTCCCTTTTCATGTCAGAGTCCCACACAAGCTTAACTTCAATATGCAAAAAAGTGCTTAATCTTTCAGGTTTGTTGGCAGGAGAGGATTCTTTTCCAGCCAACTCCGAAAGCTTCCACCAGTTTTCTGAATAGTTCTTTTTCTTCCTTTCTCCCTGGAGGACATTGACTTGGTGTGTTAGGTTTTCCCCCCCATCATCAAAACTTTCCAGACTTTTTGGAAACAGATACTGATTTTATGGGTGATACTCCTCTTCCAGAACCATGCAATGGTAATTTCTGCAACCACTAACATAGGAGTGATCAGCTCCCTCTCACTCCTATGTAACAGAATTCTCAGGCAGATTCAGCAAAATGACTAAAGGACTATGTGATAATTCATATCCTGTTATCTTCTTTATCATGCCTCCAACTTTCCTGCCCCCAAAAGCCCTTGATTTTGGGACAGGTCTACCACATGTGATAAAATCCATCCATTTGACCACACAGTGTCTAACATTTGCAGATTCCTTGCATCATAGATACATTTAATTTTAAGTGAGAGAAAGGTACCATTGTATACTCCTGCTTATGAAAAGTAACATGCGAGATTGAGAATGACTCAGAACCAGGAACCTGCATTTTGCTTGTGAAGGTTATTTACCTCTTTGATTAAGATCTCCGCTGCCTCTTTGTGGTTGTTGAGGGCAGCCAGGTGCAGCGCGGTGAAGCCGTCTTCTTTCTTGGCATCTACTAACTGCCGGGCTCTTGCCAGAATCTTCTTGATGGCGCTGGGAGTTGAAAGAGATCAGTCCATAAGAATGAGGTTTTACTTGTCACGATGAGCAAAGATACAGATGAGACAGGCCTGCTCGGCAGTTATTAATGCCCCTAATGTCATTGCAGGCAGTGGCACAAGCCAGCAACCGTGAAGCGCAGAGGGAGAGCCATCTATCTCTGAGTGAATTAGGAGAGGGCCCTCAGTTTGCCTTTAATAAAGTGGAATGAACTCACAATGTCAGGGAGCCAAATTCATCCTTGGTTTGACTCCGCCAGCTGCTTCCAAGTCACATGGGCAAGTCAAGTCAGTTACTGTTCCCTATTTCATGTCTCTGACCAGGTATGACCAGGGCAAGGGGTGGGAGCAGAGTCACAGGGCACCAAAGGGAAGGGAAATACGGGTGAGTTGGGTGGCCGGGAACATGGGAAGAAGAAGGCTGCTTTAGCAGAAGCGTGAAGGATGAGTGGGACAAAAGGAGCTATAGGAGGCACAACTAAGGTCACTTTCACACATTACCTGGGAGGCGGGGAAACTTCCGTGATGGCAATGGTGGCTCTATTCGGACATGAATTAGCGCATGTAGGAATGCGCTATTCTGCTTTTATCCCACGAGAACACCCATCGCTCTACATTAGGGGACCTGGTCATGTGCGAGTATTTGCACAGGATAAAAGCGGAATAGCACACTCCTACATGTGCTAATTCCATCACGGACGTTTCCCTGCCTCCCAGGTAGCACGTGAACGTAGCTTACAGCTGTGTCATTGTCATGTGCCCGTAAAGGCAGTTCTAAAATGGTGGGTCAGGATTCCAGGTGTGAACACAACAGGATTGAGATTTGCTATAATTTGCATGACACTCTTGCTGTCTGGGGTTACGGAATTCTATTTTTTCACTCAATGGACCATTAAAGCCACCCCGAGCTGTTCGCAGGAGGGGCGGGATACAAATTGAATAATAAATAAATAAATTAAACTTGTGGAAATGGTTGTCAGAGGTGGTGGTCAAAGCCAGTAGCATAGGCGAGTTTAAAAAAAGGATTGGATACATTCTTGGGAGACAGCCATTAATGGAACTATTAGCCAAGTAGGTTGGGGGACATAACTTCTGTCTGTCGGGAGCAGGGAGTGAACGACAGGGAATAGATCGCTCCATTATAACCTGTTGGGTACCTCCCAGATGTGACAGATTGGCCGCTGTCAGAGACAGGATACTGGACTCAATGGACCATCTGACCCAGTATGGCACTTATGTTCTTTCTTAAGTCTTAAAATGGGGTCACACAGGCAACAATTTGGGAACTGCTGCCCTACGGGCTTGGAAGCCAAAGAACCCCATGCTTATGATTTTTAAAATCTCGTGATTTTTAAACCAATCTCATGATTTTGTCTGGCTGGATGGCTATTTTTTTGCCTATCACCAAAACAATACAGGACTCCTCTTACAATTAGGGAAGGTTCAGTGGTGGCAGAAGCCACAAAGAAGTCATCGACAAGGTCAGTGGGCTTTGTTTTATGGAAAAAAGCCTCCTGTATTCGTATCATTTGACAAAAGGAAGTTGATTTCAATAGGACAGTGGTACCAAGAGGAACACGGCACCACTGCAATGGTCACACTATAATAATCCTTATTTTTATATAGTGCCCTCCTGTCATGGCACTCTGAGTGCTTTACATATAGTACAACATTTAATTATCACAACAGCCCTGTGAGGTAGGTTAGCCTGAGAGAATATTGTGACTGGCCCAAGATCACCTGCCAGTGAGTTTCTGGATAAGGCGAGACTTGAACTGGGGTCCCCACTACCTCGCGGTCCAAGTACGGTGCACTTAGTCACTACACCACACTGTCTGAAATAAGCCACTGAAATAAGTTTCCAGTTATAAATATAGTAGTTCAAGGGTGGGGAACCTTTTCCCTCCCTGGGCCACTTTTAAATCAGTACACGTTCATGGGGTCCATGGAAATTGCGGTGGGTAAGCATGCTTAAAGGGAAGCGCTCAAGAAGAGCACTTGCACTTACTGAAACCTGGATCTCTCCCTCTGACTCCGTCACCCCTGCCACCCTCTCCTCTGGAGACCTTTCATTCTCTCACCGGTCCCGCCCAGAAGGCTGGGGTGGTGGCGTGGGCTTTCTCCATGCCAACCTCTGTTGATTCCAGTCCCTCTCCCCTCCCCTCCCCCTCTCGGCTCACTCTGTGCATCTCTTCTCCCCCCCTTCGCCTTCATGTCGCTGTCATCTACCGCCACCGCCCCCCCNTTCTTTATCATGCCTCCAACTTTCCTGCCCCCAAAAGCCCTTGATTTTGGGACAGGTCTACCACATGTGATAAAATCCATCCATTTGATCACACAGTGTCTAACATTTGCAGATTCCTTGCATCATAGATACATTTAATTTTAAGTGAGAGAAAGGTACCATTGTATACTCCTGCTTATGAAAAGTAACATGCGAGATTGAGAATGACTCAGAACCAGGAACCTGCATTTTGCTTGTGAAGGTTATTTACCTCTTTGATTAAGATCTCCGCTGCCTCTTTGTGGTTGTTGAGGGCAGCCAGGTGCAGCGCGGTGAAGCCGTCTTCTTTCTTGGCATCTACTAACTGCCGGGCTCTTGCCAGAATCTTCTTGATGGCGCTGGGAGTTGAAAGAGATCAGTCCATAAGAATGAGGTTTTACTTGTCACGATGAGCAAAGATACAGATGAGACAGGCCTGCTCGGCAGTTATTAATGCCCCTAATGTCATTGCAGGCAGTGGCACAAGCCAGCAACCGTGAAGCGCAGAGGGAGAGCCATCTATCTCTGAGTGAATTAGGAGAGGGCCCTCAGTTTGCCTTTAATAAAGTGGAATGAACTCACAATGTCAGGGAGCCAAATTCATCCTTGGTTTGACTCCGCCAGCTGCTTCCAAGTCACATGGGCAAGTCAAGTCAGTTACTGTTCCCTATTTCATGTCTCTGACCAGGTATGACCAGGGCAAGGGGTGGGAGCAGAGTCACAGGGCACCAAAGGGAAGGGAAATACGGGTGAGTTGGGTGGCCGGGAACATGGGAAGAAGAAGGCTGCTTTAGCAGAAGCGTGAAGGATGAGTGGGACAAAAGGAGCTATAGGAGGCACAACTAAGGTCACTTTCACACATTACCTGGGAGGCGGGGAAACTTCCGTGATGGCAATGGTGGCTCTATTCGGACATGAATTAGCGCATGTAGGAATGCGCTATTCTGCTTTTATCCCACGAGAACACCCATCGCTCTACATTAGGGGACCTGGTCATGTGCGAGTATTTGCACAGGATAAAAGCGGAATAGCACACTCCTAC
This sequence comes from Sphenodon punctatus, assembly GCA_003113815.1. Lineage (NCBI taxonomy): Eukaryota > Metazoa > Chordata > Lepidosauria > Sphenodontia > Sphenodontidae > Sphenodon > Sphenodon punctatus. The sequence continues at coordinate 1,283,876 of QEPC01005161.1, forward strand.
ATGTGCTAATTCCATCACGGACGTTTCCCTGCCTCCCAGGTAGCACGTGAACGTAGCTTACAGCTGTGTCATTGTCATGTGCCCGTAAAGGCAGTTCTAAAATGGTGGGTCAGGATTCCAGGTGTGAACACAACAGGATTGAGATTTGCTATAATTTGCATGACACTCTTGCTGTCTGGGGTTACGGAATTCTATTTTTTCACTCAATGGACCATTAAAGCCACCCCGAGCTGTTCGCAGGAGGGGCGGGATACAAATTGAATAATAAATAAATAAATTAAACTTGTGGAAATGGTTGTCAGAGGTGGTGGTCAAAGCCAGTAGCATAGGCGAGTTTAAAAAAAGGATTGGATACATTCTTGGGAGACAGCCATTAATGGAACTATTAGCCAAGTAGGTTGGGGGACATAACTTCTGTCTGTCGGGAGCAGGGAGTGAACGACAGGGAATAGATCGCTCCATTATAACCTGTTGGGTACCTCCCAGATGTGACAGATTGGCCGCTGTCAGAGACAGGATACTGGACTCAATGGACCATCTGACCCAGTATGGCACTTATGTTCTTTCTTAAGTCTTAAAATGGGGTCACACAGGCAACAATTTGGGAACTGCTGCCCTACGGGCTTGGAAGCCAAAGAACCCCATGCTTATGATTTTTAAAATCTCATGATTTTTAAACCAATCTCATGATTTTGTCTGGCTGGATGGCTATTTTTTTGCCTATCACCAAAACAATACAGGACTCCTCTTACAATTAGGGAAGGTTCAGTGGTGGCAGAAGCCACAAAGAAGTCATCGACAAGGTCAGTGGGCTTTGTTTTATGGAAAAAAGCCTCCTGTATTCGTATCATTTGACAAAAGGAAGTTGATTTCAATAGGACAGTGGTACCAAGAGGGACATGGCACCACTGCAATGGTCACACTATAATAATCCTTATTTTTATATAGTGCCCTCCTGTCATGGCACTCTGAGTGCTTTACATATAGTACAACATTTAATTATCACAACAGCCCTGTGAGGTAGGTTAGCCTGAGAGAATATTGTGACTGGCCCAAGATCACCTGCCAGTGAGTTTCTGGATAAGGCGAAACTTGAACTGGGGTCCCCACTACCTCGCGGTCCAAGTACGGTGCACTTAGTCACTACACCACACTGTCTGAAATAAGCCACTGAAATAAGTTTCCAGTTATAAATATAGTAGTTCAAGGGTGGGGAACCTTTTCCCTCCCTGGGCCACTTTTAAATCAGTACACGTTCATGGGGTCCATGGAAATTGCAGTGGGTAAGCATGCTTAAAGGGAAGCGCTCAAGAAGAGCACTTGCACTTACTGAAACCTGGATCTCTCCCTCTGACTCCGTCACTCCTGCCACCCTCTCCTCTGGAGACCTTTCATTCTCTCACCGGTCCCGCCCAGAAGGCTGGGGTGGTGGCGTGGGCTTTCTCCATGCCAACCTCTGTTGATTCCAGTCCCTCTCCCCTCCCCTCCCCCTCTCGGCTCACTCTGTGCATCTCTTCTCCCCCCCTTCGCCTTCATGTCGCTGTCATCTACCGCCACCGCCCCCCCGACCCCCTTTCCTCTTTTCTCCCAGACTTTGAATCCTGGCTTACTGTCTTCCTTTCTGATGATACCCACGCTCTCATTCTTGGGGACTTCAACATCCATGTTGACGCACCTTCCCAGCCCTCTATCTCCCGTTTTCTTTCCCTAGCCTCCTCCTTTGATCTCCACCTCTGGACTGATTCCCCCACCCACTCTCTCGACTTCATCTTCTCCAGAAACTGTCCTATTGCTGACCTCTCCTTTGAACTTTGTCCCATGTTCGACCATTACCTTGCTTCCTTCAACCTCTCCTATCAACCCTCATTTTTGTTCCTGGCTCCATGCCCCTTCCGTGATTTGCAGGCTATTAACCCTTTAGACTTTGCTTCCTCCCTCTCCCCTCTCCTTCCTCCTGTCTTCTCCTCCTCTTCCCCTGACACTGCCATCTCTTCTTTCAACGCCTCTCGCACCACAACCCTTGACTCTCTTGCCCCCCCTCTCCCCCCGCCCTG
>QEPC01005161.1:1287465-1365527 GCA_003113815.1 Sphenodon punctatus
GGAACTCCCTCCCTCCCCACATCCACCTTGCCCCCTCCCTCTGCACCTTCAAATCCCTTCTCAAAACCCACCTCTTCCTTACCGCCTTTCCCGACGCCTGCTAGAACTTGCCTTCAATATTTAGTCTCCCTACCCGCAGACTCCTGCCTAACCGCAACCAAGCCAAGCACGTGCACCTGAGACTTCGCATCTGCTGAATGTTATTTATCCCGTGTCTCTCCCTATGTCCCCTCTCCTTGTCTCCTGCCTCTGTGTCTATTCGATTGTAAGCCGTAGGCAGGGACCGTGTCTATCTAATTGTTCTGTAAAGTGCCAGGTACATAGCTGGCTCTATACAAATGCTTATAATAATAAGAATGAGGAAAGGAAGATTCAGCAGGGACACACTGACTGGGGAGCTGCACACAGCTCTTGGGTAGATCAAGTGTAGGTCTTGGCCAGGGTCTACCCCGGGCCCTGCGCTGCCTTAATAGTGCTATGTCTTACTTCACTATACCCAGGTTTCAGCAGCTGAATTGCGGCTGCGCCTAAGAATCTGAGCGGCCAGGATCACAGAGCACCAGTCCCGCCAGCCGATCGTGAAGCTGGAGAGGTTTGTGCATGCATACGCACGCGTGTGCTTTATGGCTCTTGGCCATACGAAGATTTTAGTATGTGGCACATGGGAACTTTGCTCACCCACTGCTCTAGTTCTTGTTTGGCACCTCTGATCACTGCTGCTTCCAGGCCTGATCTTAAAAGCCATGGAATCTGGCTATCTCCACCTTGACCTCCCCGGCTGGAGAAGCCGTTTCTGCAAGAATTAACCCAGGATCTGCCAGCCAGGATTAACAGAGTTGGAAATGACAGAAGGCTGATCGGATCCTTAAGCCCATTCCCTTTTGCATGGATAGGGTTTAGCCTCTGACAGACAATTAATCAGCTTTTAAACTGATTAAGCAGCATTAGCTATTTTGAGAGGATTCTCATTGGAGTAGAATTTATGGACGAGACAAATCAAGACTTGGATTGAAGTGAGCGATGCAAAACCAGAAGCAGCAGCTGCTCCATGTGCTTTCCTTGTCCTCAAAAAAGCAATCTTTAAAAGGACTTTTCATCCCTTGCCCCTCCCCGGCCTCTCTCCTTGTCATTCACTCAGCGTGGTTCTCAATTCATCACTAGTGGAGCTGAGAATTTACTGCAGAATCCATGACAGATAGAGACCCCTCTCCATCCTCCTGCCTGTCTTTTCAGACCCACAGTCCACTCCCTACTAGGAGTCCCCAGCCTGGCCAGAGACGCAGAGCAATCTCAGCTTGTGTGCATGTCCCTCATCTCTGCTCCCTTACCCTGAGCTCAGCTTTTCAGTACTTGGAGGTAGGAACTGAATCCAGGAGCCAGATCCAGGCACCTGAAAGGGGCTACATAAAAAAAACTAGCTGTGAGCACATTTGCACCTTCTCCTGTCAATCAACTGCCACTTGCTCAACAAAGGGCCATGCTCATAGCTCCCCCTTTGCTTACAGCTTGTTCCCCTTCAGGGCTGAGTGGTGCAGCAGGTTGAAACCCGGACGATTCTGGACCGTAAAATCGATGTTGGGAACCTCGGTGAGGATCTCAATGATGCTTTTAGAGTCGGCAGTGATGGCATAATGCAGAGGGGTATCGCCGTAGGAATCCTGAGGGGAGAGAGACAAAGAGTAGGTTTAAACAGGCCCTTTCTGAGGGAACTGGCTGGTCTGAAGCCAGTAACAAATGAAAGTCATGGCCGTCCAATAGCTGTTCTGAGTCCTAAGTGAAATGAAGCAGCCTCAGTCCAACTCATAGAAGAAAAGCATTAACATAACAAAAAGGCATTGACTCCAACTGGCTACTCAGCACCAAGGCCCAGTGATGGATGCAAGACATAATGCGGACTGATCCATTCCTCCTAGGTGGGGTGATTTTAAACTGCTAATGTGCGTTACATGCCACAGCGGTGGCGTCGACAGGCTGATGCGTAGCCAAACTAGAACTGACCAAAAGAAACCAAGTCATTTCAGGGGGAAATGCTGACATTGCTTTCAAAATCATAAGTGACACTATTGAAAATTTGACTTTTTTTCCCCCCATAAGAAAATTTGGCAAGCGTGGGAAAAACGGAGCTTCCTGATTGGGCCACGACTAGTCGGGAGGCTGGGCTAAGGCTCACTGCTAGAGCAACAGCGGGGCTGAGGCATGTCTTTAGTCCCACTGACGTAACTGTGGAGGAGGGGGAGGCTGGAGCTCCAGCCTGGACATAGCCTCACTCGGGTGGCCATACCGCCCCTTTAAAAGAGGACGCTTATGAAAAATACATGTTGCAGGGCTGCATTGGTTCCAGTGCAGCCCTGTACTATGTATTTTTCATAAGCGTCCTCTTTTAAAGGGAAGGTATGGCCACCCTAAGCCCCACTGATACAGAGGTGGGGAAGCAATAGCTTACGTCTGGGCTGACTTGCCCTGAACACAGATCCCCCACCTCTTGTGGGAAGGCTGAGGCTTAGCCCTGATGACAAAGATGTAGAAGAGGCAGGGGCCATGCCTGGGCTGAACCATACTGACAGAACTATGGGGGAGCCAAGGGCCATGCCTGGGCTGAGCCAGACTGACAGAACTATGGGGGAGCCAAGGGCCATGCCTGGGCGGAGCCAGACTGACAGTTGTAGGGTACCGAGGCCTAGGTGTGGGCATAGCCCTAGTGATAGAGATGCGAGCTCACAGAGCTGTGAGGAGGCTAGACTGGGCTATTAAGATGGCTGCACCTCAGAACTTAGTTGCATTGGTGTGAGTGTTACATACAGGCAGGTCTGGTGGGAATAGCCCTGGAGCCCTATCTTACCAGGATCCATGGGGCAGCATGGACACCCCAGTGAAATCCATTCGCTTCCCTACAATGGCTTGTCATGGTTCTTATCAGGTGGGTTTGTACTTGCTCCCACCATGCGTGCGTGTGCGCGCGCGAGTGGTGGGACAGTAGGAAGGTACCTAGGATGGGAACCTGGGTTATCTGCAGGTTGCTACACAAGCCTACACAGCACAACACACAGCAACAGAGCATACTATCAAGATTTCAGAACGGTCCCCTGTGGAGTTAAGCAGCCAATAAAAACCACTTGAATGACATTAGTCGTGAAAAATCACCAACCGGGAAGTTGACATCGCAGTTGTGTTCGCACAGGACCCGCACGACCTCCGTGAACCCTTTATTGACGGCGACATATAAGGCTGTGCACTTGGCATTGTTCAATAAGTCTGTGTTGGCTCCTTTACTGACTAGCACACTGGCAACCTCAGCTTGGTTTCTGGTTAAAAATAAGAACAAAGGTCATGATATAAAGGGAGACACACATTTCCCCTGGTTAAGGTAACTGGGTATGCGCACGATACAGTACAGTTATTTTTGTTCCAATATCCTTCTTAAGACATAAGTGGGGAACCAGAGTCTGCTGCCTGTCTGCCTGGTATAAATCTGGAGATACTCCATTGTCTTTTATAGGGTTGCCCTAGATTTACATCAGAGTTGTCCTAAAGTCACTCACTCTCTCTGTTACACACACCACTGAAAAGGCCTCCAAATTATGTTAAGTGTCTTCCCTGTCTCCTGCCCACATCCTAGCAATTCTCTCTCTTTAAAAGAGAGAGCACTACGGAGTAAAGGCAGTACTTTTTATTGGATTAATAAAACTCCCTGAATTTCAGAGTTCTTTAGGCAAGCTACTACCAGGAGATGGTGGGGTGCTATACCATAACCTACCAGTAAGTTATCACTAACCAACTGTTCACATGCCCATTCCTACATGCTAATTGTAATACCCCAGTCAGACTGGCCACACAAGCAAAATTTACCCCTTAGGAAATTAACCCAGGAAAGCCTTATTCGGGGGCTGTTTATCCTCCAAGTAAGACCCCATTCCCTTTCTCTCTTGTGCAGTAGGGACCAGCACAGTAGCCACACTAAACCAGGGGTGGGGTGAGGAACCTCTGGCTCATGGGCTGAATTTGGCCAATGGCCGATTTTTCTTTGGCCCCTTTCCAATTCCTGGATCTGGCCCCCATAGACCCATCTCCTACCTTCAACTGCTGGAAGGGTGAGCTCGGGGGGAAGGAAGCAGAGGCGAGGGCGTGTGCAGGGGATGGATCCATGGCACAGATCCAGTTCTGAGCCCTCCTCTTATTTCTCCCCCATCCTGAGCGCATCTCTGCCTTCCACCCCCAGCTTGCAACGCTTATACCATGTTTTAAAGTGGCCTGTGGGAGGGAAAGCATTCCTCATCTCTGCTCCAGACAAAGGAATTACAACCAGAGAATTCATTTCTCCCATGGAGGTCTATGCAGGGCTGCTATATTTGATTTAATTAATTTATTTAATACATTTATTAGCCGCCCCCCATGCCAATGGTATCCCGGGGCGGCGTACAATTCAATAAAAACAACATTCAAAAAAATAAAACATTTTTTAAAAATCCAGCGATTTAAAACCAAAACAGGGTCGGGATAAACAAATAAAAATAAAGAGGTAAGGGGAGAGATAAAACCCTAACCCCCCCTCCCCCAAGGCCTGGGTGAACAGGCAGGTTTTACAAGCCCGCCGGAATGTCAAAAGGCTTGGGACCAGGCGAGATTCCTCCGGGAGGGAGTTCCAAAGACGCAGCCTGGCCACCGACAATGCCCTCTCCACTGTAGCCCCCCGCTTAACCCAGGGGACCTCCAAGGCAGCACCCCCAGCAGACCAAAGGCGCCGCTCGGCGAGGCGGTCCCTGAGGTACGAGGGGCCCAGACCGTAAAGGGCTCATAGGAAAAAGGAGATTTCATTGGGTTTCTTTTGTTCCTTTATGCCTAACATTATGGAGATGAACAGGCAAAAGCTCACATATTTTTTTTTTTAAATTCTTCATGGCTGCGAGGGAAAAGTTGGAAACCACGACAGCAATGTGGCACTAAACGCCCAAACCAAAGCACCAAGAAGCCACCATTGTGATTTAAAAAGTCTCTCCCACCCCTTAAATCTCATAATTTCAAGACAGCAAAGATTTCTGGGGTCAGACACGATTATGGGAAGAAAGGGTTGGAGTTGCACTTCCCAAAACATCAATTTACATCCTCCATCTCTTGGTCCAACCAGCCTAGGACCATGGAAAATTACACTTTTTCCTATGAGCCATTAGTTCAAGCCCAGTTGAAGAGCTGAGCCACTTTATGCCAATAGATGACTGGACCCTTTAAAGCAAGGGTGGGGAACCTTTTCCCTCCCAGGCGTCACTTCATAAATTAGTACAAGCTCTGAAGGCCACATAGATTTTGGGGGCAATGCTGCTTATGGGGTACACTCGGGAAGAGGAGGGTCCAGATCATGAATCTGTGCCATGGATCTGCCCCCTATCTTTGTGTGCATGCCCCTATCACTGCTCCTGTACCCTGAGCTCGGTCTTTCAGTGCTTGGGGGTAGGAACTGGTTCCAGGGGCCAGATCCAGGAACTGGAAAGGGGTCAAATAAAAACTAGTTTCAAGACACATTTGGCCCTTGGTCCTGAGGTTCCTCACCCCTGCCTTAGAGGAAGGACATCATTGTGGGAACAAGGAGACAGAACTCCTACCCAAAGGCTGCGTAATGGAGTGCCGAGTCTCCTTCTTCATCTCTCAGATCAATATTGGCATGAGCCTGGAGCAGGATTTTCATCACCTCCACTCGGCCTAGGTGGGAGGCAACTTGCAGTGCAGTTCTGCCCTGGTTCTTGATATCAACCTACAAGGGAAAAAATAATAATCAATGAAAACCTCAATTTGCACTGAAGTACTAGCCCCATTGTGATGCTTTCTCTAGAATGTCCAAGGAAATAGCTTGCTGATTTTCCAAGGAAGATAAGAAAGTCTGTCATGCTGGGTGCTGTGAAAGCAAAGCACAATAAAAACACAACTTCTGCCCCAAAGGGGGAAGCCAGTGCTGATCCCAAAGTGCCAGCGGTTAGGGCTTGGATTCTTTTCTAATTTCTGACAGTGACCTTCTTTGCGACCGTGACCAAGTCACTTCCCTCCTCTGTGCTTGTTTTCCCTCCCATTAATTGTCTATTTGGATTTGTAAACTTGTTCAGGCAGGGACTGTGGGCGTTGCCAGACAGTGACTTGTTTCTGGTGTTACACACACACTGGGTTGTTATATCTGTATATGCAGATTAGTCTCTTGTTACTTGTTTGCTGCAGGTGTCCTGTGCTCAGTAAGAGAAAATAGCAGGTCCTAGCATGTGGCTGCTGCTATGTTTAGAGATGCATACTGCCCTCCTACTGTTTTTTTTATTTTTGGTCATCCAGGGACCAAAAAGCGATGTAATTTTCTGAGGGGTCAGTCTAGTTTCTGAACATCTCTATGGTGATTTTTGTAAGTGCGTCATAAGGAGATACTGGGCTACATGCAGACTACAGATCTAACAAATATGTAAAGGTAAAGATTAAACATGTATGTCATGTGAAAGCTGAGAACTGGAAACTCACTTCATGCAATGGAGAAATGCCAAGTCATGCCAAGTGTGTATTCAGAAAAAGCCTAAACACCTCTGCAGACACATAGACCATTGAGTTGCAAATGGATTTCTTCCTGTGGATGTGACTGAAAGCAGAGTTACCTGGCAGGAAAATCAAACAAAGGACCCTGGAAAGGTACTTAAGGGGGGAGACAAGACAAAGAAGGATCTCTCTCTCTCGGTTAAGATCAACTTGTTCAGCTTCATCTGCATCATCACATCTTACCAGCCAGAGAAGGGCTGCACCAAAGGAACTATGAAGTAAAAACTCTTGGAAACTAAGACTGGTACCCAGCCAAGCTTTCCATCGCTGGCTGTGACATGAACTGAAATACCCTTGGACATTTATTAGGGTAAGCCTAAATCAGGAGAATCCAAGTACAGATAGGAATGCGTTATTGGTTATGTTATTTTCATTTATGCACTCTCGAGTATCATCTTATAATAATAATAAGTTTAATAAGTCATGACCATAGGTTGAGACTAAGAAGGCATACATAAAAATCAATACAGGAAAGGGCGAGATGCCAGTACAATAAATACACAGAGAAATTGCCCGTAATAAGCTAAAATCAAGATATCTAAAAATAAGAGATACACAGAACTAGGAATACAGAGCAGAGTATAATCTTGTACTGCATGATTATTCATGGTTTATTCATTAAACTTCTTTTTACTGAACTTCATATGGTCCAGTGGAATTGTTAATCCTAACATTGGCGGGACACAGTTTGGGGTTAATTCTGTGCTTACAAACACAGACGAACCTAGAGAGGAAGAGTCTGTACTGGGAAACTGTGGCTGAAAAGGTGGCAAGAAGGTTCACCCGTTGCAGGCTCAATCAGTTCTAGAGAGAAAGCAGATCCAGTGCAAGCTGCAAGCCAGGGAAACTGAGTCATGACAGCCTAGAGTGGGGTAGTGAGCCCACAATTCCATGACAAAGTCGAAGGTGGTGGGGGAAGTGACAGGATGATGGAAAAGAACTACGGGAGGCTTCACAGTTGGATTCTCTCTGGAACGAAGCTCTGCCCATTCGAGCAGTTTCTATTCTGAGGCTGCCAGCCCTTTGCCAGCCTGGAGCCTGCTTCTCTCTCCCAGAACCAAGTATGTTGAGCCAGAAGAGATCATCCAGGAAAACAGCTGGTGTGCGGAGACTATCAGATAGTTGCAGACACACACAGGCATAAATATCTGTTCAATAACTACAATAGCAGGACAGCATCGTCGATTTCAACTTGGGATGAATTTGCAAGCATTTCTTTTTATGTTTTTGCAAGGCCCAGCACAAAGGGGCCCTGCATCTCTAGAAGCAACTGCAATACAAATAAATTAACAAGACCTCTTGGAGTCTAATCCTGGTTCCATCTTTGACCTTGGTTAAATCTATTCCCTTGAGCTCAGGGTGACTTACCAGAATCCAAACTCTTGGCACGCCCTCATTTCATACCCAGCCATCAGCACTTGGTTATTTCCTTGCATCTATTACAGACCCTCCCCAATGACCGGCTGCTTCTCCCGCCCCCTCCCCCTCTAATCTTCTCTACGGCTGCATTTTACATAGAATGAGCTGGGCTGGCAATTAGGGAGCAAACTACCAAAACCAGAGCTTGAATATCAGCCTCATTAAAGCCTCTTCCGCTTGGGCTCTCGCATTCGCTAGCATCCAATCCATCTGTTCCCACCTGCCACGCGGCCGCAGCCTCCATAGGATTTACATTCTCTTTCCACGTCCTTCCAAGGACACGGTGGCTACAGCAGTTCTTGCCAGCACTACGCCATTCTTTCCTAGGGCAGCTGCATTTTTCTCCTGCACAGCTGGGGGCTCGGGAAGTGCTGGGTAGTAGGTGACAATTAGGGTTGTCAGCTGATTAAAATGTATAGCTGATTGACTATGTTGGTCTTTAACAGATTAGTTATCCAAACAAGAATGTTGCTCCTCCCTATCTTTCTACCCTCCTTCCTGTTATGATCCCACCTGGAAACTTGGCTCCTCCTCTGCCACCAACCTCACCTGACCCCAAGACACCTGCTCCCTCAACCATCTTAGGCCCTTTGTCCATGCTGCCCCCTAAACAAACCTGGAACTCCACCCACCCCTGCTGTCTCCCAAGCACACACACTCCAATACATCCTCCTCTCCTGACCTTTAAATCCCTCCTACCTGTTCTGCAGATTGCTTGTTTACACGGTTTTATCCTTCAAGATCCCCCTCCTCCCCCTTGTAACTAAGCTAAGCACATGCACCTGCAGCTTCTCAGCTGCATGAATGTATCTCTGTCTCTCCTTATGTACCCCCCTCCCCTTCCTTCCCTTGCCCAAGCTAGACTGTAAGCTCCTTGGGGCAGGTACCTGTCTCTAATTATGACTCTTCGGCGCCAGGTACATTGCTGGGGCTGTGTGAAGTAATAATACATTCAAATGGCTATATTGGTCTCGATAATTCTTGAGGTCACTCCCATCCCTATAATGTTAAAGTTACAAAAGTCTGTAATGTAGTGCCATGCAACACAATTCAGACTTTTTGCTGTTGTTACTAAGTTACTTATGCAATTTTTTTTTTTAACTATTTCAATTTTTTTTTAAAAAAAATGACAACAAAAAAACCCCAATTTTTATTACTACTTATACGTCAAATTTTAGGAAACCCACTAGCTCTCTCTCCCGCTCCCTCCGCTGCATGGCTATAAAGGCCACTCCCATCCTCAGCCCTGCCTTCTACTGGGAGGACATGAATGCAAGACTTGTCTTTATGCTTCAGGAGAGATGTCCTGGTTTCATGAATATATAGCAAATGGGGAGTGCTGTTGAAGTATAACTAGGGTTTTAATTAATATAATTTGCACATGTCATGAGTGGCCAAACACTGTGGCTCCCGGGCAGTTCAAGCAGCTCTCTTGGCCAGGGCTGGTCTCAAGTCCCAGGCTGCCTTAATGGATTTGCATCTTGCTTCATTGCAGCAGAGTCTCAGCAGCCAGGACCCCAAAGTATTGACTCTGCCAACCAATTACAAAGCAGGAAAAATGGATGTGCATGCATGCGTGTATGTCTTCTGGCTTTTGACCATATGAAGAGCTCTTGGGGCTGGGGACATTGGCCACCCCTGCCATATTTGGTCACATGAAAGAATATCCAAATTAACTTTGCTGTGTATGCAATATTGTTTCATTCATTTCTTGCCTGTTTAATACTATTTAGCACCACTCAGTACTGAATATTTAGTGTTAACGAAAGTACAGAATAAACCAAGTAAACGCACTAACTGAAGCAAAGTTAACAAAATGAATATTCGGGTTCATAAATGAAGTGGAAGGTGAATCTTGCCTTCCTATCTGCAGCCTTAAAACACAAATGCTGAACTCAGTGTCTTCATTCTGGTGTTAGCTCTAGATACACGTAACGGTAACAGGTCTGGAACAAGGCAGACACAGGGGTCAAAAGATCCTGAGAGGGACAAGTATTGTGTGTGTATTTCAGTGCCTCAATGTCTGTCTTGCTTCAGTTTCATGAAAGTATCCCTGTCTCTCCCTATGTTACCCTCCCTTCTCTTTCCTAGATTTAAGCCCCTCCTCTAACTACTGACTGTACAATGCCAGGTACGTTGCTGGCATTATATAAATGAACAGCAGCAGCAGCCTAGGCAGCATATCAGGACTTTAACTGCTTTCCCAGGTTTACCATCGTATCCTCCACAAACACAAGGATTTAAGAGAGCTTGCAGGATTTCTTGAGACCTCAGGGTAACTTACCTTGTCTGGGTATTTCTGAACCAGATCCCGGACCTTCACGGCATTGCCATGTGCTGCCTCAATGACGAGCCGGCCTGGGTTATCCAATTCGGCTTTCTGGGAGAGTAGCTTCTCCAGCACGCTGATGAAAGTGCCTGTGTGGGGATGAGACAAAGCAGTTGGTCCAAGCGTGGGGGAACCACAGGCCTGGGGGTCAAATGCAGTCCACAACTCAGTTTTTATGTAACCCCTTTCCAATTCCTTGATCTAGCCCCTGGATCCAGGTCTTACCCTCAAGCACTGAAATACTTATCTGAGGGGAAAGAAGCAGAGACTAGGGCATGCAGACAAGGATAGAGAGCAGATCTATGGCACAGATCCATCACCTAGATCCTCCTCTTCCTGAGCTCAACCCTTAAGCCCCACCCCAAGCTTCTTTGTGGCCCTTGGAACTTGTACTAGTTTTCAAACTGGCCTCTAGGAGGGAAAAAGATTCCCTACCCTGAGTTAGTGTCTCTACAGGGCTCTGAAGAGGAGAAGATTTTATCAATAGGGCAATTCCCTCCACTAAGCAATAGGTGGCCTCTCCCGGTCTGCTCTCACTTTTGGATTCCTTGGTGTTCTCTGTCGTCATGAGGTTGGCATCCTCGTCCCTCTGGTAGGCTGTGAGGCATGCAGGATTGAAGGTCCAGGATTGGCCCCCAACAGATACCCTCAAGTCTCCATCGCCAAAAACATTGATCACTTTGCCAATGTGCCCCAGTGTCTGAAATAGGAAGGAAGAGCTTTTAGAAAGGACAAGAAACTGGTCTCCTGCCTCCCAAAGCTAACAACAACATCTCTAAGGTTGGATCCCAGGCTGGCAAACCCTAGTACACAAAGAGAAGCATTGCAGGGTGAGCACTGGCAGCTCGTGCCTGGAGGAGACATTACAGGTTATGAGAAGTTTTGTGCACACTGTACACAATAAACCCCTGCCTCCTGTGTTTGAACAAGGAGGTTTGGTGTCTCCAAGACACAAGAGCAAAGTCTGGAGAGGAAGTCAGTGAAACAGAGCACAGTTTGCAAAAGCCCTGGGGGGGTCTTTGAAAGCCCCAGCAGCCTCTGTCTTGTGCTGCGCAGCATTTATGGAACATTCTGGATGGTGCTCTTCAGCTGTACTGGTTTGGTCAGAGAATACATTTTAGGAGATTTGCCCTTATTTTCCTCCCCATACAAAAAGAACTAGAAAGGAAGCTGGAAGATGACAGAAGCTTAAAATATGTAGCCGGAGTAGCAGAACTTTAAACACACTGGTGACCCATTTTCAACCTTTCCCATCGCTCTCTGAATTTTGCTATGGGGCCACATTGATGATGGTCAAAACAATAAGTAGCTCATGGCCTTTGCAAGACACTACAGACACACACACACCCACACACACCACTAGGGGGTGTTGAAGAGCAGCATGTCTGGTAAATCCAGCTGCTATTATCACTATTATTTTAAATGGACTAGAAGTTGCAAGTTACTGGACTGTTTCGGAACTGGAGCGCACTCACAGGTGCCATTTCATCTGTCCACTCCCCATGACCAGCTTGGAATCGCTTCACTGTTTCCATATCATCTATCACACGGACAACATCATCAACCCAAAAGGTGTTGAGCTAAAAGAAAAAGAAAGTCAGAAGCTTTTCGGGTGAAGAAGAAAAAAAAAAAAGAAAAGAAAAAAAAAAACCACCCCAAAACTAAGAATAGGCAACTAAATCCATAAACCACTATGCTTTGCAAAAAAAACGTCAAACAGGCATGTTCTTAAAGGAGGAAAAAAAAAAAAAAGACGACATGATGGCATACACTTGGGGAACAAAAGCAACATGCTCACACTGGAAATGGGGACTCTGAGTTTCTCCATTTCCTTCCTTGACCAGAGGTTCTCATCCTGTGTTGTGTTATGAAATTTTGCAGGCCCTTCACTTTGTTGATTTGGGGCATCTCGGTTCTTAGTTCTGGTATGAGATGCCTTCAAGGGGCCATAGGTTCAGCATTCCCACCCCAAACCCGTCCAAATCAGCTCCCTCCTAAACAGTGCTGGCCTTAGAATGTATGGGCCCCAGGGCAAAGATAAAATGTGGGGCCCTTGGGGGCACCCTCTAAGGAGTCCTAGAGGTGGTTGTGTTTGGGGCTCTCCTGAGAGGGAGTGGAGCCCACACATACCCTGCCCTGGTGAAAACCGGGGCTGCTGCAGGGTTCTCTGGGAGTCTCTGCATTGGCTCCAATGCAGCCCTGCAACGTGTATGTCTCACAAGTGTCCTCTAAAATTTGCAAATCTGGCCACCTTAAGTCTGGAAGTGGAGAAAAGAGCAGGGCCTGAGGTGGTCACCCTGTAGTAAGGCCGGGCCGGTTTCTAAACGTATTCCAAACTGCACAAGCCCCCTCTCTCAAAAACCAAGGATTCCAAAATCACAAGCAGCTTCTGACAATCTTGGACAAACATACATATTCCAAGATGCAAATCGCACTGGGAAAAGGCTGATCCCCTCCACTTTGCTAATAAAGGAGCCAAGAGCAGAAGAGATAGAAGAGCTGCAGCTACCGAGGAAGTCAGGTGGAATGAAAATCCACAAGCAACTGAAAGTAGGAAGAAAAAACAAGCGTGAATCCATGAGCGCAGGGAAGAAAACGTTAAGCTAGTCGTGGCTGCTAAGGTGTCCTGATGATGAAAAGTGCTGAAGAAAGACAGTGTGTTAACTGTGTGTTAACTGTGCTGTTATCATTATCAGAGGCCAGAAGAATAAAAAAAAGAGAGAGAATGTTGGTGTAGCCAAGTTCAAGGAACACAGGGAACACACGCAGAGAAAGGGAGAGATGGCTGAAGGACTAAAGTGCACAGGACACATGACAAGAGTAGCACCGCAAGCTCTTCACCTAGCTGACTAGCAGAGGATATTATCAGCTCTCTGTGGTGGACAGAATGAGAGAGCAAGCAAGCACATCCCCTGTGGTTATCCTTTGTGAGAAACAGAAATTGCAACCAGTGAACTGAACCCATTGGATTCTGGTTACTGTGGACTTATGTTTGCTTCCTGATTTGTGGCTCCAGTTAAAACAAATAAGCTATCCACCCCCATGGATGTACACAGGGACTCATGTTCACTGCGTTTTTGCCATTAGTAGCAATGGGGGCGGGGGGGAGGAACACTAGGGGTGGGACTCCAGGAGGATTACCAGATTTACAAGTATTGGATCTCCCAATACTGAATTTATTGGTATCGGAATACCAATGGTGGTGATGTAAAAAATCCGGTAAAGCCGGCAATGTTAAAAATCCAGTATTCTGATACCGGTAAGCATCAGTATTATTGGATTCATAAGATACCGGCTGTTATCAGTATTATCGGATTAATCCAAAACTGATAGTCCCACCCCTAGAAAACGCAGTGAACACGGGCCCCTAGTTATAGTGGAATAAAAGTGCACTCTGCTAGGCAGAGAACGCATATTCCCTGCCCTGGGCAGCTTACAGTCCAATAGCCTGCTCCCAATACCTCTACCCATGCTGGGTAGTACCATAGTTCACAGTGGCAGTGGAACTATCTCCTGCAGCACAGTGCTGTTCAGCAGGAGCAAGGACATGACAATTAGAGCTGGTTAAAGTAGTTTTGTAGAAGATTAATATATTTATTACATTTTTAAAAGTTTTAAAAGGTAAAGCAATGAGGAGAGAAATTTAGAGAACTGGAAGGGGGAAACTGAAAAACAAAAACACAAACATTTCTTTTGCAAGAGCATCATTGTGAAAAGTATGAATTTTTTCTCAAAAAATAAATAAATTCAACCAACTCTAATGAGAATCTGGATGAAAATGAAACAAACAAAATATATCAGAATAAAACAAAAAGGGGGGATATCAATGAAGAGAAAGGATCACATATCACTTAAAGAGGTGAGTTTTTAAAAGGTTAGCAAAAACAAAAGTTTTAGAATGGGTCTAGTTCCTGCTTCAGAACTATCAGGAGTATCAAATCTGGTTTCCTCAAAACTCCTTTGGTTGCCTCAATTTGCTAAGTTTATCGTTAGCATTATTTAGCTCCAATGATCAATTAACATTTTGGAGGAAGAAAACCTTCCCTTTCTTTTTTGGTTAAGGAGAATTGCTTACTAAAAAGCCCAACTGATCAGCCTTCTCTCCCCAACATCCTCCGCTGCCACTTGGTTTTAAAATATTCTAATAAGGTCCTCTCCCAATTGCTCAACTTGTACTTTGGGAATGCCATTAAGTTCTCCAGTTATTATTTATTATTTCTCTTGCACTTTGAGTTCAAAGAGATTTAAGATCCTCATCAAATTCATCCTCAGAACAACTCTGTAAGGTAGGCATTATTTCCATTTTACACATGGGGCTGAGAGAAAGTAACTTGCCCAAGACCACCCAATGAGTTCATGGCTAAGATGGGATTTGAACTCTGGTCTCCCAGGTCCAAGTCCAATACCTTATAGACTAGTCTACCAAACACGACTTGAATTCCTGCTATTATAAACAAACAAGAAAATAAGTCAGAAGGCCATTAAAACACCAACCAGAAGTCAACAGGTAACAGACAACCCCATTTTGCTGGTGTTCCCTTGCTCTGCTGAATCCTTCCTGAAAGTATGTGGCAGCAGATGTGATAGGAAGAGTATTTCATTCCCATGCATCCCTGCCATGGACTCATTCACAGCATGACTCTAAAGCTGCTGCACTGGCTCTAGCGCCAGTCACTTCAGTGGGGTATCCACCAACACAACAGCTTGATGACTACACTGTCAGAACCTGACCCTGCATTAGTGGAAGTTCCGTTATTAGTTTTATCCAGGTCCAGACTGGAATATGACCTTTGCCCGTCAATAATGTTTCCAGCTTGGTAACTGAGCACCTGATTTATTTATTTTTTAAGGTAATTGCAAATCTCTCTAGTTTTGTCCATTTTTACTCACAACCTTCTTGCTTGCTGGAGGAACCTCCATGTAAGGTGGAGGTTTCCTGGTGGTTCCCCTGGACGCGCTACAAAAGAGGCAAAACAAACCGGTTTCATCCGCTAATCACCCACGGTATCCTCCACATGGTATCCATCCACTTTCTCTCAGAAGTGGATATTAAAATCCTGCCATCCCAATGGTCATTCTCTTTTCCTTGTTTTTAGTCCAAGCCTCCTCTCAGCAGAGAAAGCACGGCACTCCCAGACCTAGGAATCAAGGTAGCTCAGATGATCTCTTTTACTGGACCAGCTTCTGCTGGGCAAGAGTATGCCAATATTTGGGCCATACAGGGCCTTTCCTCAGGCATGTCAAAAAGTCAGAACGACAGACCAAGTTCTGGACTTGGAGACAAAGCAGTTCAGACAATCTATCTTACTGGACCAACTTCTGCTGGGTGAGAAATATACAAACCTTTGGGACACCAAGCTCTTCCTTAGACATGTCGCAAGTCAGAACGTGGTTTGTAATCCTGACTTTTGACATGCCTGAAAGAGGGCCTGGCTAGTCTCCATCTCTTCCTTTTGGGACCAACACAACCACCACATTCTCTCTTAAAAAAATCAAGGTGTTAACCCATTGGAAAGCCCAGCTTTCGCATAGTCCACAACATTAATTCTTTGCTTTTATGGCTTGCAAGAATTTCTTCTTTCCCCAAATACATATACATTCTCTCTCTGAGTCTAGAAGGGCTATTCTCTTTCATTGGTTGAAGCCGGATTATGTGACATACTAGAATTGCTGCGTTTCAGTGTATACCTCTTGTGATTTTCAGGCCTGTCAGCAGAATACACATCAATAGCACCCACCTTAGTCAGAGCCCCTGGGTGGAAGGTCCAGCGGGTCTCACTGTTGAACTGAACCCTGACATCCCCTCTGTCAGTGATTCTGTGCACAGTCCCCGTCTGGCCAATGAACTTGGAGAGGAAAAAAAAAAGAACAACTTATCACATGAAGGTGAGGAATTGATCTACTGCCACTGTCTAAGATGACTTACAAACGCTCCCAACCCTGTGCAACTGAGATGCAGCCATTCACTGCTTCCCCCCCACCCCCCGAATGAGAAGCTCGTTAAAATATGAAAAACGAAAGCACTTTGAAAACGGGGTAGGAGTCTCATGCCAGCTGAAGCGCCCAGTTATCCTGTGACCTGTCTGCAAGGAGCGCAAAATAAAAACCCAGCATGTAGATAGATGAGCCAGAGGCTATACTTGCAAAAAGGACTGGCTCCTCACAAATATCCTTTCCATTGCTGCATTATGGAAATTCCCTTGCCTGGGGATGGTACCTTTGGGCTAGTTAAGCGAACATACACAAAACTGAAATGAGTGAAGCTTAACTGGAGAATGATAACCCTGTTTAACAAGTCGGGCTGTAAAACCGTGTACATGGTGGAGCAGAAATCAAGGGTGGGGATTAATACAAGCTCCGAGAAGGTCCGCATAGAAGTTGGGGGTGATGGTGCTTAATGGACACAGTCAGGAAGAGAAGGGTCTAGAAAGATCATAGACCTGTGCCCTGGAGCTGTCCTGTATCCTTGCCTTCATGCCTGCTCCCTTGCCCTGAACTCAAGCTTTCAGTGCTTGGGATTAGGAACTGGATCTCGGGACCAGATCCAGGAACTAGAAAGGGGCCACATAAAAACTAGCTGAGGGTCTATAACTGCTGATTGTAAAAGTGCCAGATACATTGCTGGCACTATATAAATACTGAATAATGATAAACAATAAATAAATAATAATTTGGTCCCTGGTCCTGAGGTCCCCCACCCCTGCTTTAGAATAGACTCTCACAGGAACGAAAAGCCCTCTTAAACCAGCACCAAGGCAGAGGTCTCCTTCGGCCAGCACTCTAGTCCAACTCCAGTCGGGGACTTGTATTCACTGTGTTTTCCCTATTGACACCAATGGGGAAAATGCAGTGAACACGGGTATCCGACTACAGCTGTGCCACCTCAAGTTTAAGTGTCCAGGCTCTTTTGATCCTCGCTGTTTGCAGAGAACGGCAATACTGAGGCATTTCACAAGAGGCACAGCTATGCTGGAAAGAGGGGGGGAAAAAGGGGCGACATCCTATGCTATGATGTCACTCCAGCACCTACCCGCACCCCCACCTCCTCCTGACATGACCTCACACCTTGTGGACGCTATGATGTCATGAAACTCTGAAAGGCTGGGGTGGGGGGCAAATGGTACGGGTGAAATTTACACTCACTCAGCCTAAGCTAGACTCCACTCTTTCAGCTGGGTTCTGTTGGTTTTGAATCTATGTTCATGGCTCTAGTGCAAATGACATTTCTTTGATCTTGTGTTAGCCACCCCAAGTTCATGGCTGCATGCACAGCTCCCCCAAAACTCCCAAAGGAAAAAAACCCAAACCCATCACACCTAATATTTTCTTGGAGGAATAGAGAATCAGCCACACATGACAAATATTAGTGATGTCACTTAAAATTCCATTAGGAGGCACTTAGAAGCTATGGGCGATGAGGGAATGGGGTTTAATTCAGATTCCTCTCCAGATGCCTGTAGGGTCATTTTTATCAATTTTATTCCAATTTGTAAGACAAGCTTATTACATCAATAGCAGGATAGATCATCCCAGCAGTCAGGATGGAAGATGGATTTCGTTTGTTCAGCAGAGGTCACCAAGACGTGTCATCTCTCTGTAGAAAATTTACAGTGGGATCATGACGCCATTTAGACACTTACATTATCTTCCTTGTAGACTGGGTGGCAAGTTTACTGAAGGATGGTGACCTCTGCTGCATCATAAAATCCCTAGGAAAGGATCTCTGGGGACATGGGAAAGATGGACTTCTCAGGTTAGTAATATGGAAATAGATCAGCTTAGCCATTTTCATTTGCACCAGGGTTTCCAAGGGAAATAATTCAAGCACTGAGGGGGAGTGGCTCTTTGAACTTGTGACTTGAGAATTAGGGCTAATATGTTCAAATCTGAATGATTAATTATTTGTATTGAAGTAATGCCAGGAGCAGAGGTTCTCAAACCATCGGTCTGAAACCCGACTGGGGCCATGACTGACTGATTTGATAGACACTGCAGGTCTTCATTGCTGTCTAGGGATTATGAGATTATATTTAAATCTAAAAACAGGTTTGTGCAGGTTGAGAGCACTGACCTACAGTCACTGAGGGATGTCAGGGCCAGTTCAGTCAGGACTGCAACCTCACCTGCAGATGGCATGATCCCACTTGGGGATTTAGAAACTTGTGGTCCAAATAGACAAAGGATGCGAGAGGAAGCAGGAGGTACAAAGAGAAAGAGGGGCTTGTGCCTTACTACATCCTCATTAATAGATATATGTACATTTATACACATAGACACTCCCAACGCGCGCACACAGTTGACAATTCCCAATCTCCAAACATGTACACACATTTATATAGCCTGTTAATTTTCTAGCCATTGCTACTCTTGGGATAAGAGCATAAGGAAATGGCTCATTCTATACCTCTGCCATTTTAGGGTTCCAGCCGCCATGACCCTCTTGCATTTCTCGTAAGATATCAACGTCCAGCAGGCATTTCACCTTGTCCCCATGCTGAAAGGGGTGTCTCTCGGTACTTTCCTTCCTCTGCAGCTCAGCTGGTTTTCCTGTAAAGAAAACCACATGGCACATACAGTAAAACACCTTCATTTGATCGGATCTAACATTCCAGTGAATGGTTAACAGGAACAGACATTGTAAGTCGGGCTTGTAGGCGGACAGTAGGATAATAAGGGGTAAATGTCTTGTTCACGTAACTTGTGAGTCAGTGGGACACACACACGCTCCTACAAACCAGAACAGCCGTCAATGGGATTACTCTTGCGTAGAAGGGGAGCTGGATTTAGTCTTAACTGGATAATACTACAAGCTGAGCTGGAATAGTGCTTACAGGAGCCATTTTTGGTCCCTTAAGAACTGTAATCTATAAGAAAAAGTCTCCTGCTGGTAACCCCTCTAGCCTATACTCACACCAATTAACTTCCTCTCCCTACTACTATCCAACAGACTCATTCATGACAGAAAGCAAGTTCCCTCCTTAAGGCATAGTATACACCTCAGCTGCCATTGTGCTCTCTGCCCCAGCGTAAATATCCACCTCTCTTGCCACTACTCTTCACAGACAAGGTCTTGGCCTGCTGGGACCTTGTCAGCTTGAGCCTCAGGCTGCTGCCATGTTCATCCCTGCTCCCGCACTGCAACGGAGGGCTGTCTTCCCCGTAGGGGGAGCAAGGCCAAGGAGAAGTCGTAGCCATCGTTAGTCCAAGCACGAAGAGATCAGCAGGCCTGACTACTGTCAGAGTGTTATGGGCAAGAGTGTCTTTTCTTCCCTGGGACCCATACATTTTTTCACCGATAGGACTGCCAGCTCTTTGGATTCTGACCCAAAGTCTTCGGATTCTGGGGAAAGTTCCAATTTCTCCAAGTTAGCTGGGGACACCCCTACCAACCCAAAGAAAATCAAGACTTCTGGGGATGGCCATGTCAGAAACGGGGTGGGCCATAGAGAATTTTTTGCTCCCATTTCTGATGTGGCCCCACCTCCATGAGCATCATGATATTCCATAAGGGGCAGGGTTACCTCAGAAAGGGGTGTGACAGCTTCTTTGCCCAGTTTCCTTTCTGACCTGGCCCTGCCTCCTGTGGAGTGTTGAGATGTCACAACGCTCCATAAAGGGATGGAGTAATTTCAGAAAGAGGCGCGACAGCCCCTTTGCCCTGTTCCCACTGACATAGCCCTGCCCAGTCCAGGCGAGAGCCTGGAGGGAGATGGTAAACCTACTAACGGAGCTTGACTGCGTTGCATTCTCAAAGCTATCCTTCATCACCTATCCTACCGGTCAAACAGGCCACAGCTGAGTGGGCACACAAATACACGGCAGTACTGGCTGGCTCATAGCTGTAGAGTTAAAAGGAAAGGGACATTTTTGAGTTCACAAAGCATACAGTAGGCCAAACTACCAGTGTCAGTGGCCTTGACTCCAGTGACTCCAACCGAGAGTCACACTCCCCCCGACAATTTGGCTTTGAGGCATCATCTCTAAAGGTCAGATTAACCTTATGACGACTATGCTGCAGCATGGGGGCCTACCACATTTAGGGTCAGTATCCATGCACATCGGCCTTCTGAAGCTTGCAGTAGCTGGCCAGCGCTGCCCCACCTCCACCGCATACAGCCTGCAGGTGGTCTGGGTAGATGATCCTAAATATGGCTTAACGTGAAGGTCCCCACAACCTTTCAACTCAGCCCTGCCTGTCTCTGTTTCCTATTCTTATCAGTGGGATTTGGCTGTGGATACTCTCAGGTACAATACAAGTAACCCCAGCTGTAAGATATTTCCATCCAGCTACATTTTCACAGCATTTCCACACACATAACCATTTATTCCTCCCAAAGTTCTACCTGCTGAGTCAGGACAGGGTGATTTTAAATACCAGAAGTTTGGGAAGAATTGAGATTCCTAGATTATTAACATCTGTCCTTCTAAAACTAACTCTCCACTTACCTAATCTGGGGAGATGCTCTTTGTAATAAGAGCCTGTAACTACTCCCGATGCTTCCATAATGCACTTCAGGTCCACCTTCCCCTTGTGCCCGACTCTGTAAACATTTGTGGTGCCATCAGACCACGTGACGCTGGCCACGCTGCGGCCAGTCTCTACATCCCAGCCACGAATATCAACTACACGCCCCGTTTTCCCTTCGCCACCTGAATTCCAAAGAAAAACAGAGAGACCAGTTTACATTTCGATAGACTGTCACTACAGAGAAGTTAATGGAATACTGAAGTGCTTATTCCAAGATGGAGGCTTTTTACCTGCCCATCAATAGTCATTATTGGTACTTAGCATACCTATAGCACTCTCTGGACACTAACTAAACGATTCCATGTGAACGAAAACAGCTTGAAAGTATTTATTGTTACTGCACAGATAAGCAGCTAAGTAGTTCCGTGCAGCAAACACTTGAACTGATTGAAGCCCAGTTTCCTACTAGGGTTGCCATCTCTCCAGGTTTTTTTGTTTGTTTGTTTGTTTGTTTTTTTTAAAGATTCCAGGTTTTAACCCTGGGTCTTGGGGTTCCGCGAGAATGCCTAATTTCTTTAGATTAGGGAGAAAACCTGAAGAAATTAGGACTTCCAGGGATGACCACATCAGAAATGGGCAGACCAGAGGACTTGCCTAACCCCTTTCTGACAAGACCACGCCCCTATGGAGCATCATAATGTCATGGGGTTCTCTAAGGGCAGGGTTACATCGGAAAGAGGCAAACTAACCCCTTGGCTCCACCCTGTAGAAAGCCTGGAGAGTTTGTAACCCTAGTTACTATGAATTTGTTTCTTATGATTGATTTGTTTGTTAACGGAATGATGCAAAGAGGTTCTTTGACCCGTGACTTTATTTATAATGGGTCATGGAAAAACACAATGGATTTAAAATGCATTGAGTTTTATTCCTGTTCTCCAACCAATTTGTAGAAAACCTAGAGTTACAAACTTTGGAGGCCCTGCTTGTCTTGGATTCTGACCCAATGCCAAACTATTGACATTATTATAGAAGGAGAATGATGCTTAACGTAAATCAATGGGATTTTATATCTTTGAAACCTCTGTCCTTCTACCAAATTTGGCTCCAACTGGCATGTAGGATCAAGTTACATATGCACACAAGGGATGATGGCATAAACCATTCTATCCTCAATATCACACAGTAGATGGGGAAACAGTTAGGCATAGGATTCCAATGGTAGAGCAGCGTTTAAACACCCAGCCATATGGATGGTATCCAACCACTGAGATATGCAGAGCTTTGCAACACTCTCTACAGCAGGTAACTGTGACAGCTCAGACAGCCTCTAAGGTTAGAATGAGGCTCCCAGCAAAAAGACCGGGAGAAGCAATCTCCATCCTCCAACAAACTGTCAAGTCAACATGAAAGGTCAACGTGGAGTAAAGCAGGCTGATGCAATTCTCAGCAAGGGAGGCTGAATCCAATCTGTTATACCCTCTGCCAAGGACTTCGCTTATAGCCCAGACTCATGGGGATGGCAGGGAGGGGGAAGCAGTGTGTATTAACCTCAGAGAGACAGACTGTAGCATAACAGGGACACAGACTCCTAGTGCTGCAAGGTGAAGTGCTCAACCATGTAGTGAGAGGCTAGAGTTGGGGTTGGCCCAGAAATGTGGCCTTGAGTTCTAAGCCTAGGCCTGATGTAGCCACACACTTCAGAGGTATTTGGGTGGCCCTGACCTCCATGGACTACCATGATGCCATGTCATTCTGTAAGGTTTAGGACTATGACAGAAATGGGGTGGGGCTCAGTCATTTCCTCTCATCCACCCCTTTTGGGGTGGGGGGGGGGGGGGGGGGAGAGAATCTCCTGTAGCTGGAGAGCCCAGTCCAGCCAGAGCCAGTTGGGACCAATCAGGGCCTTTCAGGCACAGTTCAGGTTGCAAGCCTCTGAGAGAGGTAAATAAACATAGGCTGCAGAACTGGAGCAGCACTGTGAGCATCAGAGCTGTAACAGGATAAGACAATGGTTTGGGACCCAGGTTAATTTCTCAGCTCTCCCACAAAGTCGCAAGTGTCAGTGTCTTTCTCTGTGCCTTAATCTCGATCATTAGCAAGGGCAGAGCTTCCCGACTCTCACTGCTTGCCTGTAGTGTCTAGTCTATTACACTCTTTTGGGCAGGGATGCGCTCCCAGTATGTGTATGTACACTGGGGGCCCAGTCGCAAAGCTGCTGCTAATAAGTCTGCAGCTGGGAGGCCGCTCTGTAGGGAAATACAGGATTTTACATTGCAGCAGCATTACTGCAGGTGAAGGAAACTATTCTGAGCCTGCTCATCTTCAAGATGTGCGTGCACATATGTGGTTGCCTTATTGGCAGGTGAGAATCTGTTCTCTGAGGAGCAGAGGCAGAGAAAAGGAGGAGGGGAAAGAGTACTTTGGAATAAACAGAGAAAGAATCCAGCACAAGGAGGGGAAGTGAGAACTTTCCTGCTTTTAAGCTGCTTTAATTTTTCTCTGTTTAAAGAGCTCTTAAGAGAACACTTACTCCCTCCCCAGGTTCTTTAAAGCTGTGGGACAAGATGGTAGATCATTTGGTGCTAGTTTAGGATTTGGGAGATGAAATTCAGCTCTGCGCGCCGCCAAAGCTCTCCTGGCTGACCTTTGGCAAGTCACTTTCTCTCCCTGTGCCTCAGTGTCCTATCAGTAAAAGGAGGATAGTTGCCGGTCTCACAGCAGGGTTGTGAAAATAATTAAAAATTCTGATGTGCTGTAAAACTGTGGCGATGGGTACCGGACACATACCTTGGTAGATACATAACGCACCCCCAATATCTGTTCTGTCCAGCAAGAAAACATGGTGAAAATTTCAATAAAGCCTCCTCAAAAGGAGATTGCGGGGAGGGGGGGGAAGGCAAAAGGGGGTTTGGGAAGATTAGATGCGAGAACAGGCAAGTCCTGATGGAAAAACCAGGGACTATCCCAAGTGGGTTAAAGACCAAGGGGGTGGAGGCGGCGGCAAAGATGCACGTCATTTCTCCTTGCCCTCAGCAACTGTGTTACCCTGTTCACAGGGGCAGCATGTTCTTACAGTTGTTACCTCCCAACTACCTCACTGACAAGTGCTCACATTAATACAGAATTCTTGCCCACCAGGAGACTTCCCCAGAGGTAAATGTTTGTGTGGACATATGGCTGTTAGGCGTTGAGTCACTTAACATGTAGAATTAGCACCCCATCCCTGTTCCATGCTCACTTATTGGGGTAAACTACTCCAAATTATCAAGGGTGAACACCTCTGATGGTAACCAACCCCTATTTTTTGTGTGGACACAGAAGGTGGAGGGTTTCAAGCAAAGCAAGGATAAGTTACCCCTTATCTCCAGAAAAAAGTGAACAAGTCCTGAGTTTTGGGATGTGATACAGGGGATTGTGCTGGCATAGGGTGCATTCCAAATTTCCATAATTTGTCATTAAATATAAGCAAGGACCTGTGTTCAGTGTGTTTTTTCCATTTGCAGCAATGGGGAAGACACAGTGAACCCAGGTTCCTGAATATAACAAACACCAAACAGACGCACAACACACTACAGATGGAAGTCAGCAGCTCCCTTTAGCCCTGTTGAAATGCCAGTCTTAAGGCGAAGGGACAGACATTAAGAAGAGCTGAATTCATCTGCTGTGCTTTGGATACAAAAATTGCCCAAAGAGCAGCCATTTAAATTCAGGCCCTTTGCTATGAAGCTGGAAGCTAACAAGTGTCCAGGCACTATTTTGTGGGCACTCGGATCCCTTATCCCCCTCCCCCCCATCTCTCAGATTGTAAGTCCTAGTGCAAGGAGCGTTTCTATTCCATTACTTTGTAAAGCACCAGGTACATTGCTGGTGCTATATAAATGCTTGCTAATAATAATCATCATCAAAGGGAAAAAGAAAAATGGTCCAGGGACAGCAAACTAGAGCACAAAAAGGTTTATGGGAGAGCTAAGTCTGGCAGGAAGGAGGAGACTGGTTAATCAGCGAGTCCTGCAGCAGCAGTCGATGCTAATTTCTGCGGAGGGTTTCAGACATGGGAGGGGGAAGGAAGGGGCTGGAAAGAGCCTCGGAAAAGCAAAAACAGTAAATGAGAAAATTTCACACTAAACTGCTAGACACGCAAGATTAATTAACTCAGCTCATCCCCTTGCAATGTTTACAAGGTTATTTATTACCTTTAGCTACACTTTTAACCTGCCCTGGATGGCTATTCTTAAAAAGACGACACTGGGAGACTGTGCTGTGTTAATAGGGAATAGAAACCAGAGGTGGGGGAAGGGGTTGCGGAGTTTCCAAAGGTGTAAATGAACACAGCTGCATTGCATCAGAATGGGTCTTTGCTTCTATGCAGCGGCCCAAGAAGCTGGAACACGCTCTAGCCTTTTAGGCATCAGTAACGGAGTTCCAGGGGGCTCATAAACAAGGTCAGTTATGTGGATAAGAGGGATTGGCTTGTATGTGCCGGATGCCGATGCACCAAGAAGAGCTGCCCATAGGATACCATGGCCAGCATGAAGGCTTTCTGTGCAGTACCGCCGGGTCCCGCCTCATATTCCTGCTCTCATTCCCCCCCACCCCTCACCTCCTCGCTCTGCATGCTTGCAAGCCCCAGCCTGGATCTTACAGTGTGGCCAGGGTACACCATTCCTGTTCCCTGCTTATCTAACTTAGCATCAACAGCAGAAGTAAGAGAAAAGGCAAGGCAATAACTGATATGGTTCGTGAATGTGGAATTGCTCCATCCTTTGCAGAGGAAAGAAATGTTCTAATCATGGATGTAAAAACAAGGTGGGGGCAGAAGGGACATTCCCTCCTCCTCCCCCCCCGGTGTTTGGGATCGTGGGAATCTTACACTGTTCAGAGGGAGCAAAAGTCTCTCCCCACCCCCCACTCCATACACACACACACTGCAAAACTCAGGCTGGGAGTTGTAATGTGGGGCGGGTAGGGGTTCCTAAAGTGGTTTAGTCAGGGCAGCAAAATACCTAAGGCTGGCCACGGTATAAAACTATCCTTTTCATTCTGGATAGACACAGTGCATGAAACTAATCTCCCTTATAAATGCCTAGCCATCCCTCTAACATTAGCCAGACCTGAACACCTTACTTTCGTTTTTCCTTTTCAAATCTCTACACCCTCCCCCCCGGTGAACTATATAAGCAACAGCTGGCTGCTCTTAAATTCAGCTACCACAAAAAGACTTTACATACTATACTGCCCAATACTTAAATAGCTGTTAGGATGCTGCAACAGCATTAACAATGTGGCTGGATAGCTAAGCTTTGAGGTAACCATGTTAAGAGTCCTCAACTGTATTCCTCCCTGTACCACCCTTATGTAACCTCTCATTAGCTGGTTGAGAATATGAGGGAGTAGCTCTTAGCTCCTTACCTTGCAGATAAGGGATGTTAGGGTTTTTTTGGTGCGTTTTTTTTTTTTTTTTTTAAAAAGACTGAATGTTGTAGAAAGCAGCCAAGAGAAACAGATTCATTCTTACAATCTCCTGAACTTCAGCTTATGGAACAACCCTCAAGGATACAGATCTATGGCTTCAGAGTCTCCCTCTCTCCCAAGTAAGAACAGTGCCAAAATCAAGAAAGCCATTGTGTAAAAACAGACGCGGTGATAGCATGCTGTGACCTGCTTTGTCCCAGACCTCACCTGCACATGAGTGCAGGCACCGCCAGATGTTGGCCCAGGACTGCCCCGGGCCCTGTTGGAGGTTAGCCCGGGCTCTGACCTCAGAAAACTCCAAGGTCACAGCCTGGGCTAAGGCCCGCCCATCCGGGCTACAATAGGCATTCACATCTGTTTCCAGGTCATTAGTCACCTGTCATGGCAGGCACTGGGTGTAATGTGGGGGTGGGGGCAGCTAACTGTACATCTGTGGTTCTCCCCGCCCTCCCCGGGCCATGGCATGCATGCAGTGGCAGGACGGCACCCCAGCCATGAGCACGTTTGTTCAGTGCCCCGACACAGCCCACCCCGTTGTGGTTTTCCTCCTCAGCCTGGGTCAGGCCGCCACTACATGCGTCCCTACCCATTATCCTCTCCATCCCAAACTCAGAGGGCAAGGGGCATTCCTTCCCCTTTTCTCTCCATCCAAATTTTTATATTCATGATTGGAACATTCCTGTCCTCAACAATGGATGGAACATTCTTACATGCTCCTTATTTTTTTAAAAAAAAAATAAGAATGTTTGCCTTGCTTTTTCCCTCACTTCTGCTGTTGATGCTAATTTAGACTCCAAAATATTTAAACATGTTCACCTGTTTCAGTTCTGCTCCGCTCATTTATGACTGGGCCACTTTAATATGAAGGAGGACAAGAAAGGTCTTACCATTAACCCAAACTTATGATTTTTATGGGCTTGACTCGATTTTGACAGTCCCAGGTACCACAGAAAAAGCTTCTGACCCCCACAAAATAAAAAAATTAAATAAATAATTCTCTAATAACTAACTGTTGCTGTCATCACAAAATTATTAAGTCTATGAATAGCTCCATCATAGAGTCTGGTGGGAGTGCACTTCCCTCAAGGAGCAATTTGGTAAAAAGGCAAGGCGTTTTTACACTAAGTGCTGGAGTTTTCTCTGAAAGCTGCCCTGTTCCTTACCATCCTGGTTACCCCACTCCCAGTCTGGACCTCGGACCACCTTGGCTCCTTGGAAAGTCCCTCTTAGCGTGATGCGAGGCAAGTTCTGTCGTTGACTCACTGTGACTCTGCAACACAAAAGACAGAGGAAACAGACCAACATATTAATTACTCGTATGGTACTCTCACCCAAAGCTCCTCTGTTGTGATAAGCTAGGTGTGGATGGACCACTGCGTAAAGGGAGACAGTCTAGTATGTAAACATACTAACAAAGCCCCCAAACCAGCAAGGACAATCCTCAAAATCTGTGCAGAACTCCACTGGGAGTTGTATGGGCCAGGCCAAATGGAGAAAAGGGATGATTAGTAAGGACTTCATAGAAAAGGAAGATGAAAGGAGGATGAGGGGGGCACAGAGTATAGGATGGTGGAGGAGGTAGCAGGAAGGGGAGGGAGAGCAAGGCAGGTGGCACGACTCCAAGATGAGGCCTGAGGCTGCTTCCACATTAGTAGCTCACCCCAGATTTGGATGGTTGGGGGAGTGAAAGCTCTCCTCTTCACCCTGCACTCCAGAAATCCAGGGGAAGCAAATGATTGTGGGGCACCGAAAAAAGAAAAGAAAAAGGGCAAGGTGCTCCTCTTTCAAAAAGAGTGGGTCTGCCTCACAGTTGTGCACTCTCCCCAGGGCTACAACCGTGGCTCCGTCTGGAAGATGTGGCGCGAGACGACTCAGCGACCCCTCCTAATCAGATGCAAGAGGCTAGTGTGTCGGACAAGAGAGTGGCAAACAAAGGCTTTAGGAGTATCCTTCTGCTAGCTGAAGGGAAAAGTCACATAGCCCTAAAGTTTTAAAGCTTATTTCAATGTGGTTTCATACCCCCTACAAGCACATTGGGGCCATAGAGAGATGTAACATCACTCCACAGTTTGCAACAAACGCCCTCTCCTCAAGATTAGGGGTGGGGAGGAGACAGAGCTTTCGTGAAGCAGAAACTGGTGCAAATGGCTAATAACGTTTGGGGGAAAGACAAGTTTACAAAGGCTAGAGAGTGCACTTGCCATCCCAAATGTAAGTGATGGGGACAAAGTAGTTCAGATTCTCTCTTTTATTATTACTTTGTCTCTAGCTTAGCAACAGTGAAGAATAGGATATTTATTCACTGGGAGTAAGCTATTGCTCCTCATACAGGAGGAGGGCAGGATCGAGCCCTTGTTAGTTAATGAACCTTAATTTGCTTAGCTGTTTTAGAGGGGGGCTTTGAAAGTTAGGATGTTCCAAGTAGTAGTATTATGATGTCTTCTATATCATAATAGCTGTGGATGTTAATATCAGGTCTACTTACAACTACTCAAAAACAAAGCCACCAGAACTCAGCAACCCCAACACTAGTGCTCAAATACTCAACACACCTTTAAATCCCTAAATGGTCTGGGTCCCATATATCTGAAAGACCACTTGTCCTGTCATGTCCCATGGCGGACCCTATGATCGCCTGGGAGCACCCTCTTGCGGGTTCCATCCATTACCCTTGTCCATGGGTGCTCAGGAGGGAGTTCTCTGTTGCTACCCTGGCTTTGTGGGACTCCCTTCCACAGGAGGTTCACTTGAGCCTGAGCATCTTTCAGAGGCGATGGAAACATTTTTATTTGGAAAAAAAACAAAAAAACAAAAAGCCAACCAAAACATTTGGCATGTGGGGACAGGGGTTGGCTGGGTTTTTCGGTAGAGTTGTGGAGGAGCGTGGGAGTTTTGAGGGAAAGGTGGGAGTTTTATTGTTTGAATTTATATTATTAAGATTGTTTTAAATTTTATATTATTGTATTTTTTATGCTTTTAAAATTGTTAGCCGCCCCGAGCTGTTTTCAGGAGGGGCGGGATATAAATTGATAAAATAAATAAATAAAGTAAATAAATTATATTGTCATGGATTTATGAACTGTAAGCCACCCTGTGTGTGTATGAGAAGGGTGGCGTATAAAATTTGAATAAAACAAACAAACAAGGGACTCGAAATTTTAGCTTGTGCAATGGCATTTTGAGAGTTAAATATAACCCCATGACCCCCTGACCATGACAAAGATACACAAAATACAGTCTATGAAATAATCAGTTAGGATTATGACCCCCATCTACAGACAGGGCAACACCCCTCCAACCCTCCTCCCCAAATTGGGGTTCTGTTCCACGGTTAGGGAACTTCTCCTTAAAAACCACCAGATGTAGATTGATTGGGAACAATGGGCTGAGAAAAAGGGAGAAGCAGGGGTGACTGCTCCTCCCAAAACCTAATTGCTTTGTGACCATGCACGGGCACAAAACATTGTAGTTGCAGCAGAGTAGCCACTACAGGGAACTGAAGGAGAAAATCTGGAAGGTTTGGGGAGGGGAGGGGAGCATCCAAGCCACTAGGCCATTCCTCTTAAGAGAAGTTTAAGAAATCATCTACCCACTCAACATTATTGGAGAAGAAAAATATACTGAAATGGAGACATAACAAGGAAAAACAAACCTGAAACATGATCAGACACATCAGGAATATTCAAAAGAAGATATGAATAAAAAATATCCACAGAAGCACTAATGGAGATTTTTTATTTATGCAGGCACCTTGCTGTATTTCTCCCAGACCTTTTAATTATTCTATAATATTGTTTGATATCTTCTTGGCTCTTTGTTCTATATAGCTAAGAGAGCTCTCTTAGCTGTTCTCTTAGGCTGGGGAGGCGAGCACAAGGGTTGCCAGCTCAAAGCTTTTATAAAAAGGGGGCAGCGCAAGGCTTTGGGGCACTGATACAAGAGAGACATCCACTACGTTCTGCAGAGCTGTGGGAGTTCTGAAATGAGAGATGTCCACTATGTTCTATGAAGCTGTGGGGATCTCTGATAAAGGGCTGGTCCCCTAAAAGAAGGTCACCACTTACAATAAAGAACATCTGGCAAACCTAAGGATGCATCCTGATTTTAACCACTGTCCTCTCCTCCTTTTGGGTTAATCATGCAAAGACGTACATTAGCAGAACATGGGGAGTCAGGGACTGCTTTCAAAGCATAACATACTAGCATAAGTCTTTACAGGACTGAGCTCCAAAACCCCAATGCCAAGAGAAAACTTTAAACTACTTTCAAATGCGACCACAACTCTATCACTCATTGATTTAAGGAGTTAGGATGAACACAGTCCCTAATCAATTCAGTCCAACAAACATCGAGCACTTGCAGGTCTAAACATTCTACCCACATGACGGTAAATTCTGGGTCCAACGTCCTGTTTAAACAGCTCCCAATTCCCATAATGCTTCGGACAGTTTTCCTGGATTGTTCCAGAGCTTCCCAACAGAGGCTTTTATTTCACAAAAATCACCAGGATCTCTTTGTCTTAAAGCTGGGGGCAATCGATATTCCCACTTGTTATTATAAAAACAAAGCCATCTGTATCCTCATAGCGACATTGGTTTGCTCATCTCTTATCCACTTGCACTGCCCCAGTGGAGGGTAAGGGCATTTAGGTACTGCTCTGGCTGTAGGAAAGAAATCATGAAGCCTCGAATGCCGTATTTATTCCTCCTCTAATACCTAGAAACAGAAGACCGGGACTCAGGATGATAAACTCCTTATGCTGGGACTTTGAACAGCCATCCTCCAACCCAACAGAAACCTAAATCTATCGGCCTTAGCTTGTTAATGGATTGCCTGCCATGTGGTGCACGTCCTAATGTGTTTATAAAAAGGGAGAGATATTTACACACAGCCTGGCTAATCGGTATCTTTTCATTATCTAGATTGTAATGTGATAGGGGAAAGTGGCAAAGACTTTTTACACCGTCCAGGAAACTTCTGCAGTCGGGGGGAGAGGGAGCCAGCAGCTTTGTCTGTCCTGGGAAGTAGTAGCGTGCATAATTCTGCTGACTGCAGATACAGAGCAGCCATCATTTTGCTAGACACACGTTAAAAAACAAGTAGTGTCCAATATTTCTCCTCAAAGGAACGAGGACATTGACAAAAAAGGTTGTAGTTTTATGCAGTTCCTATTTTCAAAAGCTTTTTGATTGCTTAAGTCCAGTTTTCAGAAGTGATTCCTCAAAGGAATTAGGACATTACATAAAGCTACAACCTTTTTGTCAGTTCCAAAAGCTTTTTTAGTGCCCAAGTCCCATTTTCAGAAGTGATTCAGGTATTTGGGAGCCTAATGTCTCAGCCATCAAACTGTTACTATGGAGTAGTCCCACTGAAATTATCTTCTGTCATTTATAAGGCACTTCCACTGTTTGAAGTGCTTTATAACCCTTACCTAACTCCCCTTCACAATAAACCTGTGAGGTAGGTCATTATTATTTTTGTTTTTAAGATGGGGAACTGAGGCCAAGAGTGACTTGCCCAAGGCCATCCAGTGAGTTCATTGCTAAGACAGCTTTTGAACAGAGGTCCCTGCGCCCAATAACATCCATTACTACACTGGCTCTCAAATCAAATAGGATTACCTCAGGGTAAGTGCTTTGAAGATTTTGGCATAAGTCTTGCCGAAAGTTAAAATGGAATTTTTGGCACCCGAGTCACTTGGACACTTTTTGAAAATTTAACTTCCTCTCTTTTGGACTACTGGTCTAGCGATTTACAGAAGCTGCTTATTTTCAGTCACGCATAAGGAGTATTTTGTGTAGACTGCATTTCTTTAATATGTATTGTCACTCTTCTTAAGACATAATGGGTGCCAAAGCAAACAGAAGTTTTGCCAGTGACATCAATGGGTTCAAGATTGGAGCCTACGACAAAGGAGGGATATTGGTGGTTAAGAGACTTGTGTTCTCAGTAGCCCTGGGTTCAGTTCTCAGTTCTGCCACAGATTATCTCTATGACCTTGAGAGTCTCACCTTGTCTCTCTGTATTTTACTTTCCCATCTGGAAATGGGAGGATAATCATCCTTGCTTTATCCCCTCCCTGTGCGTGTCTTGTCCGTTAAGACTAAGCTCTTCAAGGCACAGACATTTTCTCCCCAGATATCTGAACAGTGCATAGCACAAGGAGCCTTCCCTCCCTCTCGGGATTGTAACAGCAATCTGTCTTTCCTAGTTGAAGAAACAGACCAAGGACAAATAGTTTTCTTATTTGAGCAGCAAAAGAACAGATTCCATGCATTAACCATCTTGCTACCACTCCCTTTAACTTTAATCACAGCACACAGACACTTTGCTTCTAAGTTCTGCATGTCTTGATATCTCGCTTTCAATCAGATTTGTAGCCTGCAAAGAGGAAAAAACTGACAATCTAAATAGGTTGGTTGATATAAAGACTAACACCCCCCTTCCTCCCCATACACTCCTCAAGACTGCCTTCAGCTAGTGCTAGATTATTTATAAATACAGAGCCACATTTCACATGCTGTTGGGAGTGTATTTTTAAATGCATAGCGAATAGGGTCACATCTTAAATGATCCTTCTGATGGCCTTGGTGCTGGCAATTAAAAGATTCATTAGACTCCAAAGTGTGTTTTGCAGGGAGAAACCAGAAAAACATTGCCCCAGCCTTTGGGAAAGCAGCAAGCACATGCAAAGGATTTTGCACACAGAGGGACACACTGATGCAAGAGTCATAGGAGCAGACAGTGCAGCTGCACAAGTGTCCACATTGGGGGGGGGGGGGCACACATACATGTGTGTGTCTCACCCCCTCTCCCTCAACATTACACCAGTGGTCCAGAGCCTGCGCTGGCTTTCAATAGCATTCTGGGCACAATTCAAGATGCTAGTTTTGACCTATAAAGCCCTTAATAGGTTGGGCCCTATGTATCTAAAAGGCTGCCTTCACCCTTACATTCCACTGCGACCCCAAAAGGTCAGCCAGGGGCGCCATCTTCCAAGTTCCATCACATGCTCAGTCTTCATCCAAGCCACAAAAAAAGTTATTGCGCTACATTGGAAAGATCTCTCAGAACTGTCAGAAGGAGAGTGGATGAATAGACTATGGTACCACCTTACAATGGAAAAGATATCGGCGAATCTACAAAAAAGAGGCATATGCAGCAAAAGGTTCCCATGTGTATGTGTCATGACAAATGCGGACCTGCCAGAGGACCAACGAGCATATTTGATTAGTACATATGAAGAATAATAAGAAATACAGCATAAGATTACTTATCTGAACCCAATAGTTAAGACAGTTAAAGTTTACAGTTATGAGTTTATATTTGTATGATTACACGAACGTGTACTAATGTATACAATGTTATTTAAATAAAAGAAAATTTTATTTAAAAAAAAAGTGAATGTGTTCAGCAATAGCAAACCACTCCATCTTCTGCACGAAGGTCCATTTCAGTCTAGCTACCCCTCTGGATTGATGAGGTGTACTATTACAAGTGTTTTTGGTTTTTCATTTCTCTACTTCTCCTATTTATACCTTGGTAAACTAGAGCTATCTGTTTTTAACAGTCATCCAAGAGAGCTTTGTCTGGTAACAGGCGGCTTGCTAGAGATAGGCCAGACAAAGCCATATAATTGCAGGGGTGGGGAAATGGCCAGACCATGGGACAAATCCAATCTGCGACAGTTTAATTTGATTGCTTCCCAATCTCTGAATTTGACCCATGGATCCAGTCTCTACTCTCAAGCACTGAAAGAGTGAGCTCAGAGGAAGGGAATAGGGATAGGGGATGGATTCATGGCATAAATCCATGATCTGCACCTTCCTCCATCCTAAACACACCCCTGCCCAACTCCCATGGGATAAAATTAATTAATTTTTAAAGTGGCCCACAGAAGAGAAATGCTTCCTATCCCTGCTGTATAGGAAAATATGGGGAGACATTTAAGGCAAAGAGTTGGACTATTAGAGATGAAGTTTACAGAAAGACTTGGATAAATCCATGGTGGGTTTGAAAAGTGATTGAATAAGGTCACGGGAAGATAGCGGTTGACGGATCTATCCAGCTAGACTGGCTGGAGGATGCAACCTCCAACTTCTGAACTTCATGGACAACAGGAGACGGATCACTCCATAAATGCCTTGTTTTCATATGCTTGGAGCAAATGTGGGCAAAGGGGAGGAAAGGTCAGAGAAGGGAGGAGCTATTTAACCCCTGATTTTTGCTGCTTGTGAGAACAGAAGCGAGGAAGGAAGTTACTGCAAAGGAATTTCTCGGGATTGAGAAGCCTGGAGCAGAATTACGTTAGAGCGTGTGTGTGTGTGTGTGTGTGTGTGTGTGTGTGCGCACGCGCAAGTAACAGGATAGTTGCTTCACATCGCCCCTTTCCGACATGATTGTTCCCTTTTCTGAGCATCCCACATCACATGTCAGAAGGGGGCAGGGCAGGTTCCTGTCTTTTCAGAAGCAACCACGCCCCTTTTCCACGATCAGAAGGGACTGGGCCAGACTGCAACCCTTCAGTGCCCATGGCGGGCATGGTTGTTTGACTCCAGAACCTCACACATTGCTTCATCCCAAGCCAGTTATGAAGATGTCCTATGTTTGGGGAGGGGGGTGGTGGTGTAGGAATAGGAAAGACAGAACTGAACTAAATACCTGTCCCCACACACAATGAATGGTGTGATTTTATACTGATTTAGGACCTCATCACACAACTAAAAGCTTCTCCAGGGTATCATACCTCACAGTTGCTTCCCCACAGGCAGGGGAATGACCTTAGTGTGGCTCCGTAGATGGAGTAATTCTTCTATTCATGCACGACTGAAATAAGTCTAGCCTATTGCCCAAGAGTGTGATCCTTTTGACGACTTATGGGAAAACCCAGCCACCTCGCTGTTCCAGTAAACAGTGCTTTGGGCTCCTAACTGCAGAGCACACGGAAAGTAAAAGTGGCTCGGCTGCTCCGCAGGGATGGATTAGAGTAGCAATGTTTCAGCTGTTGCAATTTCAGCTGATTGTTCAGAGCTCAAATGGGTTCTGAAGCCCAGAGAAGCAAAGGTTGGAGAAACAGAAACACAGCAGGTCCCCACTCAGGAGGCGGGGCGAGGTCACACGCAGCATGCAAAGTTGGTAGGAAAAAAATAAATAAATCAACGTCTGTATCAGAAAGGAAATTTTTCCTTCTGACCAAATCAGGTGGTGTTAAAAATGCGATACTTCACGTTTTCCTCTGGCTCGCCTTTGCCACATCTCTCACTGAGAATTCAGCCCAGGAAGGTACTGATGGGTAGATTTTCAACAGCACAAAATGGTCCGACACGCATTCACTTCTTAACGGGGAGGTAGTTGCCCAAATGCCATTTAGGCCTTTGAAGAAAAGTCACCCCGGAGTGTCCTAAATTCCAATAAAAGGTGGGGGTGAGTGGCTCAGATTGTCAACTCGCTGAAAGACTCCTAGATCTTCATAATTAACCAGAGGTTTTTCCCCGCCTCTAGTGCCAATATTTTTCCTTCCGCTTTTATTTCCTCACCCACTCAAGCAGGTTGGAAGGTAGAGGGAGAAGGGGGTTGTGGGTTATGATATGGGTTTCAAGACGCTTGAGTCTGACTCATGGGCACCAGGAGGGGAGTGCGAATGCACTCCCTGGTTCTCACCTGGCTCTGCCCCTTTCTGAGCATCATGTCGTCATGAAACTTGAAAAAGGGGCACGATCATGTCAGAAAAAGGCAGAGTTAAGCGGCTCTTCCTCGCCCCCCCCCCCGAATATAATTCTACCAGCACACTGGTTCCGTTCCCTGCTGTGCCACAGACCCCTCCCTATGGAGAAGTCACTTACTCCCTCAGTTCTCCTATCCATAAAATCTAGGATATGTTTTTCTTCCAGTCTGTGATGAGAACGGAAGCTCTTTGGAGCAGGTTTTGTCTGTTACCATGTGCTGGCTAACACAATAAATCTCCATCTTGTGTATATGGGACTGCAACAAAAGCAACATTGGGGCCCTTCTCTTTTATGGGGGAAAACTTTTTACAGGGAACAGACTTCCCCAGTACTCCATGCAAAGGGTGACCTTGCACTGAACTGCACTGTTATCAGGACAAGTACTAAACAGTACTACAGAAGAATGATGCAAGGCCAGATGTCCAGAGCCACTACGTCTTGGTTTTTAATCTAATCTGATTTGTTTCCCTCCAAATACTGCATAACAACCAAGGTTATTAGAGTGCTGCAAAAAAATACCCCAAGTATAAATTTAATCACTGCAAAATTTTCTTTAATAACAATTTTAATTAAAGTAGCCATTTAAAGTCTGATCCCCACTCCTGCCCTAGAAATTCCAGCTGTATTAGATTTCTTTAGGGTCCCGTAGGAATATGCTTAGGAGCCAATCACTCTGCATAAATGGAGCTTTTCCTGTGCAAACAACAGATTGGAAACCAGCATTCAAGGGCAGTCATGCTAAGGGTGCAATCCTCTAGCTCTTTAGCACTGGTGGAAACCTCTTAGTGCCTGCAAGAGTCCTATAGAAGTGAATGAGACTCGTACCAGAGCTAAGAGCTTGTGCTGTAAACTAATGTTCTAAGAAGTTGATTATCCATTTCCCACATCAGCATAATACCCTATACATCACACAACGTTAATGAATTTAACCTCATGTTCCCTGCAACGTTTGCATTTTACCCATGGGAAACAGAAAGACAAAAGGATTACAGACAGTTTGCTGAAGGTCACACAGCAATTCATGGCATTAAGGTAGACCTAAAAGTCTCCCCAAAATCAGGGCGCAGTGCACTAGCAGCTGTACTCGCACAGCAAGAAACTCACGTCTATTTCAATTGTAAACTCTTTGGCAAAGAAATAAGAGATGGGAAGAGAAACAGAGACCCAGAGAGGGGAAAGTGACTCACCCAGGGTCTCACAGCAAGTCAGTGGGAGAGAGAGGAATACAACCCAGGTCTCCTGGCTCCCAATCCAGTACTTTTGCATGGAACCCACTGGTGAAGAACACCGCAGCCCACCTCTACACACCTATGCTGAGGGGTCTGCACTGGCTTCCTATAGCGTTCCTGGCACAATTCAAAGGTGCTGGTTTTGGTCTATAAGACCCTAAATGGCTTGGGCCGAACATACCTTAGGGACCACCTCCTCCCCTATGTCCCACCACAGTATCTATGGTCAGACAGGAGCACCCTTCTTATCATGCCCAACATGCGTTTTGGGGGGGCGGAAGAAGGGTAGAGGCATCTTAATGGCTATTCCCTCACTTTGAAACTTCCTTCCTTCAAAAGGATCAGCCGGTGCCTCTTCTGGAAATGGCGTGAAAGAACTCAAGTTTCCAATTTACATGCACTTATGGTGGGGTCAGAGATGGTACCAGGGATTAGGAGCCAAGAAGAAATCTTAACTTTTTTCTTGACTCTGAATTATTTATTTGATTGTGTTTTTATTGTAACCTGCCCCAAGCCAGTGACTTTTGGAATAGAGTGGGATAAAAGGCCAAATAAATAAATCCACTAGCAGTTACACCATTAGGAACGTCAGATTAAGATTTCAAAAACATGACACATGATGGAGCTGCGGGATTAAGCTGTATGGCTGTGGTGGGGGCGGGTGGGCTCCTGTTCCATGGATTTCAGTGAGAGAGCTTGGTCCTAAAACTTAAATTCCAAATCCTTGCCTACTGCTTTA
The DNA here is from genome assembly GCA_003113815.1 of Sphenodon punctatus. Taxonomy (NCBI): domain Eukaryota; kingdom Metazoa; phylum Chordata; class Lepidosauria; order Sphenodontia; family Sphenodontidae; genus Sphenodon; species Sphenodon punctatus. The sequence goes on from QEPC01005161.1 coordinate 1,325,405, forward strand.
AAACACAACGAAACTCTTCCTCTAAGGACGATGGTTACAGTTTTCAAGATGATAAAAGTTTTTCGAGCTGTTCTATGGGGATGCTGCAGCTGTAGTCATTCTGCATCCAAAGGGGTTGGCCTAGATGACCCTCAAGATCCCTTCCAACTCTAAAAATCTATGTACACAATTTAGGTGGACAGGAGGGAAGAGAGTCACTAGAGGAAAAATCGTCCTGTAGGTAAGGCTCTGAGCAATTGCAATATTGGCACGTGTCTATACAAGGAGTTCCAGATTAGCTTTACCCTCCCTGGGAAAGTGTTAATTGGGCTACTCACAGCTAGGGATAAAGGAAAATCTAACAGACGGTACAGGTACAGACAGACCGGCTGCCCAGTCACGCAGGAGGCTTAGACAAGCAGAGGATCAGGAAACACGTAAACCTATTTTGGGGACAATCCTACTGAGAATCTCAGCAGGTCAATCTGCTGCCTTCTTGCTTATGGGGAGACAGCAGACATGAGATGGACGTGCGCTACTTTGTTACCGTACCATCCTCCCTGCTCCCATGGGATGGATGGATGCTACACTTATTAGCAGGTACCAAAAATACAAAGAGGACCACAGCCAGGAAGCTACACTGTGGAAAATTTCAGAAGGAAGACACCTGTAAATCAGGGCCCTGTGTAGTCTTCATTTCCATGCCCTCCAAATTCTGCAAGCAAAATAACGGATTCAAATTAGCTAAATTATGCATATTTGTGTTTAAATGAAATGAAAATCAGTTTCCCAGCATGCCATTCCATCAATTTTGGACCTCTTTAAACCACAAAATATCACACAATAGACCTTGTATCTGGAGGTTGTGGGTGGCTTCTTTTCAGCATCTGGGTGGGGTGGGACCGGACCTCTTGGCATAAACGTAAACTGCTCCTGGCAGCCCAAGCTCATCAAGAGGTGGGTCATCGGATCCTGCACTAGTGGGTTCTATGCAAAAGTATTGGATTGGGAGTCAGGAAATATGGTGGGTCATATTCCATCTCTGGCAGGACACAGTGCCAGCCTCCCATTGGGTAGGACACAGTGCTATCATATTGGACAGCACACGGTGCTCCCAACTCAGGCTGTCATTTCATACTTCTAAAGAGAACAATCTGACACGGAAGACTAGAGGCAGCCAGTGCAGTGACCGGAGCACCGGTGTTATTTGCTCACGGCAGTCTGTCCTCGTCGGGAGGTGGGCCGCCGTATTCTGCATCATCCGCAGTCTCCGGGTCGTCACCAAGGGTAGCCACGTGCACTGCAGTAGTCCAATCTCAAAGTGATGAATGCATGGATGACGGTGGCCAGGTCTGAGTCAGATATAGGGCCAAAGATGGCGAACCAGATGTAATTTACAAGACGCGCTCCTCGCCACAGTCGGCACCTGGGCACCCAGGCGGAGCTGTGAGTTGAGGAGCACACCCAGACTCCATACCGGAGACATCAAGGAGGAGCGCACCCCATCAATGACGGAGGCCTCCATTCCTTCGTCTCTTCCCACCAACATCACCTCCGTCTTATTGGGTTCAGCTTCAGACGACTCACCCCAATCCAATCCCCGACCGCAGCCAGGCACCGGGTAAAAACAGAGACTGCGGGGCCCAGGTCAGATGAAAATGAGAGGTACAGCTGGGTGTCATCAGCGTACTGATGGCAACCAGTTTCAAATCCTCTCACAATCTTGCCCAAAGGCTGCATGTACATGTTGAACAGGAGAGGGGACAGAATGGATCCCTGAGGAACTCCACACTTGAGATCCCAGGGAGAAGATGTAGAATCCCCCAATACCATACACTGAGTTCTACTGGCCAGGAAAGAGTGGAACCATTCAAGAACTGCTCCATCCACCCCAGCACAGTCCCGCAGGCGGGTCACCAATGTCTCATGATCAACCGTGTCAAAGGCCACTGACAGATCTAACAAAACCAGCTGGGTGGGCTGACCTTGGTCCAACTCCCTGTGGAGATTGTAAACCAAGGCCACAAGCGCAGCCTCAGTGCCATAGCACGGACAAAAGCCAGACTGCAAGGGGTCAAGGATGCCGATGCCCCATGACCTGTTGGGACACCACCCGTTCAATAAGCTTCCCTAAAAAGGTATGGTTAGAGACTGGCAGATAACTAGCAAGGGAGTCAATGTCAAGAGATGGCTTCTTGAACAACGAGCGCACCACAGCCTCTTTCAGGCATCCCACTACCCTGCCTGCCACAAGGGAGATGGTGACCACCCCCGCCAGCAATGGCTCCCGACTGACTTTCGCCAGCCAGGACGGGCAAGGATCCAATTCACAAGCTGTAGCCCTCATAGCCCCCAGCGACATCCACTGAAACCAATCCTATGAAACCAGACCAGACAGGAGATTCGTAGCCTCAGGTACATCCACTGCATTAAGTGCAGTGTCGAAATTTTGGTGGATCTGAACAATTTTGTCCGCGAAACAGTCAAACCGGTCACGAGCACTGGAAGAATCCAGTTCCCAGCAGAGAGAGGCCGGACTGACCAGTCCCTTCACCACCCAGAAAAGTTCAGCTAGACAAGACTTCATGCATGATATGATGGTAGCAAAGAACCTCTTCTTTGCTACCTGCATAGCTATGACATAGGCCTTTAACGCCACTCTATGTCACAATCCGTTGGTTTCAGTATGAGCAGGGCCGTCCCCACGCAGATTTTTGTGTTCATGGATGGATGAGCCCTGTGTGAACAACGTGGTGCATGCACCCATGATGAGTGAGGGTGTGTGCGCACCCACCTAAAACGCTTCCCCACTCATCCCCCCACTTGTCCCCACGCACGGCGCAACCGGCGGTTACTCCGTGGGTGTGGATGAGTGGGGGTTGAGTGGGGATGCGTGTGCAGCCGTGTGCATGCCCCGCCGACGGACTCCCCCACCCCACCCAGCGGAGCCATGTAAAAATAGCCTGTGAGGAGCCACTTAAATAATAGAAGGTTGCTACCTTGTAAACAAGGTTCTTTGAGATGACTCAACATTCTCACAACACCCACCCTTCCAGCTCCGCATGAAATTTTTTCTTATATTCCTAGAAAGGGTTGGAAGGAAGTGTCATTCTGAGGGGGAGAGTGCTTTTTAAACTAGAGGAGCTCAAGAACATCATGTGGTCTGTTGTTTGAATAGGGTGAGCATGCAGAACCCAGTTGTGAGAATGTTCGGAGCTATCTCGAAGAACCTTCTTTACAAGGTAACAACCTTCTGATCACTCACATGGGCAGGAGTTGTTTGTAAACAAACAGCTTTATCTCCCAGTCCCCAGCTGCTGCTGGAGCACTATTAGGAGGCAGAGGCAGGTGAGGGATGGGAACCAGAGTCAGGGAAGGGAGGCAGAAGAACCTACTGGGGCAGAAGCTGGCTGCAGTCTGCTGCCCAGCCATGCAAGCGCGGGGCCCCAGCTGGCCGCCGGGCCATGTGCGGCCGCACATGTGGCACATGCCTGGGGCCAGCCCTGAGCACGGGTACCGCCACCATCACTTGAATAGTCTCCCCACCTGCTTCAGCTGACGCAGGTCTCCTGTAAACCACGGAGTCCTGTGCTGCCTATGCTCGGGGAGCAGATGCCTGGGAGCCGTCCAGTCGATGACCTCGGCTAACAAGGTGTTCCAGGAAAAAATGAGGTCATAGAGCAATTGGCTGTCAAGATCATAACGTAAATTTTATTTGTTTATTTTTAAAAAATTCTTACCCCGCCCATCCTGCCACAGGCAGCTCTGTATCCCCCAGAGCATTCTGGAACCGCTTCGGTTCCATAAGTCTCTGAGGGCAAACCATACAAACAGGTTCCACGCCCTACCGGGGGAAGACATGTGCTGGGAGACTGGCCCACAGGAGATAATGGTCTGTCCATGACAAGGGCACAGATGACACCTCCCCCACTAACAAACCACCTGCCTCAAGGCCAGTGTAAAAAGACAAATCCAGAGTATGCCCCACCACCACCTCATGAGTCGGGCCAGGTATCACCTGAAACAGGCCCATAGTTGCCATGGTGGGCATGAACTCTTGCTCTGCAAGTCTTCCCTTAAGACTGGTATCGGCATGAATATTGAAACCCCTTAAGACCAGTAGCCTTGGGGATCGCAATACCATCTCCGATACTAGATTGGTTAGACCAAGTAGAGATGTTGCTGTACAGGAAGGTGCACAGTATACAAGTAGCACCCCCAATCTGTCTCCTTGAGCCAAATCAACCACGAGATAAAGGTCCTCTATTCCAGGTGGAGTTTGCACTGGATATCTATACAATCAAAGTGTCCCTAAAAACAATGACTAGACCACCACCCCCGTTGTGGTTGATGCTGCACAGAGTACCTGGCTGACAAGGTCAGCAAGAAAATGCCCAGACTCAGTGCTCCACCAGGTCTCTGTGACCCTGGACCAGGAGGCCGACCTGGTGCGTATCAAGCCCTGGACAATAAAGGTCTTGTTTACGACCAACCTGGCATTTAACAGCAGCAAAATATGACCAGGGGCCCTTCCAAGCTCAACCAGCTTAGTATCTGCCTTGGAGGCGATGAAGGGAACAGGCACTAGATACCTTGCCCCCCGCAGAGACAGATTATGTCCCCCAGAGGGACCATACTTCCTCTGGCCCATTAAAACCCCTATGGCCATGCCCCCCAACTAATAAACAAAATACCCACACCCTTAACCAACAAACAAGAAAAATATCCACTCCCCAGCCAAACTACCCCAACCAATTGAGTCCCTCAAACAAAACCCACATCACCTCTGCAGCTCTCACCACCATTATGCCACACCCTGCCAGACTGCAGTCCTTTCCCTGGCCCCTGCTGGGACAGAATAGGCCAGTGGGGTCAGAGACCTAGCGGGGGCTCAGGGGTGGGGTGCTTAAGGGGATGGGGGCCTAGCAGAGGCTCAAGGGTTAGAGTACTCGCTCTTCAGAAAGGGTCCGGCGATGTGTGGCTTCCTCCAGGGCTGGGTAAGTTTTTAAAAAGGAAAACAAAAACTGGGCATGCTCAGAAGGGCCAAATGCTCAGACCTTTCCAAGATGGCACCAGCAGCATGTCATCTTGGAAAGGTCTGAGCATTCGACCCTTATGAGCATGCCCAGGTCTCCCCCACTCCCCTTCTTTTTCTAGCTTTACCTGGGCCCAGAGGAAGCCACGTGTGCTCTAACCCTTGAGCCTCTGCTAGGGCCCCACCCCCTTAAGCACCCCATACTGAGCCCCCGCTAGGCCCCCACCCCCCCTTCCCTGGCCAATTCCCTCCCCACACCAGGCTCCTCTGGTCTTCTCCTCACCCCCCAGCCTCAGAATTTGCAGGTATTCTCTGAGGGTCCTTGGACTGACCCGAACCCTCAGTACTACTAGTGATTTATTTTTAAAAAATATTTGGTGCAGCCCTAATAGTGACTCTTGGGAAATGGCTCAGTCATGTAGGCTCCCCATGTATTTGTCAGAGGAAAGAAGATTTTTGGTCACTGCTAAACTGACCAGGGAATGAACCAGTAACCTAAAGGCGACATGCTATCTCCAATTAACCACCTCTTTCTCCACCCCACATTTCAAATTATTAAGCACCATCTCCTACGCGACTCTTGCTTGTACTAGGTCGTTCTGAACCGCTGCTGATCAGAAATATAATTGGCATCTGAAATCACCGTGTCTCGGAGCGAGCAGCATTACTGAGACTAATCATATGATCGGCAATCTGTTCCAGCAGACTTGTCAGATTAGGTTGCTGTTTCTGAGAATACCATCAAAAATGCTCTTCTCCAGTGACAGTTGGAAGCAGAACCCCATATCCACGCTGTGCGGTCTGGCAAGCATGACACTGGGGAGACGAACAGTGCCTCAGCCATGAAGACGACAAGAACCTTGCCTTGGAATATGGGGTTGGGCCATCTTCTGCCCTCTTTTCCCACTAAATTCCCGCCTGGAAACTTTGGTGGTTCTCTCCTACCACCATCACTGGACATAGAATCTCCTTCTTCCTAAACCATCTCTGCCCCTTTGCCTATGTTGTCTCTGAAACACTCTCCCTGAACACACATATTCTGCTTTCCTCCCTCCTGACCTTCAAGTCCCTCCTAAAAACCTACCTTTTCCATCAGGCTCTCTAGCTCCTCTCTCCTATAGATTGCACATCGAAGCTTCTTATACCGCCTTATCCTTCAGAATCCCCCACCTCCCTTTGTAAATAAGATAAGCACATGAACCTGCAACTTCCCCATTATTATTTTTTTTGTATCTCCATCTCTCCCTATGTTACCCCACCCTTTGTCCATCCTCCTTCTATTGTCCTATCATCCAGGGTCTCCTTCTCCCCTGTAACTAAGCTAAACAGGTGCAACAGTACAGGGGAATAGCTAGGTGGGAATGGGCCCCAGCGCAGAAGGAAGAATGCACTCTACTCCGGTGTGCATATAAACACTACGTGTTTGGGGGGCCCGGTGCAGCAATACCTGCACCTCTTGTAGCTACACCCCTGCAAATACAACTTCTCAACTCAGGAATTTAGATTGCACAGAGTCTAAAACATCCATCTTCTCAAGGGTCCAACACTGAGCCCCATACAGTAATTGCAAGACACGTTTAACTAATACCTTAAGGACTGGGATAATTAAATTTACCCCTCTTGATCTAAAAAAAAAAAAAGAATAGCTGAAGCATGCTTATTAGCCTGGGCCACAGCTGAAAATATATGAGTTGACCAAGAACTAGTGGCCTGCAAAGTTATTGCAAAATATATTAAAAAATTAACTTGTTGCATCTCATGGCCATCCATAAACCATCTATGGAGGATCTTAGACTTAGAGAAAACCACTACCTTAGTTTCCCCATAATTTATGGTTAGGAAATTCTGACTCTCAAAAGCAGCAAATTAATCTAGTTGCCTCCTTAGACCCACCTAGGTTGTTGATAGCAGAACAGCACCGTCTGCATAGAGCAGACAAGCCACAGATGCCTTGCCGAGGGACGGAGGATGATTTATAGGTTTAGTTACATAATCTAACACCTCATTTAAATATAAATGGAACAGTGTAGGGGCCAGAATACACCCTTGCCTAACCTCCACAGCAGGGGGAACTGGGTCAGATTAAAAAAAACCTGGAGAAGTATCTTATATAGTTCTTTAATTAGGAACAAAAGTCTTTTATCAATGGAGGAATGATATAATTTCTGCCAAAGCCAGTCACGTGGTACCAGGTCAAAGGCTGCTTTTAAATCAATAAAAGCTGCATACAAAGCTGTCGGAGAAGCCATGCTTTTGTCAATAACGTGCCTAATGACAAAACAATGGTCAAATGTTGAACGACCCTGTCTAAATCCTACCTGCTCCTCTCCCAAAATATTTTCTTGGCTGATCGAATCCTCCAACCTCCAACAAATACTTAGCATACAATTTACTAGCAATACACAGTAAACTAACAGGCCTATAATTCTCTGGTGCCAACTTATCCCCTTTTTTGTGAGTGGGAACCCCAAACGCTTCCCTCCAATTCGACGGAATATTACCCCGTCTATTGAGCTGAGTAAAAAGCACTGCCAGAATTCTTGAAGACCTTCAATAAGGGGGGGGGGGAGGGGTGGTGAAATCCTTCCCAGGGGCCTTGTTAGAGTTTAGATGATTTATAAGAGCTTCCACTTCCTCCACAGAAACTGGGGGCCATTCAGGTGATGCTGATAAAGATATTATAGGGACCACAACCGAATTCTTAGCAGCAAATAAAGAAAAATGTTGTTCCCAATTATTTTTTTAAACTCATGAGGATATACCCTGGTATGACGACCCCCCCCTAAACCATTCAGTAACTTCCAAAAGGTGGCATTCCCCTTGTCCTCAGCCGCCTTCCTCAGTTCTGACAATTTCTTATAATTGTGTCATGCAAGAAAAAGGCTGGCGGAATTTCCCTAAGATTTCTCTTTCTGTATCTGCGATATAATTTCTGCAGTTCAGTTCTTTTATGCAGACACTGTGTCAAGCCATTCTCCTCTGCGATCCTGCACTCCTCCAAAAGGAACTAGCAGCTCTCTTTGTCAAACGGGGAAATATCCAAGCCTGTCTTTCCCTATGTGTCTCTCCCCCCACGCCCCCCAATCTTCCCTGCCTTGTCCATCCTAGATTGTAAGCTCCTCAGAGCATGGATCCATCTCTAATTACAACTGTACAGCACTAAGTACATGCTGATTACTAGTGATCAGTATATAAATAATAAATAAATGACCGTCAAGGTCCCCTCCAATGCTACAATTCCACAATCACAATGGGGGGGCGGGGGGGGGGGGGGGGGGGGGGNAAAACAGGTTAGAATCTGAGTATTTGACTTGGAACAACACATAACACTCCTCCCCCGCTCCCCAACCCCCCCGCCCCCAATATTAATGTAACCATGCAAGGGTGAGGAGTTGTTTCTGAAAAACTGGACAGCCAAAACAGGAAGCGACTGAAGCTTCAGGAAAGGGGTGTGGAAGCAAAATGGAAGATTTTAAATCAGGAGTGGGAAACCTTTTCCCTCCCACAGACCATTTTAAAGATAGCTCAAATTCTATGGGCTGGATGAAGTTGGGGATGCTTAAGGTGTACGCTCAACGATGGGGAAACAAAGTGAAGGGTCCAGAACATAAATCTATGCCATGAATCTGTCCTCTTATCCTTGAACGCATGTCCTCGTTTTACTCCTTCCCCCTTTTAGTGCTAGCAGGTAGAGTCTAAACCCACAGGCAAGATCCAGGAATTGGAAAGGGGCCAAATAAAAAACCAGCTGCAGGGTGGATTTGGTCCATGGGCATCAGGTTCCTTCTGGTAAACCAGAAATTAGGACTTTGCTCGGAGGATTAATCTGATGGTTTAAAACCCAGAGATTCTGGCTCAAACCCAAAGGGACAATAACCCTACCGACAGGCCTGGTCATGCTTTAGTCCATGCAGTTATAAAGATCTCCAGTAAAGAGATCACTGCATCCCAGAGATCTCACCGTCTGAAGGTTCGCTCCCGACGCCCAGCTTAAAATTTTCTTTTAACATATTGCCATGATACACCTGCTAGCCGCTTCTCCCCAACCCTCTGAACGTTACTCCTGAGCAGAATCCATGGGACAGATTGTTCAGGCAATGTCACAAAAAAACAACACAAGTCAGTTGCAGCCTGGGATTCAGCCTGACAGCAGCTGCTAGGGCTGAAATATCTCAACTCCCGAGTTATCCTTGCTGATGTGGAGTAAAAACTAAATTCCAAAAGAGGATGTTCTAACACTTGCAGCTTTCTCTTTGCTGTTTTTGTTGTTGTTGTTGGTTTGGGGGTGGTGGGGGGTTGGTTTTTCTGCACTAGAATGTCCTCTTTCCAGCCACTGATCAATCTTGAAAAGGCATGCGTCGCATTATTAAAATCAGGAAACGAGAAGAAATCCCTCGGTTCACTTTAGAAAAAAGAAACAAAACCAAGAAAGTACAGGCTCCAAATTCAATTAGCAACGTATTGCCACCCTCAAATGATATTTCCTTTTTCCTCTCCCCTTAATGGGTGTCACAAAGAGATACTGAACTACAGGTCTAACCAATATGTAAAAGTAAAGAGTAAAGATGTATGTAATGTTAAAGCTGAGGACTGGAAACTCAGTTCATGTAATCATGGTCATGTAAAATTGAGATCTGGAAACTCACTTCAGACAACGGAGAGAGACAAAGATATGCCAATGTGTGTTTGGGGCATCTGACACCTCTACAAGAACCAGACATACACCTTTGAGTTGCAAATGAAGTTTGCCTGAGGACGTGAAGAGAGACACGGACAGTCACCGAGCGGGAAAGTCAAACAAAGGGCTCTGAAAGCTATTTAAACTGAGAGACAAGACAAAGAGAAGTTCCTGCTATCTCTGGAAGCCGAGAGCTAGGACTGAAGCGGCAGCCGTTTTTACCACGCTGCGATTCCATTCCGACATTTTGGAATTGCCCGCGCCACACCGCGGGTTTTCTGCCGACATTCCGCTAATTCCACCGGCATTCTGCAAATTCAGAAACTATCGGAAAAATTGCGGAATTGTCGGAAACTGTCAGAAAACCGCTGTTCTGCTATTTTGTGGCGCTGGCGGAATGACGGAAGTAGTGAAAATGGCATGTTTCTGCTATTTGTGAAGCCTGTGAAAGTAGCAAAATGAAACTAGTGGAATGAAAGCCTCTGCCACACTGTACCACTAATTGTGAAAATGCTGTTTCCGGCAGAAATAGCTACCGCTGCGACTTTCCGCTACAGCCCTACCGAGAGCTTCATCTACATCTTGCAGTCAGGGAAGGCTGGGCCAAGCGAACTATGAAGTAAAGACTTTCTTGGAAACTCTCTAAGACTGGAACCCGGCTAGCCTTCCACCGCTCGCTGAGAACAAACTCAAATCCATGGACTTTCTGTAGGGTAAGATTTATCTAAGGACTCACCCAGTACAGATTAGGAATGCGTTATTTCACCTTTGGTTTTATTAGCCACTCTGTGTTCAAACTATCTTTGCTTATGTAATCAATAAACTTTCTTATTTACTAAGTAGTGTCTGTTGGGGACAACAGTAGTGCATTGGGGACACAATCTGAGGATCCTGTGCTTTCAAGCACTGGCGAACCCAGAGAGACAGTGTGTAAACAAGAAGTTTCTGGGAGTTTGGGAGGCAACAGTATTGTCCCCTTTGCAGGGCTGAATCAGCCAGAGAGAGAACTGATTCAGGTGGGCTGCAAGTAAGGGAAATTGAGTCACCCAACCCAGACAAGTGGGGTAGTGGACCCCAAGCCCTGTGACAATGGGGCACATCATAACTTCAAAAGACAGTGTTCAGTCACAAGGGAAAATATGCCTGGAAGATTCTGTGTCTTACTCATTGTGGTGACTTGTCCACATAAAAGAAAAGTCAACACACAAAAGCAAGCTGGTTGCAAAGGTCTGTGCAGAAAAAAACTTTTACTCTAGTTTTCTGTATGGAAAGCAAAATTACACAATCATACCCTCCCCGCCTTAATTAATAACTTTTGATCCTACAGGCCAGTGCTTAATTTAATAATAAATAAATAATAATAATAATAATAGCCAGGGCCCAAGCGTGCCCCAGAAAACACGCCTCCCCTGCCCCAGAACTTTTCAAAGCAGGGAACTGAACCCTAGTCTCCAGCTAGCAGTCCAACCACGGAACTGCCCTGCCTTTCTACAACTGAATATAAAAAACCAGGAGTTCTTGCGATTTAAACTATAGGATAACCAGCAAAGGGGGTGGGGCAAGGAGGTCGTGAATAATAGCCAAATAAGTCAATCCAGGTTTTTTCTGGCTTTCCTTTCCAACCCTGAAATGGCCATATTGGCCTTTTCCCAGTCTTTCACATTTTGGGGAGCATGCTCCTTGAGGCTCCACCTCTCTTGAATTTACGGTTGGCAAAGCCCCTCTCTCCCACCACTCCCTGTATACACACACACGCACACCCCGAGCCCTAGTGTAGGCCAATTTCAGCCAAATTTGGCAAAGAGGGCAAAAGCTAGAAGACGGGAGACATCCCAAATTTCATAATTATAGGTGCGCCTGCAGGGCTCCTTTTGCAGCTGTAAAAAAATTCTATTGCTTTATATGAAATATTGATCCCCATTTAATAGCTTTTGATCCCACAAGCCAATTTTAACCAAATTTGACAGAAAGCCAAAAAGGCCCCAGTGAGAGAGACGTGCAACCCACAAGTTTCATAGCAATAGCTGCACCCGGAGGGGTGATTGTGTCCCCTTTTGAAGGAATTTAGACTGCATTAGTTCAGGAGCTCACTGTGCAGAATGTTTGTCGCCTACCCGGCCCCTCCCCGATCGGGGGGGCGGCTCGGGGGCGGCGGCCGTTGTCCTCCCGCCGCTGAGCTGGAGGAAGGCACGTTGCTTGTCGGCGCACGGCACGTGGGGGGTAAGGAAAAGCGGCGCGAAATGAGCTCTCGCAAGGTGCGGGAGCTCGCGGCCGCCATCTTGTGTTGGGCGCGAATCGGGGCATTCGCGCCTAAGGATCCAACGTGGAAGCACCCTCCCACCCACCCTGTGATACTGTGGGTATACACTGGTCGCTGATTTTGGTCAGGGCCGGGAAGGAATTTTTGGCTGGCAGGATGATTGGCACATTTCCTGTCTGGTTTTTTCGCCTTCCTTACAGTGTCATTTGAATCGTATTGGCTATTTGGTGGGAAGGGGACTGGAGATTAATAATTGTCGCACCGCAGGGGTCCGGCAAGTCAGGAAGTTAGGTAGGGATAGTCTGCTGCCAGGTCATCTCCTTAAAGAGATGGGGTACACACGAATGCTAGAGCTTGCCAGCCAGCATCGCGCTGAACCCAGGAAGGGGGGCGGGCTGGCGGAAGACCTTAGGACAGGGGCGGTCCAGGGTTCTCGCAGCCTGCCCTCATTCCTTCCTTGGGTCACGGTAGGACAAGGCCGCCTGACCCGGCCGGGGGCGGCCGGGCAGGTGTGACATTGCAGCAGCTATAGGTGACATGGAGCGGTACTGAGGGACATCAGACCGCCTTAAGTTTACGCTACCTAAGTTAGGAATAGTTAAGGTGAATAGGACCCGGAAGGGGATAGCCCCTTCCTCCCCGATAAGGAGAATAATAATAAAATATGGTGCGGCCTGATTTACTCCACAAAACGGTGTTCGTGTCTTCTTTCAGGGTGGGGGACAACTGCTGGTTTGTTAAGAGTGAAGTTGCAGTGTTGAGGACAAGAGAGACAAGACACAAAGTAGTTAAGACAAGAGCATTTGTCACAGCACTTCTCTGAAGCAGAGCTGTGTGTAGCTTGAAAGCTGGCTACGTGTCACCAGAGGAAGCTGATCCAGTAAAAGGCATCATCTGAACTACTTTGTCTCTGCAGAGAAGCTTTGGAAGGGAACAGCAAAGGGTTAGGATTCCATTCAGCTAGCCAAGGTTGACGTACGCTGAAAGCCTACATAACAGCCTGCAGACACTGAGAAATATCTGAGACAGTTATTTCATTTTCTTGAACATAAAAACTCTTGCAAACAGCATATCTTGCACAGCCCTGGAAGCCCACATGTTCAAGAGCACCTGACCTTGTCCCAGGCTTATAGCCAAAGGGGATTGGGAAGGGGGGGGGGGGGAAGAGGGAGTTCCACCGCTTCTCCCCCTGTCAAGATTTTGCCCCCTCCCCCAACCTTGGTCTCTACTAAGAAGCAATTCATAAGCTGTCAAAACCAAAGAGGTTTGTCACAAAGAGCCTGCAGATGTGCGAACAAGGCTGCTCCTAAACTGTCCAGGATGTGCTTTAGCACATCAGCAAGCGAATGTATCTTTCTTGGATGCCTTTATCTGAACCCAGAAAGACAGTTAACACCCTACTTTGCTGATTACACTTCTCTTGAAGCTGGGCAGGCAAGATAAATTGAGGCATCAACCTGGCACATTTTGTCTATCTTCAAATTTGTAACACTCGCACTCCTTTACCAAGATAGCACAATACCTGCTGCATTAGACAGATGTATAACACTGATTCTACCACTCCTCCTTCCGCCAGAGTCTGGCCAGTCCCTTGCTTCCAGGTTCAGAACAGCAAGTTTTTACAGGATAGTAAACAAACCTTGGGCTTGTTTTCTTTGCTTTTCCATTTCTAAGCCTTTAGGGCAGTGGCTCCCAAAATTTTCATCTGCGACACCTATTCTGAGACATGCATAAGCTCCCCCGACCAAGAGCAAGACAGCAACAAAAAGACATTCAAAGTGTATCCTGTATCATTTAGAATCATGTGAAGGCTAGTAGTGTAGCTAGATTTTAACAGGGATTTGATAAGTTCTCGGAGGCAAGGTCCATAAGTAGCTATTAGTCAAGTAGGTTGGAGGATGCAACCCTCTGACTTTCAGGACCTGGGAGTGAACAGAAGGGAATGGATCACTTCATTATGGCCTGTTGGATACTTCTCCAAAAGGGACAGAGGACGGCTCTATAGACCACTGGTCTAACCCAGTTTGGCACTTCTTATAATCTCATGTGCAGACAATATGACCCTACTTGGAGACTCGACCCATAGTTTGGGGTTGTCCGACTACACGCTACTCAGGTCAGGTCTTTAAGTTCTCCTTGGCATTTACACAGCACTTAGTTCAACCTGTGGTTGATGCTCCTGAGCAATCCTGAAATAAATACATACTACAAGATCCCTTTTCTCTAGAGCCAGTGTAACCTAGTGGATAAAGCGTTGGACTTCGACCAAGGAGACCAGTTCAAATCCTGTCTTTGCCATCGATTGACCAAATGGCCTTGGGCAAGTCACTCTCTCTCAACTTCAGTTCCCAATTTGTAAAATGGGAAGAATAATGAACCTCACAGGATTGTTGTAAGGGTGAACTAGATAAGGATTGCAAAGCACTTTAAACACGGAAAACAGCACTATACAATTAATTAATAATATTTAGACACCTCAGTGAACATAACTATTCTCCAGATTAGAGAGGTGTCTGGGTGAGAAGGAGTAGAGGTCCTACTGTAACAGCAACACACTGCAAGTTCCATGTCTTAAGTCAGACATGTCCAGAATAAGGAAAGAAAACCAGGATAAGTCAAGTTCTGCTGTAATATGAAGCAACACTGCTTACAATAGCTCTTCAAAAGAGAAAGTGAAGGTCTTAATATAACTGTTTCTCAGAGGTCTAAATTGATAGCATTCTCCAAGTAATAAGGAATTTATTTTGCTCCCACAGAAATATAATCCTAGGCCCTACAGCATGCTTGGCATCAAGCAGTTCCTAGGCCCATCATATTAAAACAACAAAGCATCCATGCCACAAGCACATCCCTTGTTTATGGGTGCACAGGCCTAAGCCAACAGGCCCTCTCTCTCGGTGTCTAAAAAAGGGACTACATAACATCAATTAACCTCAAATAATTTAATCATGAAATCACACAGTGGGAGGCTGGATCGTTTTTCATTCCACATTATAAAGACTGACTCATGGCAGTCCACACGTTTTTATCCCTTCAGAGCTGCCACGTTTTGAGCGGAGGGAGATTTGGGACAGATTATCGGCATAATCAATTTTATAGCACACAGCAGTAATATAACAAACATACACCACAGGGGCTGCTGACAGGCCTTGGCCCTCCCTATCTCTCAGCGTGGCTATGCAGTGCTAGATATGAACTACTTTGTCAGAGTTCTGCCATAAAGGCCATCTTCCTGGGCTGCTGGAAGAGCTCTACATCCAGAAGTCAGCCCAATTTCCCATTTCCTGAGACCTGAACAGTCCAGAATCTTGTATTATATTTTTCTTAACTAGAAAGAAATGTAATGTGCATTACGGTCAACTCTAGTGCCCTAGTGCGTTATGGTCAGAGCGTGTTTATTAGGTGCAGAAACAAAGAGTTACTTAACGAAAAAGGCAGGAATTGAGAAGATTTCATTTGTACTCAAGTTCAAGCTAGCGCCTGCGGACACACAACCCATCCTTCCCCCCGCTATATGGAAATCAGCCCTTGTACAAGCTTGGAAGGAACTGGCAACTGTTTTATGAGTCTAACTCATGCCTTCCAGCTCCTCTCAAATTGAATGGCTCTCAAAGAGAGAGAGAGGAAAAAAAGAATTATTGATTGTTAACGGAAAAACCTTTACATAGAAAAAAGAGCGGGGGAGGGGGAAACCATGCTCTGTTCTGAATGACAATTAAGTTCCTTTTTTTAGACTCTGAGGCCAAATGTTATTAGGTACCAATTTTGGATTGCCTGGATGCTTTGCATCCCAGTTCCGACAGCAGTCTGTTTTGTTGCTTCACATAAGTGCACAATAGTGATCCCTTTCCTGCTGTTCCTTCTCACCCTTCAACAAACAGAGATTTCAGCCTCTGATCAGCTTGGCTATTAGCCATTTATGAATTTATCCTCCAAGAACTTATTCTATCTTTTCTCAAACCCAGTTGTGCTAATGGCCTTCACAACATCTCCTGGCAATTAATTACATATGGGTTAGATATACATTAAGTGAAAAAGTACTTCCTTTTATTGGTTTTAAATCTTCTGTCTGTTAAAAATCTTATGTCATGTCTCTTACTTCTATAAGAAATCAATACCTTAATTTTCTTGTGGACATAGGTAAAGAAGGCTTTAAAAGAAAAAGAAAAAGAAAAAGAAAAAAAAAGATAGAGGGTGCAAATTTAGGTCCAAAGCAATTCTATCAACCCGCTTTCCATCAGGAAGACACACTCCCCCCGCGATCAATTGACTTTTAATCCTGTTGATACTCTGTGTGTTATGAAACATGGAATTAATCCTGTTGCACAAGGCTTAAAAAACAAAACCCAGAGTTAAATCAAAGCTGCATATTGCTAAAAAGATAAAAGGGAAGTGGTTGAAAATAAAAATGCTCAGTTGGCCTGTGGAATTCATTGCCACAGGATGTTATGAAAGTCAAGAATATTACCAGGTTCACACAAGGATTAAGTAAATTAAATGGGTGGCAGGACCATGAATTGGGGACCTGTTGAGCCAGGATAGTTGGGGAAAGCAACATATGCCCAGGGAATGCTGGGAGTGACAGATAGGGAACGTGTCTTCTCTCTTCCTTTCCTCAGAAGTATCTGGTGCTAGCCATTGTCAAGAGACAGGGTATTGGGCTAGATGGATCATTAGTCTGCCTCAGAATAGCAGTTTTTTGTTTTTTTAAATCTCTATTATTTTTCAAGTTATAGCACCATATCCTTCCAATACAACCAATGGACCTAAGTGACAGCTTTGGTCCATTTCTAATTAATACTCAGTGCTAAACTATTTATTCATATTTTTGTTAAGCATAGTGAAATTCTTTTATCATTTGGATCTAAATCTTGTTGAATTAAGTCCCATACATTATTCCAAATAGCCTAGAATGCTTCCAAGTCCATGTGTAGTTCTGCCCGTATTCGTTCCATCATGAGTGTGAACCAAAGTCTTTGCCTCCTTTTTTTATAGATGGTTTTCCTGTTGATTTCCAATTGCACACTGTGGTGTGTAACGCTGCCAACCGAAGTTTTTGACATACCATTTTTCTTTCTTTTATTATATTTAGCGCAGGTAGGATATCCAACAAGGCAAATTTCGGTTGAAATGGGATATCAGCTTGAGCTATCTTGTTCAGATGGGGCCATATTTCCAGCCAAAAGGTTTGCGTGTGTGGACATGACCACCAGCAATGCATTCACGTCCCCACTTCCGAGCAGCCCTGCCAGATTAGCAGTTATTTATATAGCATGAGTGGTGTGTCTGATGCTGTACAATAATTAGACACAGGTCCCTGCCCCAAGGGGCTTACAAGCCTAGGACTGACATTCCCATTTTACAGATAGGGAACTGAGGCTGAGAGATGCCACCCAGCAAGTTCATGGCTAAAATGGGATTTGAACTCTGGTCTCACAGGTCCAGGTCCAGCACCGTATGCACTAAGTCTACGCTGGCTTTTACTTCTTATGGGAAAAGAATTATCCCATAGATGCAGTCAGTCTCAGACTGCAAGCTCAAAGTGTTGCTGTTCTTTGTAGCTTTTAGTGCTGCAGTTCAGAGCAGATGTAGTGTAAGTAACATGTGGTGCAGAGGTTGCCATGGTAAATAAGCATGCTTTCCTCCCATTGAATAGCAGAGTAATCAGATGTGCAAGCTGTCACTCAGCTTCCAAACTAATGCTGGCCTTCAGTGTAAACCACAGACTTGGTTATTCAAGAACCTTGATTTAAAGCCAGTTATGGAAACAGGTTTTGCCTTGGAGTCTGCAATAAACGATGGGAGGCGAAGTCTGATATTCAGACACTGACATACCTGATTTCAGAGGCCAAAAAAGGAAATAAATGCAGGGTTGTGAAAACTGTGTCACTGTTCAGACATCAGGAGTCTGCTGCCCCCCTCCCCCCCACCCCAAATGGGGACATGCGTGCGTGCACACATACAAAGCATGAGATTGGCTTGAAACCACAAGATTTTAAGAATACTAGAAGTGGAGCCTTTTTATTTGTCTTTGGCTTCTGTATCTTTAAATCATACCATAATCAAGTTTTCAACCTTGCCTCCAAAATGACAAAAACTAGAAATACTTTTGTTGACAGAGAGAGAATATACTAACATTTTCACTATATTAGACTTCAAGAACTCACCTAAAATTGACAGACTGGGTCACGTTGTCGTGGTCTTATGGCAGCAACGACGCTTGCAGTTTATTGCGAGGACTACAGGAGCATATTGCTCATCCAAAAAAGGCTGGCTATATAGTTTCCTGTTGCTACCCCAGCCAAGGACCCCTTTGGCATGGGACTAAATTTCCTGGACCCCTTTAATTTTTTATACAAAAGTTTTGGGTTATTATTCTATTGGTTACGTCAATTATTTAAGACAGGAGTGGGGGAATCTCAGGCATGGGGTTCATGACTAGTTTTTAATTTAGTTCCCTTCCAATTCTTGGATCTGGCCCATGAACCCATTCTCTATCTTCTAGTGCTAAGAGTGAGCTCAGGGAAAGGGAGCAGAGAGGAGGGCAGACACTCAACGATAGGGGGCAGATCCAGGTCATAGATACATGATCTGGACCCTCCCTCTTCTTCCCCAGTCTTGCATGAACCCCTTAAGTGTCCCTGCCCCCACAACTCTGTGGCCTCACCTGTGGAGCTTGTAACTCATTGTCAGAGTGGCCCATGGTTTCCCACCCTTGACTTTATACAAAAGAAATTGTACACTCCCAAAGTAAATGAAAAAGTAAACAGTTTGCAGTTACTGCAAGTTATTTCATTCCTGCCCTCTGAAATTGAGATTTCTGCCTCAAGAGATAGACCCCCCCACCCCAAAATGCATTTTCTTGTCATACTCCAGTCCAGGCCATAGCACTTGTTTCAAAAAGCATAGAAGGAATTTATACTAATCTGTGTCCTCCTGTATTTGAGACATAGTTTGTGTGCGTCCCTCCTACTTTCGTGTTGGACATACGTGTCCATTCAGCATAGATCAGCTTCAGGTGTCAGTACTACACAGCAGTTCAGCGCTCCGTTTACATTCCCCCTGAAAGCAGCAGGAGAATGAACACTCATTCAAGGAATAAGGAAGGAACCCTCTCGTATCTAGACACCTGTCTAATCTGGACCCAAGCATGTCTGCAAAGTATATGGATAGGGGAGGGGTTCCAGTGTCACGGACTGGCAAATTCAATAGGGTTGGAGGAGAAAATTGCATGGGCAAGATAATCTCACAGTGCGATTCCTTCAGATCATGCAAGGCTCTGATCCTTTGCAGAACTGTGCTGGTGGGACCCCTGCAAACATTCCTCCTTCTTTAGATAGCAATGGTAGGATTATTCCAGAATAGGCGTGATTATCTGAGCAACACCAAGGGTTTGCTGTAGAAAAAGCCAGTTCCCTTGTTTGTTTTTCCAGGCTGTGACACAGAGAAAGATGGCATGTGATTCAGACACAGAACACTGGAACATGCCCAAAGAGAGGGCTTCTCTCTTCCTTGCAGACAGTAAACCAAAAGAGAACGTATTCACTTTGCAAACCAGAAACTAATCAGGCCTTGCAGTCAATGCACTGAGCAGGAATTCAGGAGATTCTGCTCCAGTGCTAAGCTCTGCCACAGGCTTTCAATGTGACTTTCACTAAGTAACTTGTCTTCTGTGTTATCACTTCCCATCTATAAAATGGGGTAAGACTTTTTTCTGGCTTGGACTTGGTTACACAGAGATTAAACTCTTTTGGGCAGGGACTCTCTCAAGTTAAGATGCAGTGAAGAAAGAACGTGATTTTAACATGCATAAGCCAAAATGTATTAAAATGGCCATGTAGATAGGCAAATATGGGCTTGCCAGGTGTATATTATTATTATTATTACTACAAACTATATATCCCACCCTTCTCCAAAAGTTCTGAGCGGCTAACAAAAAAATAAAACAAAAATACTAAAAAAACCATTATAGAAACAAACATAAAAAATAGGGGTTTTTAACTAAAAACTAAACCATGTAAAGTATAAAACTAAAGTACATAAAACTAAAATATATGCATGGTAGAGCAGGGGTTTCCAAACTAAAGGCGTAGTCTTTTTAAATAGTAAACTTAGAACGTTGTAGAGTTTTTATACCGTTCTATATAGTTTGAATGTTAAAAACTGTGATGCTTCCGGGTTTTAGAACATTTTTGTCAAACACCTTTTTCAAGGTTTTATCAGAACATTCTAAATAAAGAACATTATACAACAGTCATTTCAACCATCTGCACCGGTAGAACATTCTAATCCTTTAGACAGCCAGGAACAAATACGCTAAGAGAATGTCGCAACAGTGGTCGTTGAGCCACAGAAACCAGAATGATTATGACAAGGACATCATTCTGACAAGTCAGGTAAGAATGAGTTCAGAACAGTATAATGTGGACGTTTAGAAACGGACAGAGTTGATGACCGGGGTCATGGGATTACATTTAAGCCTTGAACAAGGGTCGCAAAGGCACAAAGGTTTGGGTACCACCATGGTAGAGGATTTACCTCAACCAAATAACTTGTTTTAAAGCCTTGCTCTAGCTAGTTGGAACACATTAGGCGTAAGATAGAATAAGACTCACAAGAAGCCCTTGAAACATTTTTTTAAAAATTATTATTTATCTATCTGCTTACTGGTTTTGGTAGCTGTGATCATATTACTTCCACCCTGTGATCTGTGCACTGGTTCCCTATAGAGGAGCAGATTGAATTTAAGCTCACACTGCTGGTTTCCTGGCTGTATTTGAGACCTGTTCCTGGAACCTCACCCTAATGATTATTTACGCTCAAATACATCTATTTGGGAATCCTGCCATCACATCTCAAGTTGGCAGGCCATTGCGTCTTTGCTGTGGTGCCAGGGCCCCTCAGTGCGGAACTTGCTCCCCCAAGATGTTCATCTCAGTTCCTTCCTCCTTGGTTTTAAAAAAAGCACCCAGGTGCTTTTAGGGTCCACTGCTGGTTTCCAATCAATGCATCTGTCCTCCCTCTTTACTTTCCCCTTTTAATTTGTTTTAAATGGATTTTATGCAATTTTATATTACTGTATTTTACAATTATGAAGCACTCTCAGTGCCATTTGGTGGGGGAGCGGGGTGCTATAAAAATAAAATTATTGTTTACATAGCACTTCTAGCGTTCAGAGTGCTTACTAAAGTGACCCACACAACAGACCACCACTGTAAAGTAGTTCATTATTCCTATTTTACAGATGGAAAACTGAGGCTGAGAGATAGTGACTTGCCAAAGGCCACCCAGTGAGTTGAAGGCTAAGACAGGATTTGAAGCCTAATCTCCCAGATGCAAGGATAACTTCTTAGCCACTAGGCGGCTATGCTGGCTCTCATTATGGGAGATACTTCTGCATTGCTACATCGATACCCATCCAATGATCTCAAAGCACTTTCTGAAATACCAATTTTGCTACCAACCCCATGTGCTGTTATCCCCATGTTACAGAAATGATATGCCCAGGGTTACTCAGGGTCCAGTGGCGAAGCTGGAAATAGAACCCACGTCTCTCGATTCTCAGTCTTGTGCTCTAACCACATCCTCCCTAATCCCTCCAGCCTTCCAGGTGAATTTCACACAGACATGGGGCTGTTGAACAGCTGTTCCGCCAGGCCTTTGGTGAGGGAGGTGAGTGAAGGGTGGGTGGGAAGGATGGGGTTTTAAATTTTCTTATTCTTATGCTTCCCTTTTATGTATATTTTAAAACATTTTAACTTTTGTAAGCCACCTCAAGTTGCCTAGGCAAGAGAGGCGGGGTATAAATAATGAAAATAAATAAATAACCTTTTTGTCCTTGCATTGCTAAATGACAAGTGTCTTGCTGGGGTGTGGCCCAAGGACAGAAGAGTGGGGGTCCTTTCATAGAAAACACAGGGAGCCAGTGCTTCCTAAAGCCTACTCATCGGTTCCTCAGAGGGATGGGAACTAGGATGTATATGGCATTTCCCCCTTGCTCCGCATACAGCCTGAAAAAAACAGATTGGGGAGAATCAACCCCTGTAACTGCAGATTAAAATCACTGACTAGTTACCAAACAGCTGGAGCGACTCTAGTTCCTGCTACATTTTAAAGTGCCACTTGTGTCCTATAAGTATTTAATGAAGATTTGGTTTATCACAATGATAGTCCATGTGCACTAGAGGAGAAAAAAGCAGAGTGCAACGATGAATAATTGATTCAAAGAAGAAGGGGGTGACTACAGCCCAGCCAGCCTAATATGCAGCCTTACTGTTCCACCTTTAAATTGGCAAGGTCACCAGGAGTTACAGGGACTAGGGAGGTTTGCAGCAAACATTTTTTCGTATGACAAAAACACAGCAAGGGTTCAAAAGAGCTACATGCCCGGAGCAGCAGGAGGGGGCCCATGTTCCCCACTGTGGTGTACTGTCACAAGGAAGATTACAGAGATCCTGCGCGGCTTACCCCTGGCTTTAGGCAACCCTAGTGCAACGGGGCCATCTTTCCTTTGGCACTGGGGGATGGACTAGATGATCCCAATAGGTACCTTCAACCCTAAAATTCTATTATTCCTATAATCAAAGAACTTTGGATCACGACCTGCACTTCCCTCACTGTTGATAATCACCATAGCTATTAGCTACTAATCGCTATATAACAACATAATAAAATAAATAAAATAATAATAATAATATTTAGTGGCTTTTAATAGAGCTCAAAGTGGTTTATAGAAAGAGACGGTATTAATCTCCTCCTATTGCCCACGCCCATTACCAAGAGTCAGGGACTTTCTTCCTGAGAGCTACTTCCTTCCTCTTCTTTCTAGGTTTCTCTGCTGCACTATAGTTTCAGCAGCCCAGCC
Organism: Sphenodon punctatus; assembly: GCA_003113815.1. NCBI lineage: Eukaryota > Metazoa > Chordata > Lepidosauria > Sphenodontia > Sphenodontidae > Sphenodon > Sphenodon punctatus. The sequence goes on from QEPC01005161.1 coordinate 1,348,221, forward strand.
CAGGCTTCCAAATCTTCAGCATATGGAGGAGGAAGTAGACCCCTTGACTTCCTAGGCAGCCTCTTTAATGGTGTTTGCTAGGTCACTTGCTTGTGAGAGCTTGAAATTACTGGTACATAAGCATGCACTATACAAGGATATGTATGTGTTCTTTTAGTATACAGGCAACGGGTGGGGAAACTGAGGCACTTAAAGCTGTGGGTGACGTGAAGAAGCCAGGAACAGGAAGCCGTCTGTACTCAACACAGCTTCAGCCAGCCTCAGCATGGGAGAGAAAGCAACTCCAGAGGTCATGAACTCATGGATCTGTGGTCTGTCCCTACAATTCAAGGCACACACAGATCATCCTGCTGTTCTCAGTGTCCACTCAAGGCATCCCAAATAGCATTGCTCAACTGTATTTCCTAAGCACCAGATTCACACAATGAAACTCCCCTCTCCCTACCCCTACAAAATTCTCTTTGCTCCTCAGCTAGATTTACTGAATTCAGAACCTCTCCCCTTTCTGTCTCACTTGTGTCGAGAAGCCCCGCTGACCTTTCCCTGTGCTAGCTGGATCAGCAATCCCTATGGCTCAGGCTCTCTCTAACCTTGAAACCCGCCAATGCCACTGGAAATTAGACTTTATTATAGCCCATGAGACCTCCTCTTGACCCTCTGTTTTTCAGCATGAAGGAACTCTTTATCTGCAGGAACACAGAACAAAACGTTAGAGCCAGTGTGTTGGATTTATGGGCAAGGAAATGGCATTGCTCTGTCACAGCTTCTCAGTTAGAGGCTGTAGGGCAGCAATCATCACACCAGCCTCCTGAGCCAGACAATTACTTTTAACCTGCAACCTAAGGCACTTTGCATCCATCCCTGCCTAGTCTGACCTGTGGCTCATGGGTGCTGAGCAGGGCAGGGAGAGGGAGATATGGGTGCAAGGCACAGTAATGGGCTATGACAACTTTGCAGCTCCTGGGCCAAATCCCACACTTCCCAACGTTCTTTCAGTTTGACAGTAAGCTGCTCTGAACAGCTAGCCAGTTTTTGAATCTGTAGTCTGTCCCCAGCTACAGACAGGTAGTTATGACACATTGGTCCATGGAAACAGTTCATAAGGCCCCTGAAATAGTCAGAACTAGAGTGTCTCTGCTGTACGGCTACCTTTCTTTCCCCTTTCCACCGACATCAAGAGGCGTTCTCAGTCGCAGCTCCACAGTTTATGGAATTCCCTTCCCCTTGAGGTTTGTCAAAGTCTGAACCTTTCCCAGAGGTAGTAGGAGACCTTTTTGTTTAGCCAGACAATCGACAGGTGGGGATATGGTATTGGGAGAGATTTTAAAAAATTTTTTAATTGAATATGAAAATTAATAAATATATACAGAGAGATACTTGGAAAGCAACTGAACAGCACAACTCTCAAGGAAGCTCTGGATCCAAGGAGGATGCAGTCAATCAATAATTTAATAATTTTTTGTAGATGTAGATTGACAAACAGAGGTAGATGGAAAGATAAAAAGCTGATGCTGAAGCTAGAGCTAAACGTTTTGGCTTCCACCTTCATCAGTAGCACACTGGGTTAGGACATACGCACACTATAAATATAAATACATATATTTATATTTATGTTCAGTAACAACAAAAATAAAATATGCATGCATTTCTTGATATATAGATCTCTCTCAAGAAATATGTGCATGTGTTTTATTTTTGTGTTGTAACCTGCCCTGAGCCCATGAATGGGTGGGATAGAAGTTTAAAGAAAGAAAATACATAAATCAAGTTTAAGGTGCTGAAGAAGATACCACAGTTTTGTCAGGTTCAGATGCAAGCTCCAATTTACTGCTTGGTAGCCGAGCATATTAAGTCTCTATTCATCCAGCTGTAAATTAAAACCAATCGAGATTGCGAAAGGAATTGAGAAAGGTATTACATTAAAATGGAGGATAAATTAATATAAGTGACAAGTGTCACTTGGAATTAGAGGCTGCTAAATTTACAACGGAACGTTATTGCGATCTTAGTGGTTGGTTTTAAAGACCCTCAGACAAAAAAAAGGGTCACATAAGGAGCTGCCTAACTGAGTCAGACCAATGGTCCATCTTAGCCTAGTATTGTCACAACCTGACATGGCAGCAGGGTTTCAAATCCAGCTCTCTAGGGTCTCTGGCAGAAACCTCATCCAGGTGTGCTATCAGCGATCCTGAATCAGAGATGCCAGGCATTGAACTTGGAAGCTTATAAATGCAAAGCATGCGCTCTACCACCTAAGCCACAGCCCACCCCACCACATTATATTGGGTGCTGTATGCGCACCACGTTAAGAGACACTCTCTGCACCAAAAAACTTATAAACTAAATAGACCAAGGATTAATCATACTTCACATGAGGAAATGAGGTCCCCAAGAGAGATTGTTTTGACCAAACAGAGCCAATGTGGTTAAGCCATGAGAACATAGGAACTGCCATACTGGGTCAGATCAACAGTCCCTTTAGCTCAGCATCCTGTTTTCAACAGTGGTCAACTTTGGTTGTTTCAGAGAAGTGCCCAACAGGTCCTAATGGAGTGATTCATTTCCTGCTACTCATTCTCATCCCCGTATCAACTTGACTAACATGTGTTAATAGATGCAGAGACCCACATTCACCATATTTTTCCCATTGGTGGCAATGGGGAAAACACAGTGAGCACAGACCCCTGAGCATAGGGGTCTGCAAGAGAAGGAGCCCCAGCCCCTGAAGGAGAGGTTATGTTTCATTTTTATAATGGGGGAGTCAGAAAGGTGTCCCATCAAATATTCCTGTTAGAAGAGGGTCCACATGATCATTTCACATAAGACCCCAACTTCCCTGGATCCATGACCAACGGCAAGATATGAACCCTAAACATAAGGAATCCATAGCAGACTAGCTAATTGAATCCTGTACTCCCATATACCCAGTTCTCTAACCACAAGTCTCTTTCCTCTACTTTTAACTCTTCTGAAGTAAAAGCAAACACAGTGTAAGCTCCTGTGTCTGGATGCCTCAGGGGGGACAACGATTTGTCCAGATATGGGAGAAGTCTACTACTACTAATTTCCATAACCCGACTAGTCGTATATAACAGATACACAGACAGGCCCTGCTCCATGGAGCTTACAATCGAAATCAAGACAGGCAATTACAAATAAGAGGTTTCATATGAATTGTGGACAGTAAACATTTGGTGCTTTTAGACAAGCACCTCCCCCACCCACCACCCACTTACCATCCACCTACTATACATGTTGCAGGGCTGCAGTGGTGCCCTGCAACATATACAGTATGTGCCCTGGGGGTGGGGGTTTTCCCCACATATTGTATTTTTAAATTGTTTTAAAATTTTATACTGTTTTAATTAATGTTGTTCGCCGCCCCGGGCTGCCCTGTGGGCAGGAGGGGCGGGATATAAATTTTAAATAAATAAATAAATAAATAATGGGTGGTAGGGGAGATGCTTGCCTAAAAGCATCCAAGGTTTCAGCTGATATGGCAAGAGGGAACCACCACTCCATTTCTAATCTTTCAGTCCTTGAACAGAAAGGGAACCTGTACAACACCCTGAAAAGACAGATGTGGGAACCCAAATTCATAACTTGATTCGATACCAAAAACAATGGTAAAAGTATAGATTTCGGCTTCATAAATCGCTGTAGATATCTGCAACAGATTGGCTGATTTATACCTACCTGCTTTGTTCTCTAGGTTGTACTGAAATGCAGACTACCGCTACCCCTTGAATGTCTTTCCTACCATTATGCATATAACATAGCCTGGATTTACATTAGATTCGCCCCCTTACCTTTCAGCCCTAGTCTCCTTACACACTCCTGCATGCACTCGCCGCTCCTCTTCTGCCCCCTCCCTCGTCTCCCCTGCTCCCCTAATCACCTTCGTCCTTTCTCCCTTGCTGCCCCCCATGCCTGGAACTTCCTCCCTGCCCACATCCGCTTTGCCCCCTCCCTCTGCACTTTCAAATTCCTTCTCAAAACCCACCTCTTCCTCGCTGCCTTTCCCGACGCCTGTTAGAACTTTCCTTTCAATATTTACTGTCTGCCCCCCCCCAGTAGACTCCTGCCTAACTGCAACCAAGCCAAGCACGTGCACCTGAGACTTCGCATCCGCTGAATGTTATTTATCCCTTGTCTCTCCCTATGTCCCCTCTACTTGTCTACCCCCTACGTGTCTATTAGATTGTAAGCCGTAGGCAGGGACCGCGTCTATCTTATGGTTCTGTAAAGCGCCAGGTACACAGCTGGTGCTATAAAAATGCTTATAATAATAATAATAATAATAATAATAATAATAATAATAATAATAATAAAGTTATTTGTCTCCCCACAATGGCTGCTTCAATCAATGCTATCTAGATTTCTAGAGGGAAGATACCTCCAGATTCCACATAGCCTTGGGCTGTGCCCTTGTGGCTTGCAGCAACCTGAGGATTTGACCCATTATTTGTTGTGGCTTTACTATAAAGGAGGGGAGGGGAGGGGAAGGATGGGGGGGGGGGGAAGTGATAGGTTTTTATAATTTTATGGCTTTATAGTTGTTGGATATATGTTGTTGTAAGCCGCCCTGAGCTGCCTGTAGCAGGAGGGGCGGGATATTAAATCTTTTAAATAAATAAATGCGAGAAGGCAACTTCTAGACCCAATTCTGCAGGGGAAGTTATTTTGGAGTACTCCAAATCAACTGGAATATCTGTTAGCAAACGCTCAGTACCAAGTGATTTAAAAAGTCGCAAATCTGGCGCATGCATTGATGCCACAAAGGCGTGTTAAGATCAGGGCTTCCTCGAATTTGTAAATTAACTTCTTGGTTGCTTTGATTATGGAAATTTACACTGTAACAATGTTTTATGTGTTTTATTTTATTCCTTTCTGGAACTTTTAATGTTGCCAAGACCTTTAGTCACGACCTGCGTGCGCCACGCACGACACGCCTGCATGGGTCAGAATGCACGTGAGCACATGCGCAGCACAGTCACGTGCAACAAAGGTACAACCCAGGCCGACCCAACACCCCAACCCCACAAACCCAAACGCATCGAAGCCAAGGGGATGGAGCAGGCACGTCTCCTGCTCCATCCCCTGGGCCAGTGTGTGTGTGGGCTCAGGGGGTGGGGTTGGGTTAGCCCGGGGTTGAGCACGTGCACGGCTGCAGCACATGCATTCTGCCCGTGCACTGCGCACGCGGGCTGTGCATGGAGGCCACTGGGTCACAACCATTGTATTTAAATATTTGAAATGCCAGTGGCTTTTTACTAACTTTACACACACGCGCCTCTTGTATTAATTCAGTCTCTAGTTCTAACTTGTTACATGCCCGAGGAAAATCCTTCCCCTCACTCTAGATGTGAATTCCCTGACACAGTGCCTGGAGTTTTTCCAGAAGTGGATAAATTTGTGAACAATAATACTGGTCACCACAACAGCTCATGCTGGAGTAATCAAGTCTCATGCTTTAGAGGAACGAACGCTCGAGGGATCGGGGTGGAGGATCAGGGACTCAGCAATGAATCACTGGTGAGACTTTTCCTTCCCCCAAGGATTAAGAATCAGACACTGTCAGAAGCAGAACAAGCAGCATGATGGACCAACAGCTTGATATGCTTCGATCCTTAGCGTCTCCAGGATTCTGCTTCCCACAGATGAAATAAACCAAAATGACCAGCACTTGAGTAAGCCGAACAGACTGGTACTGTAAGCAACAGATTAAACTCAAGGCACCTAGGGGTTGAAACCTTGGGGTTTCGCCTAAACCAGCTCGCCTAAATTTGCTCTAGGTCAGAGTGGCTTCTCCCAACACCCACAGCAGTGCCGTACTCTCATGGGCGTCCCCTGCCTGCCCTTGGTCTGAAAGGAGAAAAGGAATAAGCAGAGAAATGGTTGCTTTCAGCTGAAGCAGGAGGGATAGTGGGGCCTTGCAGAAGTAAAGCCTCAGCCAGGATTTCCCTTGCCAGTGCTGAACACCTCTATTTTATCTCCTCGTCTATGATGCTGAACGTGTCGTCGTCCCCACCCCCGGCCCTTCGCATACCACAAACTCTGGGACTCACATGGAGGACATCCTGTTCTTCCTTAAAACCACATGGCCTGATCATGGAATATGTTAAACAGGCCCATTAAGATACATCTGGGGTCCTGGTACATTTGTAAGCCCTCCAGGGCAGGGACCCTTATTTAAGGATTGTTCCATGTCAAGCACATTACTTCCTTGTCACTGATGCTTCCTTCTGCATCCTTTCATTCAGGGTTCCCTTCTCTCCTGTTACTAAGCATGAGCACCTGCAACTCCTCAGGGTTGTGAATGCTTCCCTGTCTCTCCTCGATTGTAAACCCCTTAGGGAAGGGACTTATCTCTAATTAATGATTGTACAGTGCGAAGTACATTGCTGGCACTATATAAATAATAATCCTAAACTTGCCACATGAAGCAAGTGAGTAGCTGACATATAACTAAGTGGTAACAGACGTTACGTTATTTGTGCATCTCAGACCCAAAACTCTCAGCTAGTGCAGTGTCTGATAACACCCTAAGGCTGAACTGACACATAACTCTGCTAAACTCTGATGTCCGTGGAGATTCAGAAGCCGTATAATCAACTCTGGATGATCCCCAGATCACTGTTGCGTGTGAGGGAGACCAGGGCCGGCCTTACCACGGGTGGCTTGGGGCGGCCGCCTTGGGCTCCACTCCTGGAGAGACCCCGTGCTGGCGGCCCCCCTGAGCCTTGGTCAGGGAGTAAGGCCAGGAGAAGTGGGGTCTCTGCCTCTCACTCTCTGGCGAAATCTGAGTCGACAGGCAGTAAAGGGGGCCAGCCGGAGTGAGGAAGAGGCAGAGGCCCCACCTCTCCCTCACTCTGTGGCCCCCTCTGCTGCCTCAGCCTGTCAGTCTCGGTCAGGGGGAATGTGGGAGAGGTGGGGCCTCTGCCTCTCTCTCACTCCCCCTGGCCGAGACTGACAGGCAGCGGAGGGGGCCACGGAGTGAGGGAGAGGCACAGGCCCCACCTCTCCCACACTCCCTGGCAACTTCCGGTGGCGGCGGGAGGTGCGGCGGCAGATTTAATCTGTTGTCGAGACGCCCGCCTGAACCTGACCCAGGGAGTTGGCGCACGAACCGGCCCAGGGCCCAGGCCAGCAGCGGTGGTGGCAAGGGATCAGGTAAGTGTCCTGAAATGGCTGGGCGGAGGGGAGTGCCCCTATGCCCATCCCCAAGCCCAGGCCCGGATAGTGCGGCACCCCCAGACCGAGTCAGGGAGCGCCCCAAGCCAGGGACTGCCCCTAGGCCTGCTGGCCGACGGCGGCGAAGCCACCAGGAGCAGAATAGGGTCCCACATTTCTACACCGCCCTGGGCCCCACAAATTGTAAGGCCGGCCCTGAGCGAGACACTCGGAGTTCCAGCCCCACTTTAAACTCGGATCTGACGAATAGATCAGATCCAAGTGTCGGATCAGAGTTTAAAGTGGGACTGGAACTCACTCATACGCAACAGCGATCCAGGGATCATCCGAGGCTGTTTATACAGCTTCCAGGGCCCCGCAGACACTGGAATTTAGCAGAGTTACATGTGAGCTCACCCTTAGCCTCCCCATAACGGGGCTGATCACACAGTCCTGACTCATGAAGATAACGTGGAAAATGCATTGAACTGTAAGGTGCTCAGACATCATGGTAATTATGGGCCACGTACACTTCTAAGAAAGGCAACTTGGGAGCATCTCTCTTATACAAGAGGATTACTGGAAGTAAACTCTGCTTGGTCACAAATTGCTGTGGAGTTCAAGCCATTCTTTCTCAGCAGAACTGATGGAGAAAACCCTTTCCGTAAAATTATCGAACCCTGGAGGCTCATCTAATCCTAAGCCTGCTCATCTTCTGGAGGCGATGTAGGGCTTTTCTATTTGGTCAGGCATTTGGCAGGCAGGGATAAGGGATTTTAATTTATTTTTATCTGTGCATTTTTAAATGTATTTTATGGATTGTAACCTGCCCTGAGCTCCTGGAATAGGGTGGGATAAAAATAAATAAATAAAGTCAGGACAAGGATTATGGGGGCACAGAGGAAAGACAGGAATAAATACCATAAAATATTAAATTAGGATCTCTTATTAAGCTTTGCAAAAGTCAACATCATTGCTGCTACTCCACAGAACAATGGACTGAACCAAGCAATACCTTCACAGTAGGCAGGGAAATCTCATCACCTGCTATTTTACAGAGGGGGAACTGAAAAATTCAGTGACTTGCCTACGGTTACATCAGAGGTCTGTGGCAGAGAATGGGACTGAGCCTACGACTCAGGTGTGTGGGGGGTGGGTGTCATGCTGTCTGTAGTATCTGATCGCTATCTGATATACTTTGGAAGTCCATGTTATTGTCTGGACTAGATCATCCTCCCATTCTTGAAAAAGGTTCAGGGTTCAATATAGAAACCTGACATGCGAATATGGCACAGGGATGAGAATGAAACCTTTTCCCTCTCATGAGCCATTTTGAAAATTGGTACAAGCTCTGCAGGACAGATAGGAGTTTGGAATGGGAGTGTTGAAGGGGTGCTCAGGAAAGGAAGGAGAGGATTCAGATCATGGATTAAGGTCATGGATCCACCCCCTGTCCTTGACTGTATGCCCTCATTTCCACTCTCTTTGCCTGAACAGACTTTCAGGTGCTTGAGTATAGGACTGGATCTGTGGGCCAGATCCAATAACTGGAAAGGGGCCAAATGAAAACCAACCGTGGGATAAATTTGACCTCCTCACCAGAAGGTTCTCCACCTACGTATCACATATTCACCTTTTGCGTCTAATCTTAAGACCATTGCCAATAGCCTCGCTCTAAAAATTTTGCTGAAAAGCAGAGCTCTCCTTCTCCAGTGCCCTCGCTATTTTTAACACTAACCCTCGTTTCCCTCTGCTCCAAATCAACCATTGGAGCCATTTTTCTTCTCCATGGGAAATTTTTCACCAGGGAGTGGCAAAGGATTGGACAGGGGTGACGAAAAAGATATGGCGCTGATGGGGGGAGCAAACACAAAACCACTGCAATTAGCTCTAGAATGTCTCCAAGAAACTGTCCTGTAAGAACACCAGTGCTCCTGAGGCAGGGACAGATAAACTGAACCGGGGCGCTCAATTTGATTCGTGCTGAGGGTCAGAAAATTTGGTTTGGACCCAACCTTGGGCCACATGTGGCCCCATCCCCAATTTGCATAACCCCAACCCCCTGGCAGCAAGGATCTGGGGCTGGAGATCCAGGTGGCAGAAGCGACAGCGAGGGGCTCAGGTGGAGACATCAGCGGCAGCAGGACGCTGGAGTCAGGGAGTAGGAAGGAGGGATCCGGCCAGCACTTTTAATAGGCTTGCTGCCCGGAGAAAGGAGGGGTTTGCGCCAGCGCAGGGGCTGGAGGAAAGGCGATTGCCAGAGGAGGAGGCATGGCGGGCTGCAGGAAAGGTCTTTTTGGCCAGGGGGAGTCGGGCTGCATGCAGTCCGTGCAGCCCAGACCTAAAACAGAGAGCAAAGATGCAAAAATTAATAAAAGTACTAAAAGCCAATTAATGTTTAAAAAAGGCCCTATCTTAGAAACATGTGACCTGACCACTATGGGACTCAACTGCTCCTGTGGGGCTCATGTCCAGTGCACTCCCAGCCCAGGCTTCCCAGCTGGCAGGAAGCCACACCCTACAAGCAATGCCATGCACTGGCTGCCTATAGCGTACTGAGCCAAATTCAAGGTTTTGGTCCTGGCCTACAAAGCCCTACACGGTCTTGGCCCCTCATATCTCAGGGACTGCCTCACCCTCTGCGCCCCAGAGCGGTCCCTTCAGTCCGCCGGGGGCGCCTTCTTGGAGGTCCCCCGCGTAAAGCGGGGGGCCACAATGGAGAGGGCGTTCTCGGTGGCCGGGCTGCGATTATGGAGCTCCCTCCCGGAGGAAGCTCACCTGGCCCCAAGTCTGTTGGCCTTCCGCCGGGCCTGCAAGACTTAGCTGTTCTCCCAGGCCTTCGGAGGAGGGGATGGGATAGAAGTTTGGGTGGTGGGGAGGATGGGTTGGGAAAATAAAATGGTGGGGGGGTGTTGGGGTTTTTTTAATGGGGCTTTGGGGTTGTTTTTATATTTTAACTGTTTTTATAGACTGTTTCTTATATGTTTTATATATGTTGTAAGCCACCCTAAGCCTTCTTTAGGGAAGGGCGGGATAAAAATATAAATAAAGTGAATAAATAAATAATGTCAGGCACTCCATGGGGGCAGGGCCACATTAGGAATTGACAGGGAACTGCCTCTTTCTAACGTGACCCCCAACCTTCCACAGAGCACCATGATGTCCCAGTGCCTATTAGGAGGTGGAATCAATTCGGCCCAGGGTCGCAAGAGTCCAGAATCGAGAGTTAAGCTCGGGCACCAATAGGGCTCTACCCAATCCCTGTAAAGCAGGAACTACCTCCTCACTGCTGTTCTCTGGATAATTATAAGGGATCATTCACACAACACACTTCCCACTTGCAAACTCACTGCTTGTTCCTCAACCTGTATTTGTCTTGTCCCATGGCAACACATTCATATAATCAATCTCCCTGTATTTCAGATACGTCACCTCTTGCATCAGGTGGCACAGAACAAGGAATCATTAAGGGGTCCAGGAAGCATTACGAATTTATTTATTTACTTTCTTTGATTTCTTGGCCGCTCCCTCCTGCCATAGCAGTTCGGGGCGGCTCAAAACATATCAAAGCCAAATAATATATATATATATAAACATAAATAACACAATCAAGAAAGAAAGAAAATACAACATAAAAACAGCAATAAAAAATACCCCAAGGCAGAGCTAAATCCCCACCCATCACTGTCTCCCTCGCCAAAAGCCTGGCGGAACAGCCAGGTCTTACACTGTCTTTGGAAAGAGGGAAGGTCCGGGGCCAAGTGGGCCTCCATCGGGACGGAGTTCCACAGCCTCAGTGCAGCCACCAAGAACACCCTCCTCATCATCACCACCCGAGAAACTTGGGGGACCCCAAGGAGGGCGCTCCCAGCCAGCCACAAGGGCCGAGCCAGGTCCTGGGTGGTGAGGCGATCCCGCAGATAGGCAGAGCCCAGGCTATATAGGATTTTATAGGTCAAAACCAACACCCTGAATCAGGTCCAGAAGACAATAGGCAGCTAGTGCAGAGATTGGAGCACTAGTGTAATGTGGTTGCAGCAACCCGTCCCCATAAGGAGATGGGCCACCGCATTCTGCGTCAGTTGCAATCTCTGGACCGTCACCAAAGGTAGCCCCATCTACAGCGCGTTGCAGTAATTCAGCTTTGAGTTGATGAAAGCATAAATGACGGAGGCTAGGTCAGAGTCTGAGACGTATGGTCGAAGCCGACGTAACAGGTGTAATTGGTGAAACGTGCCCCTTGCCACAGCCTCCACCTGGACATTCAGGCAGAGTTGCGAATTGAGGAGCACCCCCAGACTATGAACCAAAGGGACCAATGGAGGGCAGACCCTATCAATGATGGGTGCCACCACTCCCTCAGTCCCTCCCACCAGCATCACTGCCATCTTGTCAGGATTCAACTTAAGACGGCTCGACCTCATCCAGTCTCCCACAGCCACCACATGCCGGGTAAGCATCGAGACTGCCGGGTCTGGGTCAGTTGAAAAAGAGAGGTAAAGTTGGGTGCCATCACCATACTGATGACATCGCACACCAAACCCTCTGACGACCTCGGCCAATGGCTGCATATACATGTTGAACAGGAATGGAACCTTGAGGAACTCCACACAGGAGGTCCCAGGGAGACGACGAGCAATCACCCAGCACCACACCTTGAGTTCTCCCAGCCACAAAGAAATTGAACCATTCAAGAACAGTCCCACCCACCCTGGCACAGTCCCGCAAGTGGGTCACCAGCATCTCATGATCAGCGGTATCAAATGCAGCCGAGAGCTCTAACAGGATCAACAGGGTGAGCTGACCCTAGTCCAGCTCACCGCCAAGGTAGTCGACCAAGGCCACAAAGCAGTGTGTTTGTGCCAAACCCGGACTATGAGGGATCCAGAAAACTGACACTGTCTAGATGCCTGTGAAGCTGCTGAGCCACCACCCACTCAACCTTCCCCAAAAAGGGATGGTTAGAGACTGGCTGATAGCTGGCAAGGGAGTCAATCTCAAGTGATGGTGGTGTGGCCTCTGCTCAAAAAACCAACTCCCTAAGGGAGGCACTGACCACCCCAGCCAGCAACGGCCCCAACATCTCCCGGCTGGCCTTGACCAGCCAGGACAGGCACGGGTCCAGTTCAGAACACGTGGCTCCAACAGTCCCAAGGACATCCCCTGCATTAGTGGGCGACAGCCACTGAAATTGATCCCATAAAACAGAACAGCGTGGGCCTTCCATTACCTCTGGTTCTCCTAAAATTCAAGCAATTATATCCACAAAAAAGTCTATAAAACATGTCACAGTGAGCACTGGAAAATTACAGTTCCAGACAGAGGGAGGCCTGACTGATCAGCTCCCTCACCACCCGGAAAAGCTCAGTTGGACGCGACTTTGCGGACACTGAAAGCAGCAAAGAATCACTCCTTTGCTGCCCACACAGCCATGGCATAGGTTCGTAAGCTAACTCTATGCAGCAATCAGTCTACTTCTGCCCAAGCACAGCACCACTGTTGCTCCAACTGCCATCCTTCTCGCTTCAGCTGCCACAGGTCCTCTGTGAACCAGGGGGACCTGCGTTGTTGGTGTTCAGCGAGCGGACGCCTAGGAGTCCTTTGGTCGATGGCCTTAGTCAGCAGAGTATACCAAAGAGCCACGAGGTCATCGAGTGAATGGTCATCGAGATCGCAGGGTAACTCCCCGAGAGCCTTCCGGAACTTCTCCGGTTCTAAGTCTCTGGGGGTGAACCAATCAAACTGGTTCTGCACCTTTCCAGGAGCAGACATGAGCCAGGAGACTGGCCTGAAGGAGGCAATGATCCGTCCATGACAAGGGTATAGCTGACACCTCCTCCACCAACGGATCTTCCACCTCACCCCCAAGGCCGGAGCAAAGTATTAGGTCTAGGGTATGCCCTCCATCATGCGTCAGGCACAGTCCCATGGTTGCCATGGCAGCCATGAACTCATGCTCTGTCTCCCCCCCCCCCCAAGGCTGGCATCGGTGTGAATGTTGAAGTCCCCCAGGACTCCCCCCCCCCCCGAACCGTCCTGCAAGACCACTTCTGACACCAGTTCTGCTAGAGTGTGCAGAGATTCTGCCAAACAAGTGGGTGCACAGTATACTAGCAGCAGCCCCAATCTGTCTCCGGCCAAATCGATCACAAAATGGAGGCCCTCTACACCAGACAGTTTGCACAGGATACCTTCTCACAGTCCAAGTATCCTTAAAAATAATGGCTACACTGCATCCCCACCCCCACTCCTCTGGCTATGGCTGATGCTGTACAGAGTACCCAGCTGGAACAAGGTCAGCCAAAATAGGCCATGACTCAGTGTCTAGCCAGGTCTCTGTAATACACACAAGATTGGCTGCCTGGTCCAGGATTAACTCCCGGACCGTTGTTGACTTATTTACAATGAACCTCACGTTAAACAGCATCAAACCCAGACCAGGGGCCCTCCGGTTATCAACCACTTCACCATCGGCCTGGGAGCCAGTGAGAGGGACAGGCACCAAGGACCTGTCCCATCTCACAGATCTAATCAACCTCCCGGAGGGACCATAATTCCCTTGGCCCAACACAACCCCAATGACTGCGGGCTCCCTCCCAGCCTGCCCTCCTAGCCCTGCCCCTCCCCTCCCCCCAGTGGCTGTTCTGCCTGGCAGACAAGGGAGACACCCCCCCCATCCCACCCCTGGGGGTCATTACCCCCCCTCCCTAACCCAATCCCCCCTTTCCTTGGTGGAAAGGATCATCCCCAATAACCTTCCCAATAAATCAAACACACACAAAACACCCCACCCACACCCCAAAACAAGCCACCCTTCCATAGCCACAAGAACTCCATCCAAAACCATCAGTTCCAGTCCCAGCAGTCACATCCTCCAGAGGCCCACCCCAATACAAAACAATAAGAGTTTCCCCCAACCACCCCGGTACCCAGCAAAAGGCCACACTGACCCTTTGGTGCACGGCCTGTGGCACTGCCAGGAGTGTACCACCTTTAGTTCTACCACTCCTGCCCAGACTGGAAGCACAGAAGGGGATCTCTGGCCCTGCCTCGTCTCCCTCTGCCACAGGGGACGGGCAATAACACAACAGGGGCCCAGACCTTCCCCCACCCTTGCGCCTACCGGGACTCAGGGGTTTCTGGGACGAGCACCTGGCTCCCAGCCCCTCGCTACCAGCGGTGCTGGCTTTGCTGGAGTGATGGTGAGCCTTTAGCTCTGCCTCTCCTGCCTGGACCGGAAGCACAAGAGGGTTCCTTGGCCCAATTTCACATGAACACTCAGAATATGGGTTTATGCTAACACCTACCGCATTGTGTGAATGAGCCCCAAGGCCAAAATAATCCAAGTTTGACAATTTCAGGGAGAGGAAGCACTAAACAACATGGGTGGCCAGCCCACAAAGTACAGGTGTGTATTACACACATCGCTCAGGAAAGTTCAGATATGGGGCTTTGACTTGGTCTACAGCCAAGGTAACAGCTGAGGAAATCTGGATGAAGGTTAAGATTCCAGACAGCATCACCACTTGCCAGAAATTCCCACCCCTTCCAATAGCATCAGAGGAGGGTGGCTGTGTTTTGTGTTGCACAAGATGTGAGGTCATAATGAAATTAACCGAGGTGGAATAAAGAGAAACCAATCATGCAGAGCACCACCAATCAAGGAGGCAAGTGAACACAAAAATGAAGCCAGCATACCACATTCGTCTCCCAGTTCAGAAATGCTTGAGAATGAACAAGAATTAGCCACTAGAATGCTGGCAACATGCTGGAAGTAAAATTCTTCCAGCTACTCACTAAGCTGCCAATTGAAAGTCAAAGGCCCTGGGCAGCCTAAGGCTCTGCCTCCTCTACACTGATGTAGCAACAGTATTGTAAGAACAGAAGTGCTGCACTAGCATGTGAACTTACTCACACTAGTTAAAAGTTTCCTTTCACTCCTGCACAGCACGTTATACTCGAAATTCACTCTCACCTAGCATAAATTCTCTAGTAGACAAAAACAGCAAGTCTCCAAGTGGCTGAAGGACATGGAGCTCACACGAACACCCTGTGCTGAAATGCTCAACTCTCAGGACCGCAGCAGCTCACAAACAGAGGCACCAACCCCCTAAAACTCCCACATAAAATTGGACAACCCTATTCCACCCCCCGTGTTAACGGTTTGCTAGCTAAAATAAGCCTACTCGGTCTGTTTACACTTAACTCGTTATAAACAGACCTCTTTCCCCCTAATGAAAAACAAGTCCTCAAAAAGGTCTAAAATAAGGACTCCACACCTAGTGCAGTGTAGCAGGGAGCTGTGTCCCAAGCTGTGACACCCTGGCCACACCCACCTCCAGAGCTAGCTGGCTCCAACTGATAGAGTAGAGGTTACAGACCTCCAGAAAATGGCTCACCTCACCAGGGGAAGGCTGGGAGCCCAGAAAAGGCCTCAACTGTAAGAAGCAGCCTAGAAAAAAAGGCAACAAAAGTCTAGAGATTGGGACACCCCCCCCCAAAGGGGGATTGCATAAAAGAAAAGAGGGGCTTCTTTCATAGAACGGACTATAGACTCCAGAGTATTTGATGGTGGTTTGTTTATTTATTCAATGAATTAGCTCAGGGAAAAAGAAGGTATCCTAGAGCCATCTTCAGAAAGCAGGTGTTGGTCCTGACCCTGAGAATATTTGCAGCAGTCTCATGCCCTCCTACAAGTAGTTTATAGCCTCTTAACTAGTCCCATCCCATTACAAGGGGATGAGCTTACTCTGAACTGCAAACAATCAAGATCTCCTGCCGCCAACAGATTTACCTCAGGCCAGCCAGGGGGCCCATTAGTGCTGTCAGGGAAATACGTATTAAAGGGCCTTTTCTGTAAGCTGCTTTTAGACCCCTGATCACGCCCGCCTCTTAAATCTTGGGATTATTGAGCTGTTACACACACCCTCAAACTAGTCTAGTCTAGGTAGCTGCTGAGGTGATATGCCCGGGGTCCAATGAGGGAGGGAAAGCAGACGGTGGCCATTTGTCAAGCAAGAATAGTCCCCAGGGTAATTTATGGAGTACCCTGAGGAAAGCTAAAAGAATATACACCGCGGTGACAGTGTACAAGGCTGCAGGAGAAGATTAGTGAGAGATGTCTGAATTTGGAAGAAAGTCCATATTTTTAAAATGCTCACCACTCAAGAACCCAATTTGCCAGAGAGCTCTACCACTCCAATTTACAGGCCTAAAATAAGGGTTGGATTTTTAAGAATCCTGAGCTCCATTAGTTCCAGTGACCAGTTTTTCAGAAGTGCTCAGCGCATGCGAGATGAAATCAGGGCTGAGACATTTATGGAAGTCTATCCCCACTTGTGAAGGGAGTGAGCTCTTTGTACTGAAGCTTCTAGGTCTTTGTGGACCAAATTTAACCTACTTCAGTCCTAAAACAGCTTTTATCCAGGGTAGTCCCATTAAAGACAACAGGACTGCTCTGAAGCAAGCAGTTTGAGGATTAGGGCCAAAGAGTCCATAAAGGAGCAGAACTAGACAGTCTACTCTTGCAAGAAGGATGTTCCAGACCACACCAATCTCCCTTGGATGCAGCTTCAATTACAAGGGGGATGGGAGTCATCAAATATCCACCCCATTGGGCCCACCTACTAGTATTTTTCCTGTGGACTAGCTAAATATGGAGATACAGAGAACTAGCAGCTATTTTTGGCAACAGTTCTGTGGAGCCGAGATTCTGCAAACTCTGAAGGGCCTCTTAAGCTTGCTTGCCCAAAGCATGCCTCTTAATGAGCACCCTAGCGAGCTCATAGTGAATTGCTACCCGAGGCTCAAGAGCAAAGAGCTAATGCACTAAGGGGCTGTTTGTTTCCTAATCATAAATAATCAAAAAGGATCTAACCCCACCCTATTAGGGGGGGAGAGAGGAATTCAGAGTCTCATATTCTTAAAAAGAAACTGATTCTGCCTTTATTATTAAGTATTAATATAGCACCAGCAACGTACTTGGCACTGTACAATCAATAGTTATAGACAAGTCCCTACCCCAAGGGGCTTACAATCTAGGAGAGACAAGGATACATTCATGAGATTGAGAGTGAAAGGTTCACGTACACATGCTTAACTTAATTATGGGGGAAGAGATTCTGAGCCGGGGGG